>CM065302.1:22799184-23161441 GCA_032871835.1 Dipteronia dyeriana
GTTTATTCAATAGAGCCATTTCGACTCAACTTCTAAACTATTGTTAGACTCACTGGATTGGTCTTTGCTGGAATGATTTTATTGCTTGGGCAACCACCCATTGGAGAGGGAACACTTCTGTTATTGTGGCTAAGAAGCTTTGTCTTGGGGCTGCTGTTTTTCACATTTGGAGAGAGCATAATTGCCGCATTTTTGAAGGCACCCAAAGGACTAGCTCGGTTGTTGCGCGCTCTATTATTGATACCATTCGCTGCCAGCTATCTTCTATCAATCTCAAAGACCACCCTCTTATTGCTTTGAATTGGAATGTCAACGCCAATTGATTTTAAAGCTTTTCTCTTGTTGTTCTTGTTTTGAGCCCTTGTCTAGCTCTTGCTTTTTGGTTGCTCGTGTATTGAGCTTTTTTTAGTCTCTCTTCTCTATCCCTTGTTATTAGAGAGTTTGTTGTTTGATCTTTGTTTCTGGGCTTTGTGTCCCTTTCTTCCTGGGGTATGCCCCTTGTATTTGTACATTCCTTCTTTCTTTCTATGATACTATTTATTTACCCAAAAAAAATGTCATCAAGGCAATTGATTGGGCCGAATAAGGAAGACTTGGGCGTGTGGCACAAGCTATGAGAATAGGCACAAGCTATGAGGAGTTTGATAATTGTCTTCAGTCTATGGAGTTAGATGACCTTCGTTTCTCAGGCTTCCTCCATACTTGGTGTAATAAAAGAAGCAATGGCTGCATCTCTAAAAAGTTGGATAGAGTTCTAGTTAACAAGGAATGGATGGCCAAGTTTGAGCTCTCTGAAGCCTTTTTTCTTCCTCTTAGCATCTCGGATCACAGCCTCTCTTTGGTTAAACTTGGGTTGCAAGGTAATAAGAAGAATTGCCCTTTTAAAATTTTCAATTTTTTAACGGAAAGGGAAGACTTTCTTCCTTTGGTTGAGAGTTGTTGGCAGGAGAATTTTCATGGAAACATGCAATTTCAGCTTTGCTCTAAGCTCCAGAATTTGAAGAAGGCTTTAAAATCCCTTAACAAGAATACGGTAGGGGATGTGACTGTTAAATCAATTGAAGCCAAGGCTGCTCTTGTTGAATGTCAGAGAAATCTTGATCTTCAGCCTCTTGATGCAAGCTTAAGAATTCAAGAGAAGGAGCTTATGAGTTCTTATACACTAGCTCTTCAGACGGAGGAGGATTTCTTGAGACAAAAATCTAGAGTTCAATGGCTCAAGGCTGGTGACCGTAATTCCTCTTATTTTTTCAAAGCCATCAAGGAGAGACGCAATAGGAGTAAGATCCTCTCAATTTCTGGTGAAGATGGTTCCTTAATTGAAGGAGATACCCGTGTCAAATCAAAAGCTATTCGTCACTTTCAAAATATTCTTGGTTGCTCAATGCCTTCTAGACATGGCTCTCGTTCTTTGAGAAATGTTATTGATAAACACATCTCCAATGATCAAGCTGATTACATGAGTAGAGAAGTTACAAATGATGAGATTCGTATGGCTTGCTTCTCTCTTCACCCTAATAAGGCTCCTGGTCCCAATGGTTTTAATGCTCATTTCTTCAAGAAGACGTGGCACTTAGTTGGTGATGATGTTAGTAATGCTATTCAAGAGTTCTTTCATTCTGGTCTTCTTCTTAAGGAGCTCAATGCGACGATTCTTGCCTTGGTCCCCAAGGTCCCTAATCCCTCTAAGATGATGGATTTTAGACCAATCGCTTGTTGCAACACTCTATACAAGATCATTGCTAAGATCAGAGCCAATAGAATCAAGCCTTGTCTTCCGGACATTATTAGCCCCTCCCCAATCAGCTTTTGTGGCAGGTAGGAGAATTGGGGATAACATCCTTCTTGTTCAAGAGCTTATGAGGGATTATCACAAGAATGCTGGTATGCCAAAGTTGGCTCTTAAGGTGGATTTAATGAAAGCTTTTGATATGGTGGATTGGGGCTTCTTACTTGACACTCTTGCTGCATTTCACTTTCCTTTGAAAGTCATTAATTGGATTAAAGCTTGCCTTACTACTCCTAAGTTCTCTATCTCTATTAATGGTGAGCTTGCTGGTTTCTTCTCCGGAAAGAGGGGCCTTCGGCAAGGGGACCCTGATATGAACCTCACTAAGAGCAGTGAGACCCGGAACCAATATATGGTAACGAATGATCGTTTTCTAATCAAGTTTTTAAACAAGAATATTATCGGACCGCGACCCATTACCTATAAGGAGGTAAGAACCAACGGTATCAAGAAAGTTGTAGACGCCACACTCAAGAATAAGAAATAAGGTGAGTGATAAGTCAAGGTTTGAACGCCACAAGGTAGAACCTTGATAAGTTCACAAGTTCTATGAAGAACCAAAGAGAAAATTCTCTCAAATTTATTTCAATTCAAAATCTATTCTCAAATTACATAAATTGGTCCCTTTTATACTAAAAATATCTAAGACCTAAAAGGGAATAAATATTAGGAAATTAATGCCTTACAATCATGAAAATAAATGCAAACAAATTTTAGAAATAAATAAATACTAAACTAGCAACTATTGACTTGCTTCCTAATTGGAAAGCTAAATCTGGAAACAAATCAGCCCCTTAATTTGGGAAACAAATCAACTATTATTCTTTGGAAATTAAAAGGAAATAAATCAGCCAAAGTTGACTAGCTTGTGCCACACGCCCAAGTCTTCCTTATTCGGCCCAATCAATTGCCTTGATGACCTTAATTACGCCTTGGTCTTCATGTGTGCTTATCTTGGACTTCAACAATTCAAAATCAGCCAAAGTGTCTTGAATTAGGCTATTTAGTGCTTCTTTGAATCTCTTAGTTCTTACCCTTGTTATTGGCCCAACCGGAACATGCAATGGATCATTTGATGACTTCTTGATTCTCATCAGACCCTATGTCTCCGTATCTCTTTGTTATTGCTATGGAGGTCCTCTCTAAGCTTTTGGCCAACCATATTATGGACACTCCTAACTTCAAATATCATTGGAGGTGTGATAAATTAAAGCTATCCCACCTTTTTTTTGCGGATGACCTGATTATGCTTTGCCATGGTTCATATCATTCAGCTCTTGTGCTCAAGTCAGCCCTTGATGAGTTCTTTTTGCTTTCGGGACTTTGTGCTAATCATGCTAAGAGCAACATTTTCATTTCGGGTGTTCCCGTTGCTGTTAGTCAACAGCTCATCAACCTTTTTGGTTACCCGGTTGGCTCTCTTCCAATTCGTTATTTAGGAATTCTTATCATCTCTTCAAAGTTTAATCTTCGTGATTGCTCTCCCCTTGTGGATAAGGTTTCGAGTAGACTTTCTTCTTGGTTAAATAGGTGCCTTTCCTTTACTGGTCGTCTTCAACTTATCATCTCGGTTTTAACTAGTATTCAAGTCTTTTGGGCATCTCACCTTTATCTTCCAAAGAGAATCTTGAAGAGCATTGAACAGAAATTCCGAAGTTTTTTATGGAATGGGGTTGAGGTGAACAGCAAAGGCTCTAAGATTGCTTGGTCTGATATTTGTGTTCCAAAGAAAGAGGGTGGTCTTAGAATCAAGGACCTCTCTTTGTGGAACAAAGCACTTATGATTAGACATATATGGATTCTGGTTTATGGCACTAGTAATCTTTGGACTTCTTGGATCAAAGCCTATCTCCTCAAAGGTACCAATTTGTGGGAGGTGAAGGCTCCTCATATCTGTTCTTGGAATATGAGAAAACTTCTTCTTCTTAGGCCTTTTGCCCGTCCTTTAATTCATCACATCATTGGTAATGGCTTGAAAACTTCCTTATGGTTTGATAATTGGCATCTGGATGGCCCTATTCGATCGAAATGGAGCTCCCGTGTTATTTATGATTCTAGACTCTCTATCAATGCTAAGGTTAATGCCATTGTTCTTGATGATAATTGGAGAAGGCCTGCTGCTATGTCCATTGACCTTGCTGAAATTCGGAGTCGTATGCATTCTTACAACCCAAACTCAACTTTGGATGATAGAATTCTGTGGCTTCCTTCTTCTAATGGCATTTATTCAGCTGCATCTGCTATGAAGTCTCTTAGAACCCCTCATCCTTTGGTTTCTTGGTATAAAAGTGTGTGGTTCCCGCAGAATATCCCGAGGATGGGTTGCATCCTTTGGTTGGCTATTAAAGGCAGGCTTTCTACCTTGGATCGTGTTCAGTGCTACGACCCTCAAGTTGTTACTACGTGTGTCCTTTGTAAACTCTCAAGCCGAGACTCATGCTCACCTTTTCTTTAAGTGTTTTCATAGCAAAGCCATATGGACACAACTTTTGAATAAATGTGGTTGTCTTGGGATTCATCTTAGCTGGAATGATCTTATTGATTGGGTGTCCATTCATTGGAAGGGGAGCTCCCCCTCCGTCGTGACAAAAAAACTTTATCTTGCGGCTGCCGTCTATTTTATTTGGAGAGAGCGAAATTGTCATATTTTTAAAAGCTCTCGAAAGTCTAGTCGAGAGGTTGCCCAGATCATTACAGATACTATTCGTTGCCGGCTCTCTTCTCTCAAGTTGAAGAATTAGCCTCTCATCTCTAGTTATCCCTAGGTGGTGTGGGCTTGTGTTGTGCTCAGTGCTCTTTGTAAAGCCTTTGTTTTAGCTCTTATTATAGAGTTTGTTGTTTGAACGTTGTTTCTGGGCTTTGTGTCCCTTTCTTCCTGGCGTATGCCCCTTGTATTTGTACATTTCTTCCTTCTTTCTATGATACTATTTATTTACCCAAAAAAAACTCCTTGTCATAAGTTGGGTAGTTTAAGGCTGCCCCACTTAGTTTCTCACTGAAGTAAGTTATTGGTCGTCCCTCTTGCTTTAAGACTGCACCTATTCCAATACCTGAAGCATCACATTCAATTTCAAACATTTTAGTAAAATTAGGTAAAGATAATAAGGGGGCGTTGGTCAGCTTTTGCTTGATCAATTGAAACGCCTTTTCTTGTTCTTGAAACCCACATTTTTCTTGATAACTTCAGTAAGTGGTGCGACCAATGTGCTAAAGTCTTTCACAAACCGTCGGTAGAAACTAGCAAGTCCATATAAACTTCTCACATTACCTACGTTTGTGGGACTCAGCCACTCTTGAATGGCACATATCTTCTCCGAATAAACATGTATACCCTGTGCACTCACAACAAATCCTAAAAACACAAGATTATCGGTACAAAAGGTACACTTCTTAAGATTAGCAAACAACTTTTCTTTTCTAAGCACATCTAAAACAGATTTCAAATGTTGTACATGATCAGCAAAATTTTTGCTGTATATGAGAATATCATCAAAGTACACCACAACAAATTTCCTAATAAATGCACTTAAAACATGATTCATTAAACACATGAAAGTACTCGGAGCATTAGTTAGACCAAATGGCATTACTAACCACTCATACAATCCATATATTGTTTTAAATGCAGTTTTCCATTCATCGTCTTCTTTCATTCGAATTTGATGATACCCACTTTTCAAGTCAATTTTAGAAAATACATAAGAACCATGCATATCATCTAAGCGAGGGATAGGATGATGATATTTTACCGTTATATTGTTGATCGCTCGACAATCAACACACATTTTCCATGTCCCATCCTTCTTAGGAACCAATAAAACTGGGACCGCACATGGACTCATGCTTTCCCTAACATACCTCTTTTCAAACAATTCACTAGCCTGCCATTGAAGCTCTTTCGTCTCCTCAGGATTGCTCCTATAAGCTGGTCGGGTTTGGAATGGACGAGCCGGGTACAAAGCCAATCAGATGCTCTATTCCCATAATCGGAGGCAAACCATGAGGTATCTCGTCGGGAAAAATATCTTCAAAATCCTGTAAAAGAGTCACAACAGAGCTAGGCAAAACGAGGTCGAGTTCGTTAGTGTTTAAAAGAACCTCCTTGTACACTGGCATGCACGCACGCACACAAGTACCTTGGAAAGCATGCACGTACAAACGCACACACGTGCATATGCATGCAAACACGCACGTACGCATGCATGCACGAACGCACGTAAGCTGGCACGCACATATGAACGTTGGCATGCATGCAAGCGAGCTGGCAAGCGGGCACACACGTTGGCATGCAGGCACAGACACACCCTGGCATGCACGCACGCTCACATGTATACACGTAGGCTTACACGCATGCATGTTCGGACACAAGCTCACAAACACAAGCAGAAGTACGCTGGAACGCGTGCACGCACCCACAAACGCACCCACGAAAGCATGTACGAATGCACGCAAGTATGTTGTAATACGTACAGGCACGCTCGCACGAACGCACGAACGCAAGAACACAAGCCTGCACGCACAAATGCACTCATGCATGCACGCACGCACGTACGCACCTACGCACGCTCGCACCTACGAACACTCGCTCGAATGCACACGCGCACACTCGCTCGCATGCACGCAAGTACGCGAGCTAGCACTCAGGCACACATACTGGCATGCACGCACACACGCACGCACCCTGGCACGCACCCTGGCACGCACGCACGCACACACGCATGCAAACTCATGCACGCACATTGGCACGTACTGATGAGAATCAAGAAGCATCACCAAAGGAACCATTGCATATTCCAATTAAGCCAATTAAAAGGAAGCAAGAGGATCAAAGAAGTATTAAAAGATGGGCTGATTCCGAGTTGCTAAAGTCCAAATTCTGCCCACACGCACGCTCGTTAAAATGCATGCCCGTACATATGCACGCACTTTCGCTCGCACACACACAAATACGATTGCATGCTCACACGTACGTATGAAGGCATGAACTCATGCACGAACACGCACGCAGGCACGTACTCATGTACGCATGCACGAACACACATACTCTTGCACACTTGTATGCACGCTTGCATGCATTCACACATGTATGCACTCACGTATGCTCACACGTACGCATGCACGCACACTCACACGCACGCTAGCACGCATGCTCGCTTGCACTCATGCATGCTCTCATGCATGCACATACGCTCGCACACTTGCATTCACACACAAACGCACGAAATCATGCACGCTCTCACACATGCACAAACGTATGCACGCACGATCGTTCGCTCACACACATGTAAGCTCACAGGCTTGCACGAACTCCTGCCCACCCGTACACGTGCACGTACGAATGCACACATGCACGCAAACACGCATGAGTGCAAGAACACACGCAAGGATTGCACGCTCGCATGTACGCATGCATGCAAGCTCGCACGCACGTTCGTGAGTTGGCACACAGGCACACACGCTGGCACACACACAGGCTGGCACGCATGAACGTACACTCGCTCACACGCACACACGCTAGCAAATACACATGCAATCGCATGCACGTACGCTGGCACGCGTACAAGCACACACGCACACACGCACACACGCACACACGCTCACTCGCACACACATAAGCGTGTACGCCTGCACGACTGCACGCAATCTCGCACGCACGCTCACAAGCATGTACGTATGCACGTACGCAAGCACGCAGGCATACACACAGGTACGTGCGTTGGCATGCTCACATGCACGCACACTCGCACGTAGGCATATGCGCTGGCACTCTCGCATGCACGGACGCAAGCTGGCACACATGCATACGCATGCATGCAAACGCACGCACGCAGGCTCGTACGCACAATGACACACACGCAAACACACTGGCATGCACGGACGCAAACTGGCACACATGCATACGCACGCATGTAAACGCACGCACGCAGGCTCGTACACACGATGGCACACACGTAAACATACTAGCATGCACTCATGCATGTACGCACACACGCATGCACGTATGCACGTACGCATGCATGCACACACGTACGTACACACGCATGAATGCATGCACACAAGCATGAAAATGCACGTAAGATCGTACACGTGCACGAACGCATGCATGCACGCTCACACGAACGCACACGTGTATGAACGCACGCCCACACGCCCGTACACATGCACGTAAGCACGCGTGTTCAAACGCATGCACGCATGCTCACACGTACGCAAGCACACATACTCTCACGCAGGCACGTGAGCTGGCACGATGGCACACATGCTGGCATGCACGAATGTACGCACACTCGAACGCACGCACTCTCACAAACATGTATTCAATCGCATGCTCACACGCTGACACGAGTGCACGCACGCTCAAATGAACCCATGCTTACTCGCATGCGCATAAGGATTGATGCCAGTAAGCGGCGTGACAACAAGAAATAGCCCAAACACACTTAAAGAATAGTAGCTTTACTTTCGAAGGGATACAGAAATCACCACCCTATGGAAACTCAGCAAAATATGTAAAGGCTCACCACCAAAGTTAAGTCAAAAGGGGTACATAATATCACCACCCTAGAGAGCTAACCAAGGATACAGAACCAAAGGGAAACTCACCACTCAATGGAAATCCACCAAAGAGATACAGAGTAAGGATAATGCTGAAAAGAGTTTAATTCATTCAGTAATCATGATAAGTTGTCCCTTACAAAGTAGAAGAACTAAATATAAAGCCATGCCTCGGAACAAACCTCCAAGTATGGGAAACACACGAGCCACACCTTGGAACAACCCTCCAAGTATGGGGAACACAAGAGATTTAATTGACAAAGCAGATTACAAGAAAATATTAAAGCTAAAACAAATAATAAGTAAAACTCTTTTTTGTTGGGTAAATCAAGTAAAACTCTTTAATTTGACCACCAGAATGAATTCGGTCATAACTCCTTCTTGGAAGCTCCAAACGTTGCAATTCAAAAGAGGAAATTGTAGTTAAGACGTTGAGATTTTCAATGACATAAGGCACGTCAGCCAATTCGTCCAAAATCGAAAGTTATGAACTTTCCAAATTCCCTTTCGAACATGATCTGATGCTTAACAAATTAAAGTGAGAACTTGGAACCTTTTTGCATCTTGAGCGTGAGTAATGCAATTGGACGCATCTTGAGTGTGAGGCATGCAAATGGACACTCCCGTGTCAATCTCTCCGGGTTGGAAAAGACTTGACCTCAATTCCGAAATGTTAACATCACCATGATAAGGAGACAAATCTGCTATATTGAAAGTTGGTGATACACCATAAGACTGTGGTAGCTCGATCTTGTATGCATTCTTTCCAATCCGCTATAGAACTTTAAATGGACCATCAGCTTTCGGCTTCAACTTTCCATATTTTCCAGGAGGAAAGCTATCCTTTCTGAGATGAATCCATACTGAATCTCCTTCTTTAAACTCAGCATGCTTGCGGTGCTTATTTATGGCTTTCTTATACTTCTCATTTTGCTTCACAATCTTCTCTTGAACTTGAACATGCAACTTCTTGATCTCTTTTGCCCTAGCTTCAGCATCTCCACTGAAATCTTTGATAGAGCCAATGGGAACCAAATCCAAAAGGCTGATAGGATTCTTACCATACACCACTTCAAACGGGCTATGATTAGTGCTTTGGTTTTTTGAGCAATTGTAAGCAAACTCGATTTGAGGTAAGACCAAATCCCATTGCCTAATATTTTTTCCCACATAACACCTCAACAGATTCCCCAAGCTACGATTAACAACCTCTATTTGTCCATCGGATTGTGGATGATAAGATGAGCTGAAATTGAGACTAGTACCAAGCTTCTTCCAAAGTGTATGCCAAAAATGACTCAAAACTTTGAATCGCAATCTGAAACAATCGTCCTTGGAACACCATGAAGCTTCACAATCTCTTTGAAGTACAAATCTGTAATATAAGAAGCATGGTTAGTCTTGTTGCAAGGAACAAAATGAGCTATTTTCAAAAATCGATCAACAACCACCATGATAGAGTCTTTATTCCTTTGTGTTCTAGGTAAACCCATCACCAAATCCAAACTAACATCTTCCCAAGGAGCATGACCTACTGGTAGCGGTGTGTATAACCCTGTATTTTGCCCATGAGTCTTCGCCACATGACATATCCTACATTGCTGCACATGTCTAGCTACATCTCTCATCATCTTGGGCCAATAAATTTTTTCTTCCACAAGAGCAAGAGTCTTGTCTCTACCAAAGTGACCGCCCAAACCACCGTCATGAGCCTCCATGATAATAGATTGTCTAAGAGAACAATTAGGTACACACAAACGATTGGCCTTAAAAAGATAGCCATCATGCAACAAGAACTGCTCAAATGGACCCTTTTCACATTCTTTCCAAATTTTGCCGAAATAAATGTCATCTTCATACAACTCCTTTAGAATCTCAAAGCCTATTACCTTTACCCCTAATATTGACAGCAAGGAAAGTATTCGGCTCAACGCATCAGCCACCACATTTTGAACTCCCGCTTTGTGCTTAATGGTAAAGTTATAAGCTTGAAGAAATTCCACCCAAACCGCATGTCTTCTACTGAGCTTGTGCTGATTGTTGATAAACTTCAATGCTTCATGATCTGAGTAAAGTACAAAAGGCTTTGATAGGAGATATTGACTCCAATGATTCAAAGCTCGATAAATGGCATAGAACTCCTTGTCATAAGTAGAGTATTTTCTGCGAGAATCATTCAACTTCTCACTGAAAAATGCAATCGGTTTACCTCCTTGACTTAGCACAGCTCCAATACCTGAATTAGAAGCATCACACTCAACTTCAAAGAAAATTGAAAAATCTAGAAGTGAAAGAATAGGAGCCTCGGTTACCTTTCTCTTAATGAGCTCAAAACTTCTTCAAGCACCATCTGTCCACTTGAACCCAACACCTTTTAAGCACTCGGTGATTGGAGCAACAATAGAACTGAACCCTTTGATGAAGCGCCGATAAAATGAAGCAAGCCCATGAAAACTTCAGATGTCGTGAACTGATTTCGATTCTGGCCAGCTTAGGATTGCATCTACCTTGCTAGGATCCATCTTTATTCCATCTTTATTCCATCTTTAGACACAACATAGCCTAAGAAAATAAGGCTGGTAGTAAAGAACTTGCACTTCTTCAAATTAGCATAAAGTTTTTGTTCTCTCAATATGCGAAATATCTGTTTCAGATGATGTAAGTGCTCTCCTTCATCCTTGCTGTATACTAAGATATCATCAAAGTAAACAACAACGAAATGCCCAATACAAAGCTTAAGAATATGATTCATAAAGCGCATGAAAGTACTAGGAGCGTTAGAAAGCCTAAATGGCATAACCATCCATTCGTAAAGGCCATCCCTTGTCTTGAAGGATGTTTTCCATTCATCTCCAATCCTCATTCTAATCTGATGGTACCCACTTCGTAGATCAATTTTTGAAAATATGGCAGCACCATGTAGTTGATCAAGTAGATCATCTAGTCGTGGAATCGTGAAACGATAATCAACTGTAATCTTGTTCACCGCTCGACTATCAATACACTTACGCCACGCACCATCTTTCTTTGGTACCAAGAGGGCTGGGACAGCACATGGACTCATGATTTCCCTCACTATTCCCTCTGCTAGGAGCTCATCAACTTGCCTCTGCAATTCTCCATGCTCTTTTGGACTCATTCTATAAGCCGCTTTATTTGGTAGCGCTGCACCCGGAACAAAATCAATATAATGTTGGATGTCTCTCATTGGAGATAGGCCTGGTGGTATATCTTCCGGAACTACATCATTGAACTCATCAAGAATAGACTTCATTATAACAGGTGGTTCATTATCACCCTCATTTTCTTCAACCACAATAAGCACATACACCTCACTACCCAACTTCAGCTCTTTCGGGCTGAGTAAGTAAACTACTGCCCTCATCTTTAGAAGATTTGGGAACACTTTCAGGCTTACTTGTCCCCAATACGATCTTACACCCATCTTTCACAAAAGAATAAGTGTGCTTGTACCCATCATACAAGATACGTCTATCATAATGCCAAGGTCGTCCAAGAAGTAAATGACAAGCATCCATAGGAGCTACATCACACCACACTTCATCTTTGTAATTTTTTCCAATAGAAAATGAAACAAGGCAACGTTTATTTACCGTTATCTCATTGTCTTTTTGAAGCCAAGAAAGCTTGTAAGGATGAGGATGCTGCACCATTTTCAGACCCAACTTGTCCACCATAACAGTGGAAACCACATTCTCGAAGCTCCCACTATCAATAATCACAACACACACCTTGCCATGAGAAGTGTACTTGGTGTGAATCACATTCTTTCTCAACCAGTCTTCATCTTCTTCCTTACGAGCAACACTCAAGTTTCTTTGAATGATAAGTGATGAACCATGATCAGCGTAAGTCACCTCTTCATCCTCTTCTTAATCAGCCTCTGAATCTTCCTATATCTCCTCGTCATTCTCTTCTTCAACCAATGAAACAATTCTGTGATTTGGACACTCCGAAGCAATATGGCCAAACCTTTGACACTTGAAGCACCTACGAGAACTTGTATTAGAAGAACTAGGTTGTTGTTGTTGCTTAGACACCACACCTTCTACTTTCGATGTCGAAACTTTTGCATTGGTTTTGGTTGCTGCAGTAGGCTTAGAACTCGAAATGCTTCCTTTATTAACAAAGCCTTCCCTTGAACCATACTTAGAACCCCTGCTACGCATCTCCTTTTGTTGTTTCTCCACCTTAAAAGCAAGTTTACACACATCGTTGAAAGTCCAATATGGCTGTAGCTGCACCACATTAGAAATCTCATAATTCAAACCTCCAAGATAACATGCAATGGTCTGCTCTTCCGGTTCCATGAGATCACCTTTCAACATGAGGTTGTCAAATTCGGCTGTATATTCTGCAATCGAAAGATCCTTTTGCCTGAAGTTCTGAATTTTCAAGAAAATATCTTGTCGATAATTGTCCGGTAGATATTTCCTTGTCAATTCCTTTTTCATTTTAACCCAAGTCACAATCTTGCTCCTCCCTTCTCTATTTCTCTGTTTCTTGAGATTCTCCTACCAAAAGGAGGCATGCTTTCGAAGTTTGATTGCCACAAGTTTCACCTTTTTTTTGTTCTGGAACATCTTGGTATTAAAAGATACGATCCACCGTATTCAACCACTCTAGGAACTCATCAGGTTGCATCATTCCTTCGAATTCTGGAATCTCAACTTTCGCATTGAAAACACGATTTGCCTCATGATTTCTCAAGACATAATGCCTCAAATTTCGTGGATGAGGAGGAGTACTATCATCAGAAACATGGCTGTGCGTTTGATGGAAAGGATTATCATCATCACCATCATCTTCAAATCCCTCGTTCTCATCACGACCACGATTGTCGTAGAGATGTAAGCGTTGCTGGAGTTGTTGGATCTGCTGCCTCAAATCATCATAATAAGGTTCCGCTGATTCATTTGAGAAGATGTCTCTTTATCGATAGTTGGCATATGACGACGAGTAGCCATTGATACAATAAAGCAAACGGAGAGCAACCTATGCTCTGATACCAATCTGATGCCGATAAGCAGCGTGACAACAAGAAATAGCCCAAACAAACACAAAGAATAGTAGTTTTACTTCCGAAGGGATACAGAGATCACCACCCTATGGAACTCATCAAAATATGTAAAGGCTCACCACCAAAGTTAAGTCAAAAGGGGTACAGAATATCACCACCCTAGAGAGCTAACCAAGGATACAGAACCAAAGGGAAACTCACCACTCAATGGAAATCCACCAAAGAGATACATAGTAAGGATAATACTCAAAAGAGTTTAATTCATTCAGCAATCATGATAAGCTGTCCCTTACAAAGTAGAAATAAATATAAAGCTATGCCTTGGAACAAACCTCCAAGTATGGGAAACACACGAGCCACACCTTGGAACAACCCTCCAAGTATGGGGAACACAAGAGATTTATTTGACAAAGCAAATTACAAGAAAATATTAAGGCTAAAACAAATAACAAGTAAAACTCTTTAATCTGACCACCAGAATGAATTCGGTCATAACTCCTTCTTGGAAGCTCCCAACGATGCAATTCAAAAGAGGAAATTGTAGTTAAGACGTTGAGCTTTTCAATGACATAAGGCACGTCAGCCAATTAGTCCAAAATCGAAAGTCATGAACTTCCCAAACTGCCCTTCGAACATGATCTGATGCTTAACAAATTAAAGTGAGAACTTAGAACCTTTTTGCATCTTGTGCGTGAGAATGCAGTTGGATGCATCTTGAGTGTGAGGCATGCAAATGGACACTACCGTGTCAAGTATGCTCGCACACACGTACGCCTGCACGCAAGCTCACATGCACGCCTGCTCACTCGCACGTACGCTGGCACGTACACAAGCATGTTGGCACGTATGAACGCGACACGCATGGACACACTCTGGCAAGCACGCTTGCACGCACATATGTTCGGACGCACGCTCGCAAACACACAAGCGAAAGTACGCACACACGCTGGAACACGTGCACGCACGCACCCACGAACGCATCCACACACGTACGTTGTCACGCGTAAACGCACGCTCGCACGCACGCATGCAAGAATGCACGAACGTAAGCCTGCACGCACAAATGCACTCATGCATGCACGTACGCACGCAAGCATGTACGCACGCTCACACGCATATACACTCGCTCGCATGCACGCACGCACGCATGCGAGCTAGCACGCAGGAACACATGCTGGCATGCACGCACGCACACACGCGTGTAAACATGCATGCAAACTGATGCAGGCACATTGGCACGCAGGCACGCACACACCCTGGCACAAACGCACGTAAACACCATGGCACGCACGTACACACCCTAGCTTGCTGGCACGCATGCACACACACACGCGATCTGGCACACATGCACAAACGCTGACACATACGCACACACCCTGACATGCACGTACGCACGCACGCACGCACACCACACCCTGGCACGCACGTACGCATGCATGCACGCTTGCACACAGCCTAGCAAGCACGTACGTTTGCACGCGAGCTTGCACACACGCACACAGTTTGGCATGCACACACGCACACATGCAGGCACGAACATACGCACGCACGCTTGCATGCATGCATGCACGCATGCAGGCACGTACGCACATGCACACGTACGCATGAAAACGCATGCACGCACGCTAGAATGAACACACGCAGGCATGTGCACTGGCACGCAAGCACCCATGCAAACGTACACACGAACGATCGCATGCACGTACACACGCTGGCATGCACTCATGCACTTACACATGCACGTATACACACGCACGTACATGCACGCATACAAGCTGGCACGCACACATTCATGTACGCTTACACGCACTCATGCACGCTTGCACACACGCACGAATGCATGCACGAACACACGCAGGAGTGCACGAATGAAAGCACACACGCATGCATGAATGCACACACACATGCACGTTGGCATGTACACACGTACGAACGTACGCATACACGATTACACACACGCATTCATTTACGAAAGTGAGCACGTACACAAAAACGTACGCTCGCACTCAAACACGCACAAAACCATGCAAGAATGCACACACGTTAGCACGCTCACACGCAAGCACGCATGCTCACTCGAACGCATGCTCGCGTGCACGCACGCACTCTCGCTCGCACGCACACACATACGCTTGCACACTTACACGTACGCATGAAGGCATGAACGCATGCACGCACACGCACGCACACATGTACTCATGTATGCATGCACGCTCGTATGCACGCTCGCATGCATTCACGCATGTATGCACGCACGCTCGCACGCACGCTCGCACGCACAAATACACGCACGCATGCTCGCTTGCACGCACGCACGCTGTCATGCATGCACATAAGCTCACACGCTTGCACGCACACACGAATGCATGAAATCACGCACACACGATCGTACGCACGCTCTCACACATGCACATACGTATGCACGCACGCACGTGTGCATAAACGTATGCATGCACGCTCGCTCGCTCATACACATATAAGCTCGCACGCTGGCATGAATGTACACACGCATGCTTGCATGAACGTACACACGTCCGCCCGCCCGCACGCATGCACGTATGAATGCACACATGCATGCATTTATGCACGCGTGCACGAACATACGCACGCTCGCAAACATGAATGAAATCGCATGCACATATTCTGTGCATTTAGTGGGAGGTTACACATTTAATGGGCAGTTATATTTATGTTGTATTGTCCTTGGCCTTTGTTCTATATAAACAAGACTGCTTTTTCTATGTAAGGGAGAGATTTGAGTAATATAAACTTATTTGAGCACATTGTGAGTGTTTTGTTTTTAAGTTCTTGAATGAACTTTGGAACTTTTCAAGCTTATTTAGTTTGTAGCGTTCAACAACCTCAAAATCTTTGTTTTGCCTTTAAACTTATCAAACTTCATAGTTTGTGGCGGTATGGGGAAATCAAAGTGTTGTTTTAATTAGCTTTTATCATCATTACATTGATAAAGTGATTAGAATTGTTTCTCTTACTTCAATCTTGAACGATTGGGTTTGTTTCAATTAGTTGGAGGGTGTTAAATTGCATTACATATGTATCATAGCTTTAGCTATTGTGGTGTATGGTTGCTAAGTTAATGATTTCCATCAGTACGTAAGCACGCTCACTCGCATGCACGCATATACGCTCGCACAAACACATGCATGCACGCGTGCATGGTCGCAGACACGCACGCACGCACGTAAACTCACGTACACACATGCACACTCGCAAGCACGTACGCAAGCACACACGCTGGCACGCACACACCCTAGCATGCACGTACGCAAGCTAGCAAGCACGTATGCAAGCTCGCATGCACACACGCTGGCTTGCACGCATGCACGCTCGGAAGCACGTACACTCGTAAACACGTATGCAAATGCACACACGCATGGTGGCACTCATGCACGCACGCTCGCATGCACCCACGCTCACTCGCACTCACGCACAAACGCTGGCACACTTGCATGAACGCACGCTCACCCGCTCGCACGTTCGCACGAATTCACTAACGAACGCCTGAACACACGAACGAAGACATGCACGTCTGCACGCACGCATGCACGTAAGCATGCTCGCATGCACGCACGCTCGTACGTATTCACGCACGCATGCACATAAGCATGCTCGCATGCACACACGCATGCACGTAAGCATGCTCGCTCGTACGCATGCACGCACACATGCATGCACGCACGTACGCACTCACATAGGTACGTGCAGTGGCATGCTCGTACGCACGCACTCAAGCACGATGGCATGTACATTCGCACGCTCATACGCATGCAAGAACGCAAAAACGCGCTCCTGCACACACGAACGCACACATGCACCCAAGCAAGCACGTATGCATGCTGGCATGCACGCACGCTCTCATGCATGCACGCACTCACGCTCTCATGCATGCACGCTCGCACGCATGCACACAATTAGGCATGCATACGCACACATGCAAATGCACACGTGCAGGCTCGGACGGACGATGGCACGCGCCCACACACGCACTCTCGAACGTAAGCACGCACGCCCCTAAGCATGCTCGTAAACGCACACACGCTCGAATGTACGCACGCACGCATGCACACACACACACACACACGTACGCATGCTCGGATGCACGCAAGCATACACGCTGGCACACAAACATCCTGGCACGCACGCAAGCATGTACATAAAAAAGCAAGCAAGTTCGGATGCACTCAAGCATGTTCGAATGCACGCAAGCACACACGCTGACACACACACATTCTGGCACGCACGCACGCAAGCATGTACTCAAAAAAGTACACAGGCACGCATGCAAACGCACATTGGCACTCGTGCACGCAGGCTCACACGTATGCATGCATGTAGAATGCAAGAACAAACGCACGCACACACACATGTACCAATGCAAGCACGTAAGCATGCACGTACGCATGCACGCTTGGACGCAAGCACGCACGCATGCACGCACGAACACACGAACGCACGCACGTATGCATCCATGCATGAACACAAGCTCGAACGTAAGCAAGCACGTATGAATGCATGAACGCACACACGAACGAACGCACGCACGTATGAAAGCATGAACGCACGCACGCACGCACGCACACATGCACCCATGCACGTATGAACGTACGAACGCAAGCATGTATGCACGAACGCAAGCATGTAAGCCCGCACGTAAGCTGGTACACACGTATGTGTGCTCGCACGCACGCACGCACGTGGGATGGCAACACAATGGCATGCATGCACACACCCTGGCAAACACAGACGTACGCACACGTGCGTACATGCTTGCAAACGTACCCACGCACGCACGCGTGCATACATTAATGCAAACGTAAGCACGCTCGCACGCACGTAAGCTCGAACGCGTGCACATACACATGCACGCACGCATGGACATACGTACACACGCTGCTAGCTCACACACACCGTAAAAAGCTCGCAAGTTCACACGCACGCAAGCTCGAAAGCACCCACGCAAGAACACACAAATGCACGCACATATGCATCCATGCATGAACGCACGCTCGAATGTAAGCACACATGTATGAACTCATGAATGCACACACGAACGAACGCACGCATGTATGAACGCATGAACGCACGCACGTATGCACGCATGATCGTAACTAACGCAAGCATGTATGCACGAACGCAAGCATGTAAGCCCGCACGTAAGCTGGTACACATGTATGTGTGCTCGCACGCACGCAAGCACTTGAGCTGGCAAACACGCTGGCAAACACGCTGGCAAATATGCACACACCCTGGCAAACACGGAGGCACGCACACGTCCAAACGTATCCAAGCTCACACGCACGCAAGCGTGCATACATGAATGCAAACGTTCGCACGCTCGCACGCACGCACGTAAGCTCGTACGCATGCACTTACACATGCACGTACACATGAAAGCACGTATGGACGTACGCACACACACTTGCTAGCTCGCACACACAGTAAAAAGCTCGCACGCTCACATGCACTTAAGCTCGAAAGCACCCACGCATGCACGCACGCACGAAAGCATACACGCACGTATATGAGCACGGACATTTAAAAACGCATGCACGAACGCACAAATGAACGCATGAATACACACACGCAAGCACACACGATCATTCTCACGCATGCACACATGAACGCACACTCGCAAGCACGAAATTAAGCACGTACGCACGCATGCACGAACGCATATATGCATGCACACTCGCACACACGAACGCATGCACGTACGAACGCACACACGAATGTATGCATGCACATGCGCACAGACGTTTGCAAATGCAGGGATGCACTTACACACGCATGTACGCACACACGAACGTATGAACGCACATACGCAAGCACGATCACACTCACACATGCACGCACGCTCACACACACGAATCGACGAAGCACGTATGAATGCATGCATGTTTGCACGAACGCACGCACATACGAACGCATGTACGCGACATACGCACGCACGATCACACTCACACATGCACGCACGCTCACACACACGAATCCACGAAGCACGTACGAATGCATGCATGTATGCACGCATACACATACGAAAGCATGTACGCACGCACATACGAAAGCATGTACGCACGCACACTAGCATGCACGCACGCACGCACGCACATACGCACATGAGCTGGCACACAGGCACATACGCTGGCTCGCACGCACGCACGCTCACACGGACGAATGCATGCACGCACGCTTGTAAACAAGCATGCAAATACATGCCCGCACTGGCACTCCTGCACGCACACGTGCATGCGCTAAGGCTCTCTCGCATGCTCACACGCATGCACGAATGCGCGTCTGCATTCACAAACGCACACATGCACTTATGCACGCATGCATGAACGTACGCACGCACGCTAGCACTCAGGCACCGGCGTTGGCACGCTAGCACGCACGCAAGATGGCAAATAATCACATATGCATTTGCACACATGCAAACGCATGCACGCAGGCTCGCATGCACGATGGCACACACGCACACATGCTGGCATGCATGCATGCACGCACGCAGGCAGGCACGTATACACACGTATGCACGCACACACACTGGCATGCACTCATACTTACATGCAGGCACGCACGCTGGCACGCACACACCCTTTCACGCATGCACGCATGCATGAATGCAAGCTAGCACACACGAACGCATGCTCGCATGCACGAACACACACACGAACGCACGAACTCAAGCTCGCAAACACGCATACAAATGCATGAATGCACGAACGCATACCTGCACACACGAACGCATAAATTCAAATTTGCGCGAACGCTCACTCGTACCACGCTCACTCACACGCACGCACGTGTACTGGCACGCACGTTCGCACGCTCACACATATGCACGAACGCACACCTGCACACATGAACGCACAAATGCACGTCTGCACACTCGCTCACTCGCAGGCATGCTCACTCACAAGCACGCTCACACACATGCACGAAGGCACGAATGCATGCCTGCACACACGAGCGGACAAATGGACGTCTGCACGTACGCATGCTCACATGCATGCAGGCACGCACGCAGGTACGGGCATTGGCACGCTGGCACGTACGTACGCTAGCACACAAGCACATACGTTTGCATGCTCACACGCATGCACGAATGCATGAATGTATGTCTGTACACACAAACGTAGACATCTACTCATGCACGCACGTATACAGGTACGCATGCTCGCATTCACGCACGCTAGCACGCATGCAGGTACATGACTGGCTTGCTAGCATGCACGATGGCACGCAAGCTCAAACGCTGGCATGCACTCATGAATGCACACATGCATACACACACATGCGCACACGCAAGTACACGCATACACCCAAGCTGACACACGTGCACGAACGCACGAATGCATGCACGCTGGCACGTAAGTACGTACACAAGCATGCAAGCACTCAAGCACGCACGCATGCAAGTACGCAAATGCACGCATGCACACTTGCGAGCAAGCTTGCACGACCGAACACAAGCATGCACGTATGCATGCACGTATGCATGCACGAACGCACAATTGAGTGCAAACGCATGCACGTACGCACTCACTGATGCACGCACGAACGAACGTACACTGGAACGCAATAACACATGAATGCACACAAGCACCCACGCACACATGCACAAACTCATACATGAACACACGCACGCACGCTCGCACGCACGAACGCACACACAAACGTATGTACGCACGCACACAAGCATGCACGCTGGCACGTACGCACGCTGGCACGTACGCACGCACACAAGCATGCACGCTGGCACGTACGCACACATGAACGAATGCACGCACGCACACATGATCGGTCGTACTCACACACATACGCTCGCACGCTCACACGCAAGCAAGCACCCAGGCACGCTTGCACGCACGTAATCACGCACCAACGTATGAATGCACACACGTACAACAGATGTATGTACTCTAGTACACATGCACGCACACACACAGACTCACACAATGACACGCACACACCCTGGCTCATACATACGCTTTCATGCGTGCACACACACTGCACACACACACCCTGGCATGCACGCACGCTAGCAAACACGCATGCCAACACACGCACACACCTTGGCATGAGAGCATGCACGTATGCACGCATGAACGCACGAACACGCGCACGCACGCTTGAGAACAAATTCACACTTGAGTACAAACGAATGTACGCATGCATGCACAAACGCACGCAAACACACTCGTAAGCTCACACGCACGCATGCTCGCACGCTTGCACACACGAACGCACGCTCGCATCTACGCTTGCATGCACGCACGCTCGCTCGAACATACGCATGCACGCAGGCAGGCACTCTCGCTCGCACGCAGACACATACGCTTGCACGCTCGCACGCACTCTCACACCCACACACCCTCATACGCACGCTCGGACGCATGCACGCTGATATGCACACACCCTGGAATGAACGCATGCACGCACACATGTGCTCATAAATGCACGTACGTTGACACTCATGCACGCAGGCTCGCACGTACGTACGCATGCATGCACGTACGTACGCATGTACAAACGCAAGCACATAAGCATGCATGCACGCACACATGCACGCATGAACACACGAACGCAAGCACGTACAAACACATGAATGCACGCACGCAAGCTCGGAAGCACGCACACACGCTGGCAAGCTTGCACGGACTCACGCAGTCACGCAGGCACACACGAACGCATAAACGTACACATGTACACACGTATGCACGCACGTACGCAGACACACACGATGACACGTAGGGATGGGAATGGGGCGGTTTCGGGGCGGGGTGGCCTTCCCCCCCCCACCCCACCCCACCCCATTTATTTTTTGAAAACCCATCCCCTCATAAACCCCCACCATAGATGGAGCGATTTGGGGTGGGGCGGGTTTCAACAGGGAGTGCTTTCCCCATCCCTACCCATTTACCCCATTTATAAATTTTTTATTTATTAAAATTATAAATATATAACCATTGAATATGATAAAATATATAAAGTAGTAAATAATTCGATGAAACTATTAAAAAAATATCTCGTAAACATAATTCTCTCAAGTAAATTCTATCATACTCAAACATAAACATAAAGTATGAAGTCAAAATGTTCGAAAATCGTAACGTTATCATCTCATAGTTGCATCTATTTCTCTTGTTCTCTCTTCGTAATATCAATTTCATCTGACACCCACTCACAAGGTTTCTACAACATTCTGAACCAACAAAAAAAATTGTATTCAATCTGATTTGAATATCAATAACTTAATTTGATTTAATATGCATGATTTATTTTACCTCATTAAAATTTGGTTCTTCAGGACATGTGGAACGCTCAGTTGTAGTAGAAGCACATGAAGCTAATCATAAGATAAAAAACTTACTGTATTTGAGGTTTAAGCTTGAATGGTAAACTTTGAGTTGTTTGTGGAATAAAGTCTTATAGTTGCAGTTAACGGCTAGGGTTATTTTTAATTTTATTTTGTATTGTCACTTTATGTTAAATAACGGCAAATAGATGTAAAGTAAGGGTTAATGTATTTATATATATTTCATTTTTTAGATATATTTATTTTCTTTGAAACTAAGTAGTTTAACTAAATATTATTTTAAGCGGGGGCGGGGAGAGGTGGGGAGTAAAAAATCCATCCCCTCCCCATACCCATTACGGGTTAGACTATCTATCCCTATGCCCGCCCCATCTCCACTAAATTCAAACCCGTCCCCACCCTAAAAGTGCGGATCCCCTCTGGGCCCCGTCCCTACAGGTAATTTTTCCATCTCTAAATTGACACGTACACACCCTGGCGCACACGCATGCTCGCACGCACGCATACACGCACACACGCAAGCTTGAGCGCACTCATGCAGGCTCGCACGCACTCACGCAAGTTGGTACGCTGGCACACATGTTGGCACGCACACAACCTGGCACTCACGAACGCATGCATGCACGCACGAACGTACGTACACTCGTAAACAAATATGCGCTGGCACTCGTGCACGCACGCTCGCATGCACGTAAGCTAACTCGCACGCATGCTCACTCACATGCACGCACGTGCGTTGGCACACGTGCATGCACGCATGCATGAACTCACGAACGAACACAAGAACGCACAAATGCACGTCTGTACGCACGCATGCATGTATGTATGCTCGCATGCACGCACGCTTGCACGCTTGCACGCATGCACGCGCGTACACACACAGGTACGTGCACTGGCACGCTCGTACGCTAGCACTCAGGCACGTACGTTCTCATGCTCGCACGAACACACGAACGCACACATGCGCGTATGCACGCACGCTTGCTCGCATGCACGCATGCACGTACGCACGCACACATGTACGTTCGTTGGCACACTAGCATGCAGGCAAGTGCGTTGGCACGGTCGCACGTATGCACACATGCAAACACATGCACGTAGGCTTGCACGCACGATGGCTCGCACGCACGCACGCACACTAGCATGCACTCATGCACACACACACGCACACACGCAGGCAAGAACATGCATGCACGTAAGGTGGCACACGCGCACAAACGCACTCGTGCACGCTTGCAAGCACGCATGCACGCATGAATGCACACACACATGTATGCACACACGCATGCACACTTGCACGTACAAACGTACGCATGTACAAATGCAGGCACGCAAGCACGCATGCACGCATGAAAACGCATGCGAGCAAGCTTGCACGAATGAACACGAGCATGCAAGTACGCACGCAGGCACGCTAGAGCACAAAAGCAAGCATGCACAAATGCATGAACGCACCCACGCTAGCACGTACGTACGCTCACAAGCACGCATGCTCGCACAAACGAATCCACGTATGCACGCACTCTTGCATGCACGTATGCTCTAATGGAAGCATGCACGATGGAACGCACGCACGCAAGCACGCACTCACACACCCACGCACGCTCGGACTCACGCACGCTCGGACTCACGGAAGCACTCATGCACATATACTGACACACACACACACCCTGGCACGCACGTAAGCATGTATAGGAAAACGCACGCACGCTAGTTGGCACTCTTGCACGCAGGCTCCCTCACACGTACGCAGGCACGTAAGCTTTGAAGAACGCATGCACGCAAGCGCACTCGCACGCACGCAGGCATGCTCACAAATACGCACGCTCATAAATACGCACGCTCGCACGCACGCACGCATGCACGGATGCATGCACTTGCACAAGGACATTTGCAAACGCACGCATGCACGAATGAACGCACGCAGGAAAGCATAAACACGGGAACAAACACACGCACGCACGTATGATCTCAATCACGCATGGATTCACCCACGCACGCACACACGAATGCACACTCGCACACACGAAAGTACGCATGCACACACGCATGCATAAATACATGTACTCACGCACACTAGAACGCATGCATGAATGAACAAACGAATGCATGAACGAACAAACGAATGCATGAACGCACACACGCACGCAAGTATGCATGTACGAACACACGCACGTAGGCACTAAAGCATGCAAGCACGCACGCACATGCGCACGAATGTTTGCAAACGCACACACGCAAGCACACAAGCACTTACGAACGCATAAAAGAACTCACGAACACATGAATGCAAACACACACAAGCACGCACGCACGCATGAAAGCATGCTCACACGTAGGAACGCATGAACGCATGTATGCAAGCACGAACGCGTGTACGCACGCACGCTCGCATGCACTTATGCACGCATGCTGGCACGTACGTACTCACACACGAACGTATGCAAGTAAGCACGCACGCTCAAATGCAAGCTCGAACGTAAGCACGCACGTTGGAATGCATGCACGCTCCCATGCATGCACACACGCATGCACGCTCGGTCGCATGCAAGCACATACATACGCTCGCACGCACTCACTCACACACGCACGCATACACGCTCTGACTCACGCAAACACTCATGCACACATGTTGGCACACACATACCCTGACATGCACGCACGCACGTAAGCATGTACTCACAAACACACGCATGCAAACACACACACGAGCGTTGGCATTCATTCACGCAGGCTCGCACACATACACATATGCTCACACGCTCACACGCATGCAGGCACGCGAGCTCGGAAGAACGTAAGCACCCTCGAACAAACTTGCGCACCCACGAACACATGCACATGCGGACCGACATTTGCAAATGTACGCACGCATGAATGCATGAACGAACGCACGAACAAACACACGCATGCATGATCGCACAAATGCAGGCACGTACGATCGCACAAACGCACGCTCGCACCCACGCATAAACACATGTACGTACGCACACTTGCACGCATAAACGCACGAACGCACGACGAACGTACACATGCAAGTATGCACATGCGCACGGACGTTTGCAAATGCATGCACGCACGCACTCAAGCACTTATGAACGAATGCAAGAACACACGAACACAAACACTTACGAACGCATGCAAGAACACACGAACGTAAACACACACATGCACGCACGCACGCAAGCACGTATGCATGCAAGAACGCATGCTTTCACACATGAATGCACGCACGCACGCACGCACGCATGAAAGCATGAACGCATGTATGCACGCACGAATGCATGTACGCACGAATGCATGTACGCACACACACATGCACGCACGCACGCACTTACGCACGTACGCACACACGAACGCATGAACATACACACTCACGCACGCACGCTCGCTCACACACAAACACATACGCTCGCACGCTCACACGCATGCATGCACGCAAGCTCAGAAGCACACACGAGCGATCACACGGACGCATGCATACACACGCAAGCATGCACGCTGGCACACATACACGCACTCACGCAGTCACACAGTCACACAGTCAAGCAGGCATGCACTTACTCATGCACTTACTCATGCACGCACGCACGAACGGACTTATACACATACGCACGCTCGTACGTATACATGCACACACGATGACACGCACACACCATGGTGCACAAGTACGCACGCACGCATGCACGCACTCTTGCTCTCTCGAACGCAAGCACGCTAGCTCGTAAGCATGCACGCACGTACACACATACGCTCACACGCTCACATGCAAGCATGCAAGCACACTCGCTCACATGCACACACATGTAAGCACGCATGCTGGCATGCTTGCACTCACTTAAGCAGGCACGCACACACGTACGTACGTACAAACGCAAGAATGCACACACACATACATGGACGCTTACACGTACACACGCAGGCACGAACGCGTGCACGTATGCTTGCACCCACGTACGAACACTCACATGTACACACGCACGTAAGCACGCACGTTAGCACGAATGCATGCACGCACACAGAAACAGATGCATGCACGCACGCACGGACGCAAGCACACACGCTTGTACACATGCACACACGTACTCTTGCAAGGAAAAGTATGCACGCACGTACACATGATTGCACGCACGCTCACTAGCACGTACACTCATACGCTCACACGTACGCACGTAAGCAAGCTTACTCACACTTTCGTACGAACACACACGCACTCATGCACGAACTCACTCAGACACAGAGGCATACACGAACGCATGAACGTACACACGCATGCATGCAAGCAAGCTCACACGCATACACACAAACAGGCACGAACGAACGTACGCACGCTTGTACCCACCCAATTATGAAAGTATGCACGCACGCACGTATGCACGTGCGCACACACATATGCAAACGTACGTACGCACCCTTGTACGCATAAACGCATGCCCGCACAGATGCAATCACGGATGCACACACGCATGCACGCACGCCTGTACACACGTATGCATGCATGCACGTACTCACGCATACAAACACAAGCACGCACGCACTCACTATTGTACGCACACTCGCTCGCATGCAGCCACGTACGCTCGCTCGCACACACGCATGCACGTACGCACACACACAAACACTAATGCTGGCACTTTTATAGGCACAAATGCACGAACGCATGAATGCACACACTCACGCACACATGCTCGCATGCATGCCTGCAAGCACACTTACAGGAACACACACAGGCACAAACACACGTACGCTTGCACCCACGTACGAACGCCCGCACGTACGCACACACATTCGCACACACGTAAGCACAAATACACGCACGCAGGCACAGACTCAAGCAGGCACAGACGCACGCACGCAAGTACACATGCTTACACACACGTATGCACACACTTACGCATTCAAAAATATGCATGCACGTACACAAGATTGCATGCACGCGCACTCGCAGGCACACTTATATGCTCGGACGCTCACACGTATGTACGTAAGCATGCTCGTTCGCACCCACACACGCACACTCGCACGCATGCACGCACACATAAGCAAGCACGCGTGCACGCACTCATGCATGAACTCACACAGGTGATGAGAATCAAGAAGCGTCACCAAAGGATCCATTGCATATTCCAGTTGGGCCAATTACATGAAAGCAATAGGATCAAAGAAACATTTATTTATGGGCTGATTCTGGTTGTTAAAGTTCAAATTCAGCTCACATGAAGACCAAGCCTTAATTAATGTCATCAAGACAATGGATTGGGCCGAATATGGAAGACTTGGGCGTGTGGCACAAGCTAGGAGAATAGTCAACTTTGGCTGATTTATTTCCTTTTAATTTTCAAAGAATAATAGTTGATTTGTTTCCCAAATTAAGGGGCTGATTTGTTTCCAGATTTAGCTTTCCAATTAGGAAGCAAGTCAATAGCTGCTAGTTTAGTATTTATTTATTTCCTAAATTTGTTTGCATTTATTTTCATAATTGTAAGGCATTAATTGCCTAATATTTATTCCCTTTTAGGTCTTAGATATTTTTAGTATAAAAGGGACCAATTGATGTAATTTGAGAATAGATTTTGAATTGAAATAAATTTGAGAGAATTTTCTCTTTGGTTCTTTATAGAACTTGTGAACTTATCAAGGTTCTACCTTGTGGCGTTCAAACCTTGACTTATCACTCACCTTCTTTCTTATTCTTGAGTGTGGCGTCTACAACTTTCTTGATACCGTTGGTTCTTACCTCTTTATAGGTAACGGGTCGCGGTCCGATAATATTCTTGTTTAAAAACTTGATTAGAAAACGATCCTTCGTTACCATATATTGGTTCCGGGTCTCACTGCTCTTGGTGAGGTTCATATCAACAGGCACGCATGCATGCACGAATGCATGAACGTACACACACACACACACACGCACTCACGCAGGCCTGCACGCACGCTTACAGGTACAAACAGACAAGAACGCACGCTTGCACGCACGCACGCACGTACGTACGTGCACACGTAAATATGCAAATGTACGCACGTACATATGCAAACGTACGCAGGCACGCATAGACGCATGCACTAACGCAAGCATGCATGCACGCCTGCATACAGGTACGCAAGCACTCAAGCATACAAACACATGCACGATGCACACACGATTGTACGCACATTCGCTCGCATTCAGCCACGTACGCTGGGATGCTCACACGCACGCTGGCACACATGCACGCATGCAAACGCACGCACATGGGCTCAAACTCACGTTGGCACGCACTCACGCTCGTACGTATGCAAGCACGCACGCACTCAAAACACGCACACATACACAGGCAAGCAAGCACTCTGGCACCCACGCACACACTCGTACACACCGGAATGCGCACACGTATACACGCACGAACGCACGCACGAACGCACACAAGCACACATGCACTCACACACACACACACATGCACGCACGTACAAATATATGGTTGCACAAATGCACGCACATGGGCGGGCACGAACACACGTACGAACACCCGTACGCACACATATGCAGGCACGCACGCATGCATGAATGTACACACACGCACATATGAACGCACGCACGAACTCACTCACGCATGCACGCAGGTACTTACGCTAGTATTCTCATACTCACGCATGCACACTAGCATGCGCGCTGGCAAGCATGTATGCTCACACACATGCATGAATGCATGCTCAAACGCATGCATTTAGGCTCAGATGCACTCACACTCCCATGAGAGCTGGCATACACGGAGACACATTGGCATGCATACACGCACACACGCAGTAACGAACGCACGCATGCATGCATGCTTGCATACATGTATGAACGTACACACGCATATGCGTACACATATTTGCAAACGCATGCACGTAAGCACGTACGGTGGCACGTACGAAAGCATGCACGAATGCACACACACACGTACGCACGAATGAATGAACGCACACATGCACGCATGTACAAACGCATGAACGCACACACCCACGCACACATGCACACATGCACACATGCACACACGCACACACGCATGTATGCATGAATGCACACACACTCGCATGCATGCACACATGTTGGCACGCACGCATGCAAACATTAAAGTACGAGCATCCAAGCACGCATGTGAGCTGGCATGCACACTCACTAGAACACACGTACCAACGCTCGCGAGCTGGCATACAGGTATACACGATGGTAAGAACACACGTACACACCCTGGTATGCACACACACACGCTTGCAAGAACGCATGCTTGCACGCATGCACAAACACGTCCAAACGCATGCACGTACATACGCCCGCACGAATGCACGTACGCACGTGCACACGAAAGTACACTCATACGCACGCACACGGACGCTGGCATGCAAGCACGCACACTGGCATCCACGCACGTACACTAGCATGCATGCACGCAGACACACATGATGACACGCGCACGCACGCATGCACTGATATGAACCTCGCCAAGAACAGTCAGACCCAGAACCAATATATGGTAGCAAGGATCGTTTTCTAATTTCAGATTTATATAAAAATAAAACAAATTAAAAAGGACCGCGACCCATTATCTATATAGAGATAAGAACCAACGGTATCAAGAAGGTTGTAGACGCCACACTCAAGAATAAGAAAGAAGGTGAGTGATAAGTCAAGGTTTGAACGCCACAAGGTAGAACCTTGATAAGTTCATAGTTCTATGAAGAACCAAAGAGAAAATTCTCTCAATTTTATTTCAATTCAAGTCTGCCAAATTACATCCAATTCGTTCTTTTATATACTAAAACCCTAAACAAAAAGAAAGGCCATAAGCCAACCTAAAAGAAAACAAGATAATTCGGCCATTAAGGCTTTACAATCAGAAGAAAACTAAATCGAGAAACTATTGACTTGCACCCTAATTGGAAATCTAAATCTGGAAACAAATCAGCCCTTTAATTTGGGAAATAAATCAACTATTATTCTTTGAAAATTAAAAGGAAATAAATCAGCCAAAGTTGACTCTTCTCTTAGCTTGTGCCACACCCCTAAGTCTTCCTTATTCGACCCAATCAATTGCCTTGATGATATAATTATGCCTTGGTCTTCATGTGGGCTTACCTTGGACTTCAACGATTCAAAATCAGCCCAAGTGTCTTGAATTAGGCCATTTAGTGCTTCTTTGAATCTCTTAGCTCTTGCCCTAGTTATTGGCCCAACCGGAACATTTGATGTAGCTGCCTAGTTCTCATCATTCCCTCCCTCTTGAAAAGGATTTGTCCTCAAATCGTCACCTACATCAAAAGGAGACAAATCAGAAACATTGAAGCTTGCACTAACATTGTACTCACCTGGAAGATCCAACTTGTATGTGTTGTCATTGATTCTTTCAATCACTTGAAATGGGCCATCTCCCCTTGGAAGTAGTTTATAACTCCGCTGGGTTGGGAATCGTTCCTTCATCATATGTAACCACACCCAATCACCAGGCTCAAACACAACCTTCTTACGCCCTTTATTTGCTTGATTGGCGTATTGCTCAATTCGTCTCTCTACGTTTTACCGAGTCTTTTCTTGGATTTGCTTAACAAAATCTACCTTTTTCTTTCCATCCAAGTTAACATGCTTATTCACAGGTAAAGAGCTATGATACATATGGAATGCAATTTAACACCCTCAAACTAATTGAAAACAAACCTGATAGTTCAAGATTGAAGTAAGAGAAAATATTCTAATCACTTTATCAATGAAATGATGATAAAAGCTAATTAGAACAGCACTTTGATTTCCCCATAACGCCACAAACTATGAAGTTTGATAAGTTTAAAGGCAAAGCAAAGATTTTTGAGGTTGTTGAACGCCACAAGCTGAATAAGCTTGATAAGTTCCAAAGTTCATGCAAGAACTTAAAAACAAAACACTCACAAAGTGCTCAAATAAGTTTATATTACTCAAATCTCTCCCTTCATAGAAAAAGCAGCCTTGTTTATATAGAACAAATGCCAAGGACGATACAACACAAATATAACTGCCCATTAAATGTGTAACCTCCCACTAAATGTGTAACCTCCCACTAAATGACATTTAGACCATGAATAATGGCTATAAAGTATTCAGCCTTTGTAACATCTTATTCCTAATCAAAGAACACATGAACTCACCCAACACAAAAACCCAAACTATTCATAAAATAAGCCCACAAAACCCAACACAATTAAACCCAAACTAATAAGAAAATAAGATCACAAAACCCAACATAATTAAACCCAAACTAATTATAAAATAGGCCCACAAAACCCAACATGGCCGAATGGCCTTTTATTCTTCAAGATAGGCTAGAATACTTCATTCTTACAAGGCTGGACTCTTGTCTTCGGGATTTGGACTTGTTTGAAACATGTTAACCATTTTATACTCTTCTTGCATCCTTAGAACCTTGACCAAATCTTGACTAGCTTGCTCCTTCCAAATGCTTCCCATTAAACAAGTTAAGGCTTCTTTTATCCTTTTAGCTTTAGCTCTTGTCATTGGTCCTCCATGAATGGTTAAAGGATCTGGATCTTTTCCAACCTTAGCCGAATTGTGATCAACTGGTTGGTCCTCATCACATCATGTCTTTTGGGCTTCTCACCTTTATCTTCCAAAGAGAATCTTGAAAAGCATTAAACAGTAATTCTGAAGTTTTTTATGGAATGGGGTTGAGGTGAACAGCAAAGGCACTAAGATTACTTGGTATGATATTTGTGTTCCAAAGAAAGAGGGTGGTCTTGGAATCAAGGACCTCTCTTTGTGGAACAAAGCACTTATGATTAGACTTATATGGATTCTGGTTTATAGCACTAGTAATCTTTGGACTTCTTGGATCAAAGCCTATCTCCTCAAAGGTACCAATTTGTGGGAGGTGAAAGCTCCTCATACCTGTTCTTGGAATATGAGAAAACTTCTTCTTCTTAGGCCTTTTGCCCGTCCTTTAATTCAGCACAACATTGATAATGGCTTGAAAACTTCTTTATGGTTTGATAATTGGCATCCGGATGGCCCTATTCGATCGAAATGGAGCTCCTATGTTATTTATGATTCTGGACTCTCTATCAATGCTAAGGTTAATGCCATTGTTCTTGATGATAATTGGAGATGGTCTGCTGCTATGTCCATTGACCTTGCTGAAATTCAGAGTCGTATGCTTTCTTACAGCCCAAACTCTACTTTGGATGATAGAATTCTGTGGCTTCCTTCTTCTAATGGCATTTATTCAGCTGTGTCTGCTATGGAGTCTCTTAGAACCCCTCATCCTTTGGTTTCTTGGTATAAAATTGTGTGGTTCCCGCAGAATATCCCGAGGATGGGTTTCATCCTTTGGTTGGCTATTAAAGGTAGACTTTCTACCTTGGATCGTGTTCAGCGCTACGACCCTCAAGTTGTTACTACGTGTGTCCTTTGTAACTCTCAAGCCGAGACTCATGCTCACCTTTTCTTTGAGTGTTTTTATAGTAAAGCCATATGGACACAGCTTTTGAATAAATGTGGTTGTCCTGGGATTCATCTTAGCTGGAATGATCTTATTGAATGGGTGTCCATTCATTGGAAGGGGAGCTCCCCCTCCGTCGTGACAAAAAAACTTTGTCTTGTGGATGCCGTCTATTTTATTTGGAGAGAGCAAAATTATCGTATTTTTAAAAGCTCTCGAAAGTCTAATAGAGAGGTTGCCCAGATCATTACAGATACTATTTGTTGCCGGCTCTCTTCTCTCAAGTTGAAGAATTAGCCTCCCATTGGCCTTTCATCTCTAGTTATCCCAAGGTGGTGTGGGCTTGTGTTGTGCTCAGTGCTCTTTGTAAAGCCTTCGTTTTAGCTCTTATTAGAGAATTTGTTGTTTGAACGTTGTTTCTGGACTTTGTGTCCCTTTCTTCTTGGGGTATGCCCCTTGTATTTGTACATTCCTTCCTTCTTTCTATGATACTATTTATTTACCCAAAAAAAAATTATTGACCTTTGTGGAAACCCTTCTTAGGGAGGACGAAAGCAAAGTCGTCACGAGGCCCCACTCGGATCTCATGGTGTTGAACTAATGATGGAGATCACGAGATATATCTGTCATATATCTCTTTCCTACTCACTATTTTAAAATTAGAGTTTTCTCTTATCCGTTAATGCACCTAGACTCTATAGTATTAAACGGCTAACTTTAATCAAGTTATCCAACGCATTAACTAATTCATTATAAGAAACAAGTTTCAATACACTAATAAATTATTTATGATTTTTAACAATTAAAAATCTAATTTATTAGTGAATAATCTAAGTCATTGTAAACTATTTACTAATGTCATATTAGTATGTTAGTGTTTACCAAGTTTTAACTATTAAAACTCTAACACATTATTTGGTACATTTATTATTAGGTAATTAATCATGTTAATAGCCAAATTTGGCTAGGGACCAAAGAGAAATTTTTCACTCTCCTAGCCCGAATCCAGGCCTGAGTTTACCCATCATTAAACCCGGGGTCCTGGGGGCAAGCCACGAAGCCACCCCGCAGAAGAGAGGAAAGGTCATCGAGCTTTAGAACCATCAGGGGTGGAGCCCGACACGATTAGATAGAGCTTCTTACACCAAAGCTAGAATTTAGGGAAAGCCCGACGCATGGCTATCCGAGCTCCCCGAGATCGAAACTACCACGTAACCTCCCCAGAAGCATGTCATCCTCTTCAGACGTAAAAAAACATCAGGTTAAGTCTGCAGCATTGCTCCACTTCGCTAAAGGAAGTTACGAACCTATTCGAGCAAAAAAGATAGAGCCCGCTTAAGCCCCGCTACCACCAAAGGGTGCCCACGAAGCTATCATCAGCTCTAAGAGACCGGGAAAGGTTCTACCAAGCTCCTAGTACCAAGACCAGGGCATGGATCTACCACATCATATGAAACAGCGAACACCGTACTTGATGACCTCTATGAAGAATCATGCCATGAATACACACGAGATCATATCTACACTCCAGCGAACATTAAAACACTGCGTATGTAAGACAAGAGATTGAGTCCAAAGGGGATACAAACTTATCCCCACCAAAGATATTCTCGAATCCATTATTAATTCAAAGTCAATGACTTTCAAATAAAATATCTCGCCTGATAAGGAGGGAACGGATTCAGAGAATCATGGCAGGAGATTCACAAATTTAACCTACATGTACCATGTATAACTACGCCCAACGTGATCGAACACAAGTGACTCCGGCCTAAATTCTGTAATCAAAACAAGGCCATCGTTATTTTCTACTTCTCGACACGAACGAAATCGCCATCTTTACTGGTTTGCCAGGGATTTAGTGTTACTCATTAGAGTGTTGTAATCCCATTCTCAATAATAAAACAGTGTTATCATTGTTTACAACATTCACATGCACATTATTCTTACACCAACTATCACTCTTGTTCAAAACGATCCTTGGTACTCTAGGTACCAAACCTCGGCCACCACCTCCGTGGTAGTGGTCTCGAGGGTGTTAACTGGAATTTTTCACCTCGAGCAAGTTTTTGGTTAACACTTTCTGGCGCTGTTTGTGGGAACCCCACATCATTATTTTTACATTTACAAGTTTTTATTTTGCAGTGACTATGAGGCTTCGCACCTCTCAAGGACTACCCGAGACCTCGAGACATCAATCTACCCCCTCGACCAAGAAAGGGCAGAAAAAGGGAAAGAAGTCCAAGCACCACAAGCCAGCCTCACATCAGCCAGACGTGGAGCGGGCTCTAACCCCTCTAACGGTGAACCAAGCTATGATCAACCAGCATACATTGGCCATCGTGGAGAACGTTTGCCTCCGTCTAGCTGCAGAAAGAATTGATCTTCAAATGGCAGATCTTAGAACCCGATGAGAGGCTAGTAGACCCGCTACCAGGTAGCCTGCCTTCGATTGGTTGGGCCCCCCTCGACCCATCCCTACCTACAACAGGACAGACTAGGACCCTTGTCCCCAGTCCCTGATAGACCGACTTACTACCAACCCAGACAGGTCAAGTAAGCAGCAGATGCCCCACCAAGGGCACCTCGCAGCCCCTCTCGATCGGAGATTTCAAGAAAAGAACCTCGAGCTGAGGCTGGTGGTAGCCAACGAACTACACACGCGGACCCCACCCTTGAAAAGGATAAAGTGAAAGTATCCAGCTCAGGGAGAGATCTGACAATGAGAGCTCTGAGGTCGATTCCAAGAAGCATAGAAATAAACGTCTGGAGAACCTGTTGGCTAAAATACAGAAGAAGGTCCAACAATTGAAAAAAGAAAAAGGTGAGGAGGTCAAAAAGAACCCCTGAGTGAGATGAACGCTCCCTTTACCAGAAGGATTCTGGAAGCGAAACTCCCACCGAAATTTAAGATGCCTTCAAATAAGTTCTCTAGCACGGAGGACCCTTTGAGCCACTTAGAAAGTTTCATCCAATAAATGGAGGTCCAAAACACAACCAGGGTCGTCATGTGTCGGATGTTCCCTACCACTCTGACATACTATGCCAAGACCTGGTTCAGAAAGTTACCCGCTGGAAGTGTGGACTCATTCACGAAGCTATCAATGAATTTCTGCTCACAATTCCAATGTGTCAAACCCATATCAAATGATCCCATCCATCTGCAATACGTGATTCAAGAAAGAGGAGAAACCCTTTGGGCTTCTATAGAGCGATTCCACAAGAATGTTATATAATTGGGAGTCTACACAAAGAATGAGACTCTAGCCAACTTTCATAGAAATTTGTGGCCAGGAAAGCTATTCCGATCATTCACCAAGCAAGGTCCAGAATCCTATCAAGAAGCATACGATCGGGCTTTGGAATAGATAGAGATCGAGGAACAACTAAAAGTCAAGCTGGAGCATGACGACATGAGAGCGGCAATTTGCCAAAAGAAGGAGGCACCTAGGTCGGCACCAGTTCAGAAGATTTAGAATAAACCCTCTAACAAGTCTACATACCATCCTCCCCAGTTTCAACCTTAACGGGATCGATTTCCAGCAAGGAAAACTCCTTCCCAGGCTTTCTCTCCTCCAAAGGGGGTAGCTCCCGCAACTTAAGATGAGAAAGGGTTCGACCATTATACCCCTCTGAATGCAACATGGAATCAATCTACCTTGCCATCTAAGATTGTTGAGGAAGCCGACACGAATGAAAGTGCCAGCCAATGCCAGGAACTGGTACAAGTACTGTGACTTCCACGAAGACATCGGGCATAACACATCAGAGTGTTACAGCCTGCGCATCCAGATAGAGGCTTTGGTAAGGGGAGGATGCTTGGTAGAGTTCCAAGTTAGAGACAACATCTAGACAGTGAATGAGGTGCAAACAGAGATCCGGGAAGACGAAGACGAAGAGAAGCGAAGAGAAGTGAAGAGGTAAACATAAGGATTTGATACAGCAAATCCAAGTCATCCATACTATCAATGAAGGTTCCACCTTAGTTGGATCCTCTAACAATGCCCGGAAGAACCATGCGAGGAAGATTCCCCGTGTGGAGGAAGGTTGAAGCATTTTCAAGCTGGAATAGAGCATTGCAGGTACTTCTCAGTCGGCTAGAATTATCTTCTCCAAGGCGGATGCCTACAACACTGTTCAGCCCCACGACGATCCATTAGTGGTCATAGTACAAATCGCTAATTGTGAGGTCAATCGTGTGCTTTTCGATTCCGACAGTAGTGTGGATATCCTCTTCAAAGATACTTTAGAGAAAAATAACCTAAAGCAGTGGTGCTATATAGCTACACAACTCCTTTGTATGGTTTCACAGGCGACTCTGTCATGCCAGTGGGATCGAAGATACTCCTAGTGATAGTAGGAACTGTACCTCTCCAACAAAACATAATGACAGACTTTGTTGTAGTTGACCTTCCAATGGCCTACAATGCAATACTAGGAAGGCCATTCCTATCAGCCATTAAGGGAATCTTTTCAGTCTACCATAACACTTTGAAGTTTCCAGTCGGGAACCAAGTAGGTGAGGTACGTGGTGACCAGTTAGCTGCTAGAAAATGTTATGCGGTCTCATCTAACCCAAAAGTACTGGCAAGACAATTCTCACAAGTGTCAACAATCTAAAACCAGAAAGTATCAGGGATGAACCATGAGGATTCAGAGCCTATTGATCATCTAGAAAGTGATTCCCAGGTCATGGAATAAGAAAAACAAGGGAGAGAATGGGCAAACAGACAACCTGTTGATAAGTTGGAAGAAGTCCCGGTTAGAGAAGATAACCCGACCAAAGTGGTGAAGGTCAGGGTTGCACTCGAAGCTGGGTTAAAAGAGGGATTGATCAAGTTGCTCCGAGAGTTTAACGATATTTTTGCATGGAGCCATGATGAGATGTCAGGGATCCCCTTGTCATTAGCATCCCACAGGTTGGCGATCAATCTCACTATCAAACCTGTCAAATAAAAGAGGCGACATTTCAATATGGAGAGGAACGCCGCAATCCATGATGAGGTTGATAAGTTGATCAAGACTGGTTTCAATAGGGAAGCCCGATATCTCGATTAGCTCGCCAACATTGTAATGGTCACTAAGGCAAATGGGAAATGGCGAATGTCTGTCGACTGCACTGATCTCAATCGGGCATGCCTGAAGGATAGTTTTCCTCTCACAAAAATCGATCAGCTGGTTGACTCCACAACAGGGAATAAGCTTTTGAGCTTTATGGATGCATTCTCGGGGTATAACCAGATCATGATGTACCCCGCCGACCAGAACAAGACCAGCTTCATCACCGGGCAAGGTCTACACTGCTACAAGGTGATGTCGTTCTAACTTAAGAATGCGGGAGCTACATATTAGTGGCTGGTCAATCGACTGTTCAAGCCCAAAATTAGAAGGTTAATGAAAGTATACATCAACGATATGATCACCAAGTCACAAACCGTAGAAGAGCATCATGAAGACCTTCGCAGAACCTTTATGATCTTTAGGGAAAACCAGATGCGCCTGAACCCCTCCAAATGTGCATTCGGGGTAACTGCAGGAAAATTCTTAGGCTTTATGGTTAATAAGAGAGGTATTGAGGCTAATCTAGAAAAAATCATAGCCATTCTGGACCTGGATTCCCCGACTTCACTGAAGCAGGTGCAGGTCCTGACAGGGAGTATTGCAACTCTCAATTGGTTCATCTCTCGTTCCACAGATAAGTGTCTCCATTTCTTTAGAATTATCAAACAAGGGAAGAACATGAAATGGGATCAGGAAAGTGAGCAGGCTTTCTGAGCTTTAAAGGAGTATCTGGCCAGCCCACCACTGTTAGTTAAACTGATCCCCGGTGAGGAGCTCCAGATTTACCAGGCTGTCTCTGAAACAACAGTGAGCGGGGCTTTGGTCAAGAAGTGTGGAGATAAAGTGCAACAACCCATTTACTATGTGAGTCATGCGTTGAACAAGCCAGAGAAAAACTACACCTTCCTAAAGAAGATCGTTTTTGCCCTAATCACCTCAACTAGGAAGTTGCTGCCTTACTTCCAAGCTCACTATGTTGTAGTGGTAACGGATTAACCCCTCCGTTAATTCCTGTTGAGGCCGGATATATCTGAAAGGTTAATTTTATGGGCCTTGGTGCTTACTCAGTTCGATTTGAAGTACAAGGCCAGAACTGCAATCAAAGCCCAAGCTTTAGTGGACTTCGTGGCAGAATTCTCAGCGCTCCCAAGCTAGGGGACTTCCATAGTATCAGATCTAGCTCCTGAGAAGCTCGTCGAGCCAAATAGTCTCCTGAAAGATTGCAAAACATGGATCCTCTACACCGATGGAGCTTCCGGGCAAGCTGGAGGAGAAGCAGGTATAGTTTTGACAGATCGGAAGAGGATTGAAATCTAACATTGCTTCAGATTCGAGTTCATGGCTACAACCAACGAGGGAGAGTATGAAGCGCTCCTGGCAGGGATGAAAGTAGCCATTGAGCTTGGAGCCGGTTATCTACATGTCAAAAGTGATTCATTACTAGTATTTAATCAAGTTTCCGAGGTATACCAGGCAAAGGGAGATAACATGATTACCTACTTGAACCAAGTTCAGCAGCTCAAACATAAATTCAAATGATTTAAGATCGAACAAGTACCTCGACAACAGAATCATTGAGCAGATGTTTTGGCCAAGATAGTTGTGAATGGAGGTCAGGCCTTACCAAAGAGAGTTCATCTTCAGGTGATTTCCCAACCAAGTATAGTAGTGAGTGGAGAAATATGTCCTATAGAGCGGCAACCATACTGGATGGATCCCATAGTTGCTTACCTTCAGGAAGGAAAGCTCCCAGAGAAGCCCGACAAAGCCTAAAAAATCAAAAGAGCTTCGGTCCGATATTGCCTAAAGGGTGGGTACCTGTACATAAGAGGTAGGTCATTTCCATTGCTTTGATGCTTGCATCCCGATGATACCAGATGGGAGCTGAAAAAGGTTCATGCTGGGGACTTTGGAAATCACATTAGTGGTGAGGCTCTGCCTACCAGGTGATTCGTATAAGGTACTATTGGCCGACTATCCACTAGGATGTAAAGGGTTTCATCCAATCTTGCGGGCCATGCCAAAGGACCTCAAACCTAAGTCATCTGCCTCATGAACAACTATCATCGATTAGTCACCTTACATTTTTGCTATATGGGGGGTTGACCTGATCGGACCGCTTCCAATAGCCCATGGACAAGCAAAGCATGCTATCATTGCTATTGATTACTTCACCCGGTGGGTCAAGGCAGACCCTCTTTCCTAAATCTCAGAAGAAAATACTACCAAGTTCATCAAGACGGATGTGGTATACTGGTTTGGTACCCCGCTGGTCATAATTACTGACTTGGGAAAGCAATTTGATTATGCAAGGTTCAGAGATTATTACGAGAGGTTAGGTATCGACCTTCGGTTTGCATCGGTAGCTCATCTAAAAACCAACAACTTGGTTGAAGCAACTAACAACACCATCAAGAAGCTTTTGAAAAGGAAGCTGCAACAGAAGAAGGGAAAATGGGTTAAAGAGCTTCATGAGGTCCTATGAACATCAACCAGGGAAACACCTTATTCTCTGGCCTTCAGGGTTGAAGTCGTGCTCCCCATATAACATAAGCTGACCTCGTTCAGGGTACAACATTTTGAACCAGAAAGAAACGAGGTCAAGCTCCGAGCTAGTTTAGACCTCTTGGAAGAAAAACAAGAACATGTGGCAAAGAAGGTGGCAATCTACCAGAGCAAGATTGTGAGGTGTTTTGATAAAAGAGTGAAGGCCAGGAGCTTCAAAGAAAGGGATCTGGTCCTCAGGAAAGTCACACAGAATACTAGGGTGTGGTCAAACGGGGTTTTAGGACCCAATTGGGAAGGTCCATATTTGATCAAAGTAGTGATTCAAAACGGGGCTTACAAGCTAGAAGACATGAATGGTCGACTCATTAATCACACCTGAAATGTAGACCATTTAAGGAGATTCTATCCTTAGACAGGGGACTCCTGCAGCAGGCTACCTTCCTTTAGATATCAATAAGTTAGATAAGAAAAAAAAATGTACTTCATTTCAGCCATCAATAAAGTCTGTTATTTTTCTTTCCATCTCCAGTTGCGTTATGTTTTCTCCACGAATGAAACTCGCCTTGATCGTCATGAGCCAGGGAAAGCTAGATAGCTTCCTTAGTACCCTGTTCTGGATCAGTCCTACCAGGAGGATCACCATAATATGTCGACAATGATCGCCTCAAGACCAGGGACTGGTCAGGGAAGCCCTCTCACCTTCTCTGCTGCCTCGACCGGGCACCACCCCCCACCAAGAAGGGTCTGAGTATAAGAGCATAGTTGTTATCCAGATCTCGAGACCATGACAGCTAGCTAAGCTTTCCTGTTGCCTTAGTCGGGTGACCTCCCCCATGAAGAGTCCAAGCATAGTTGTCATCCAGATCTCAAGATAGCCTGGTATGGACTAGTCCTACTAGGAGGATTGCCATAATATGTCGACAATAATCGCCTCAAGACCATAATAGCTACCAAGCCTTCTTGATGCCTCGGTCGGGCTATAGCCCCCTATAAAGACCTGGGCTTTGAAAGGTGCAAGCTAGCCAAAAATCATATAAGGGGACTACTTATTGGAGTCATCGAGCTACAAGTTTCTGTTGAGAGCTGAGAGCTCAAACAAGTTATCTACTTTTAAACTAGAAACAAGTTGGAGATCCTTTTATTTTTACCAAATTCAATTAAGTCAAGTTATTTTGGAAGTTGCGTATAGGACGGGATCAGGAATGAAGCAATGAGACACCAGCCAAGTCAAAGTTCATTGAAGCAAGCATGAAAGAAATATTAAGTAAGTTTTCATTGATAATATGGGAGCCTATCCCCCTGTAAGGCTACAATCATCAAGCAAGAAGCCTAACCCCCGGTTTCGGGCTAAAAAAAATGATAACGATGAGAAAGCTAACTAAACTGGGCATGAGTAAAGCAGGGTACCCACCCTCCCCCCCCCCCCCTTTCCGGGTGACAACAACGAGTTGTAAATAGATCGTATCAGGCTCTAGCTCCCTCTTGGTTCCCTCAGGTTGTTCCTCCTCCCTGGTGGCCATCGCCTAATGCTCCTCCATCCGGTGGTTACACATTTTGGTTGGCCATTTATGCTAATCCTTCCTCCGGATGTTCCCCGATTGCCTGCTGCTTAGTTGGGTCCTTCTCCAAGACCTCATTAACCATCGTCATAACCTTTGGTGGGATAGCCACATCAAGAAAAGTAGCCATGGACTTCATCATGCTCTTCCCCACCTCTGACTCTTCTCTAAAAGATTCTTAAGGGGGGTCCCGGGATTCTGGTTGGCCTCCTTCGAGCTCCGTAAGTTGAACCCCCTTTGAGGATTCTCCGAGACCTAGTTGGAATATGAGGGAGAAGGTCTGGCATGGCTGGTTGCTTCTTATCTTCTGTCCCACTAGAAAGACCCACTCTACCATCTTCGGGGTGAGACATCTCTACAGTCTTGGTCATAATTTCTTCCCTGTCCCAGCTGGCGATACTGGAGAGGTCAAAGGGAAGAGGGAAGGCTTCTGTAACCTGGAAGAAGGCATAGAAATACTCGTCGCTAAAGGAAACGTCCATCTCAACCTACTGTTTGGCAACCTGGGCATGCAGACTATGGTTTTCAATATCCAGCATTTTAGCTTCTGCCATCCAGAAATTCCTTTGCTCAGTCCGACGCTCAGACCGAAGGGTTTCTAAGTCAAGGGACCGCTTCAGCCTTTCATTGTCTCACTGAAGGTCGAAAATCTCCCTCTCTATCTCTTTTTGGTTGCATGTCATCTCCTGAACCAGAGCTTGAGCTCGTTCAAGCAAACCCATGGCCTTATCAACTTCGGCCTTAGCTTTTACGACACGGTCACAGAGGGAGGCTACCTGGTGGACCATAGCGACGTTGAATTTAAAGGCCTACATGATGAAAAGTCAAGGTTAGACATTGACTGAGCTAATGAACCATAAATAAAAGAGTGAGAAGAGAGTTACCTCAGCCAAAAGAGCGGACCCTTTGGTAAGCAAGATGTCCTCGGGCATTGAAGCCATCCTAGAAAGCCTACCACCCCGGCAAGACGTGACGAATCTCTCCAAGACCTCGTTCTGCCCCACCGAGCTCGACTGATGGTGGAAGCAGGAAGGAGGAACCTCTGGAACACCAGCCTCGGGGTCCTTCAAAGCTTGAGGAGCTTGGAGCATAGATAGAGTGGTAGAGACATCAAGTAAGGAAATCGTCGAAACAACACTAGTAACAGTAGCAGTAAAAGGAATAGAGGGGTCAGGGTGGTTGAATCAATAGCCTGGGAAGAGAACTTTGCCTAGTTTAGCACCCTTGAAGATCGCGACTTGAGGATGGCCATCCTAGACCTTGGTTGGGAGGGGGATGGAGCAGGAATGGGCTCAGTCTCAGTCAGGGAAGTGGAAGAAACCCCCATTCTGATCTAGTAGAAGAAGGAGGAGGAGTGTAGGCTTGCCCGGGCTGCCAGGCTTCATGAGAAGTTGGAGCAACAACAAAAACTATTAACAGGAGAAGAGAAGAGAAGAGAGACGTCAGAACCAGGCTAACCAACGAAACAAAGCGTAGTGGTTTAGGGTTACTTACAAGGAATAACATCAGAGATTCACAGGTATTGATACACCCTATGAAAGTCGAAGGGGTCGGTGGTCGGGGGACTTCAAGTTCAGGTAGCTTCTATCAATGATGGCCTTCAACACGGCTTTATATTCAGCAGGTAAGGAATCGTGATCCCACGATAGCTTGTCATTGAAAGTCATGGGAACCGCGAACTCATGTCCGCCAATGAAAATCGATCTTCCTCAATCATCCCCCGCTACGAACCATTTCTTCTTCCAAGTCAGATCCTTCTTTGAAGTGTCAGGAATGATAAAATTAAGCTTGTTCTTGGCCTTTAAAAAAACTGACCTAGAGGAACTTCGACCAGGTTCTAGATTTGAAAAAGGTAGGCTAACTCCTCTGCTCCGGGCTCCCTAGCGACCTTGCTCAGCTCGTACTATTCCATCCACAGCACGAGAAAGCCAATCAGATGCCTTCAGAAACCGAGCGTCAGCTGAAGGGGAGCTAGCTATAAGGCACTAAGAGCAGGTTGCTACATGGATGAGGAGTACGCCTTTGGGCGGATTGAAGACGTCATAATTTCTGTAAGGGACTATATGGGAGACGATGTCAGGAATACCATATTTGGACCTCAGATGATCGATCGAGTTCGGGTCAACGGTGGAATCTGATATGACATTGAAGTCATAGGGAAGAGGCCTCACCTGAGGAGGACCGGTGACCGTGACTTAACCTCTCCCATCAGCATCGTCCCTGTCCTTTTTGTTGGAGTCTTCGTCGACCAAGTTTAGGGGGTAATCTGGTCGGTTAGTGAACCCGATTCCAATGGCCAAGTTCCTATTTGACCGGCGACGTTACGGGTTTGGGGAAAAATCATCACCGTCAAAGTCTCTTCGAGCCCGTTTCCTAAGGGCAAGGATGAAAACTTCTTCACCATCGACAGAGTCATAACTGACTTTCAACATAATAGAACAAGTTTTGGAGGCAGATAAAGGAGAGACAGAGTTGTGGCTGATAAAGGTAGCAAAAGAGATGTTTTTTTTTTCTTTTTTTAAAGTTTAAAAGAAAGCGTGAGGAAGGCGGTGAAGCGATTGGGTATAAATAAAAACAAAGGGAGCAGTGACGTCGATGAAATCTTCGGTAGGATTACCTCGAATAGCGGGAATAGCCGTAACATAGTCGGATTATTTCGGGGAGTACACCGGCCAATGCTCGCCACATCATTTGTGCAATTAATGAGAAGATTTCCTTCGACATCTTTGGTAATGATAAAGGAGGGAAAATTTCCCAACTAAAATAGTAAATCTGACTCCCACCCCAACTCAATCACCGGTGTTCAAGTCAGAGGGAACTTCTGTTAATAGCCAAATTTGGCTAGGGACCAAAGAAAATTTTTTCACTCTTCTAGCCCGGATCTAGGCCCGAGTTTACCCATTATTGAACCTCGGGTCCTGGGGCTGAGCCACGAAGCCACCCTATAAAAGCGAGGAAAGGTCATCTAGCTTCAAAACCGTCAGGGGTGGATCCCGACACGATCAGATCGAGCTCCTTACACCAAAGCTAGAATTTGGGGAAAGCCTGACGCATGGCTATCCGGGCTCCCCGAGATTCAAACTACCTCACAACCTCCCCAAAAGCCTGACATCCTCTTCAGATGTAAAAAGACATCAGGTTCAGGCTATAGTGTTGCTCCACTTCGCTAAAGAAAGTTTTGAACCTATCCGGACAAGAAGGACGGAGCCCGCATGAGCCCCGCTACCACCAAAGGGTGCCTATGAAGCTATCTCCAGCTCCAAGTGACCTAGAAAGGTTCGACCAAGCTTCTAGTACCAAGACCGGGACATGGATATACCACTCATATGAAATAGCGAACACCGTACTCGACGACCTCCTTGAAGAATCACGCCATGAATACGCACGAGATCATATCTACACTCCAACGAACATTAAAACACTGTGTACATGTAAGGCAAGAGATTGAGTTCAAAGAGGAAACAAACTTATCTCCACCAAAGATATTCTCGAATCCGTTATTAATTTGAAGTCAATGACGTTCAAATAAAATATCTCGCCCGATAAGGAGGGAACGGATTTAGAGAATCATAGTCGGAGATTCACAAGTTTAACCTACTTGTACCATGTATAAATACGCCCAACGTGATCGAAGACAAGAGACTCCGGCCTAAATTCTATAATCAGAACACGACCATCGTTATTTTCTACTTCTCGACATGAACGAAATCGACATCTCCATTGGTTTGCCAGGGATTTAGTGTTACTCATTAGAGTGTTGTAATCCCAATCTCAATAATAAAACAATGTTATCATTGTCTACAACATTCGCATGCACATTATTTTTACACTCACCATCACTCTTGTTCAAAACGATCCTTGGTACTCTAGGTACCAAACCCCGGGCACCACCTCTGTGGTAGTGGTCTCGAGGGTGTTAACTGGAATTTCACACCCCGAGCAAGTTTTTGGTTAACAAATCATATTAATCCTAATTACAATAAATGAACCTATTAATCTAACTTATTAATCACTTTAATAACTAGATTAATATTTAATGAGAATTACCAAGATTTCTAACCATTAAAAAACTAATCTCATTATTCATAGTCATTTATATATTTACCCATTTAATCATATTAAAAAAATACATAAAATATCAGGTTAATATAAGGGCGGCAAAATTCCCCGACCCGCCCCAAACCCCAAACCCGTGGAGCCCCGGTTCTTTGGGGCGGGTTTGGGATAGTAAAAACGGGTAATGGGGCAGGTTTGGGACAAAGTTCTTGACCCGGCCGGGTTACTGGATCAGGTATGAGGCGGTCCCTTTTGCCCCAACCTATCTAGTTTGACCCGTAATATATATGTATATATATATATATATATATTACATAGAACAAGGTAAAGAAAGACATAAACCCTGTGTTCGCTGAAAAGAGAAACAATTTGAACTCCGTCGCATTCTCTCCCTATTACAGTCACCGATTCACTACTCTTCCTATGCCGTTCACTGGTCACCACTCACCATACTCCAACAAGTCACAAAGCTCACTGAAGTAGCTTCTGATTTCCTTGTATTCTTCTCTCTCGAACCAGGTTCGATTTCCATCTCTGTATGTTCTTTCGCTTCGATTGGCTTCTGTTTGGTTCGGGTTCTTCGACCTTTGGTCTCTCAAACATGTTGTCTTCTCCAAAACAACCAGTAAGAAGCCTCACTCTTCAACCAATAGTTATTATAAATGGACATTCAATTCGAAGACATGGTGCTATATTTATGGGATGTTGTATCTAAAACGAGAGATTGATTATTATGAAATTGATTATTTTATTTTGTAATTTGGTTTAAATTTTTTGTTATATGGCTTGGGTTTGTTTGTTGTGGGGTGTTATCCGGTAGATTGGGTCTTATGGTCTTCGTTGGTCTATATTTTTTTGGGGTGACCTCTTTTTTTTTTGGGAAATTATCATTTTGGTCTCTATGTTTTGGTCGATAATGACGTTTTTAACTGTCTTTCCATTTTTCACTGTGTGAACCCTATGATTTAAAAAACACATCAATTTAGTCCCTTAGTCGGTCAATCGTTAGTCAAACTTAACAATTTTAAGGGTATTTTAGTCTTTAACCATATAACATGCCACGTGTCAAAAAAAGAGAAGGGAAATTATCATTTTGGTCCCTGTGTTTTGGTCGATAATGACGTTTTTAACTGTCTTTCCATTTTTCACTGGGTGATCCCTATGTTTTTAAAAAAAACATCAATTTAGTCCCTTAATTGGTCAATCGTTAGTCAAACTTAACAATTTTAAAGATATTTTTATCTTTAACCATATAAAGTCAAACTTAACAATTTTAAAGATATTTTTACCTTTAACCATATAAAATGTCACGTGTCATATATATATATATAAAACACAAAATAATGTTTTAAATTAATTTTAATATTTAATTAAAAATAATTTTATTTTTATTTTTAAAAAACAATATAATTTTAAAATCAACAATCAATATGGATCAAAACCTAAAAATTAAAATGAATCAAAATCCCCACCATTACACCAGTTACACAAAATTCACAAATAACCTATTACACTAACTAGTAACCCAGAAAGAAAAAAAACTGTTGTCACCATCCCTACAAACCTAGGTTTGTGGTGGTGGTTGCCTGACTGGTTTGGAATTGAGGTTTTAATAGAGGCTTCAAGAGATCTGGAATCAAGAATTATAAATGTTTATTGAACAATTACTCCCACAATTAAAAAGAGATATTCCTTTTTTTATTATTATTTATGAATAATATGTAATTTGAACCTTTATTTGTTGATGATGATTAAAGAATAAAATGAAGATATAAAATTTTCTTTAATTGATGATGATGACTGTTTTGTTGTTTCATCAATAATGGAGATTTATCTCTCAGATATTTATTCTTAACATTAACAAAAAAAAAATTTGAGTTTGGCTTTGATTATATAGGTTTGTGTTCATGATATCCATTAATGGAGATAATATAATGGTGAAGATCCATTTAAGATTTTTTTATTATTATTTCCATCTAATATTATTTTTCTATTTTTTATTTTTCTCCTTTTTCATTTTTCGTTTTTCTTTTCTTTTCGTTTCTTTTTAAAAGAAAATAACTAAGGTTAAAATAGTCATTCACCCTTTTCTATTTAGGTTGACCAATAAAAAACTGGTCAGAGGTAATTGATGTGTTTTTGAAAACATAGGGACAACCCAATGAAAAATGGAAAGACAGTTAAAAATGTCACTGTCGGCCAAAATATAGGGATCAAAATGATAATTTCCCTATTTTATTTTAAAAAAATAAATGACTAAGGTTAAAATAGTCATTCACCATTTTCTGTTAGGGTTGACCGTTAAAAAACTGGTCAGAGGGACTAAATTGATGTGTTTTTTTAAAATATAGAGACCACCCAAATGAAAAATGAAAAGACAGTTAAAAATGTCATTGTCGACCAAAATATAAGGACCAAAATGATAATTTCCCTTTTTTTCGTTTTTCCTGGCTGTTGTTGTAGGCTGTCGTATGTTGATCGAGTTGTATTATGCTTTTCTTGCTATTTTTGGCTGTTATTAAATTTACAGATTCAAAAAAAAATATTGAAACTTTATTAATTTATTCTTTTGGTTTACAAGACAAGAGACACAGAGTTATTATTATTGGTTTATGAATTTTCTGTTTATAAACTTTCCCTATCACATAACAAGACATGAAAATATGAAATTGGTTATTTTGTTTTGTAATTTGGTTAATTGGATAAACTTTGGCTAGTTTCTTGTATTTCATGAAATTGGGTTTTTCATATTTCTTTTTATGAATTCTGTTTTTGTTTGAAAATGTCATGCTTTTTTCAAACGGGTCAACGGAACGGGTTTGGGACACTCTTGCCCTGTTCGGATCGGGTTTGGGGCAAACATTTTTTACCCGGTAGGGGTTACGGGTCGGGTGTGGGGCAAATTTTGAAAACCGGGTTTCGAGTTTGGGACGGTTCTGACCCACCCCGACCCGACCCATCCCGTTGCAACCCCTAAACGATGATGGATGTATGACATATCAAATATATTAATGTAGACACATCTAATCTAAATGACATATGTATGCATGACAATATTTTTTTTTTTTTGTAAATAAATAGTATCATAGAAAGAAGGAAGGAATGTACAAATACAAGGGGCATACCCCAGGAAGAAAGGGACACAAAGCCCAGAAACAAAGTTCAAACAACAAACTCTCTAATAAGAGCTAAACCAAAGGCTTTACAAAGAGCACTGAGCACAACACAAGCCCACACCACCTAGGGATAACTAGAGATGAGAGGCTAATTCTTCAACTTGAGAGAAGAGAGTCGGCAACGAATAGTATATGTAATGATCTGGGCAACCTCTCGACTAGACGTTCGAGAGCTTTTAAAAATACGATAATTTCGCTCTCTCCAAATAAAATAGACTGCAGCCGCAAGCTAAAGTTTTTTTGTCACGACGGAGGGGGAGCTCCCCTTCCAATGAATGGACACCCAATCAATAAGATCATTCCAGCTAAGATGAATCCCAAGACAACCACATTTATTCAAAAGTTGTGTCCATATGGCTTTACTATAAAAACACTCAAAGAAAAGGTGAGCATGAGTCTCGGCTTGAGAGTTACAAAGGACACACATAGTAACAACTTGAGGGTCGTAGCGTTGAACACGATTCAAGGTAGAAAGCCTACCTTTAATAGCCAACCTAGTATTGTAGATTATTTAACGTAAAAAAATGGAATCTAAAATTATAAAAATACCCTTAAGGTATTCCTTGATCTTCTTGTAATTTGCGAGTCTTTTAATCTCTTCAGGTCACTCCGATTCATCTCATGAATCATTTTTCGTGATTTTTTTAGGTCTTCAATATAGGTTACAATTTTTTTAAAAACAATACAATAACAGTAATATATATATACAACCCATAAACTCTAAATCCACAGTACCATATAATTAACAATAAATCATGTTCTTGTAAATTAAAAAAAATTGGCTCTGATATCAATTGTTGGAACCCCGTTCACCGGTCACGCAACGGAAGTTGGTTTTAAAATTTTTATACAAATCATAATCTATATCTGAGACCAGTGAACTTGAGATCGCAATTCTTTTTCCGAACTAACACATAAAATTATTATACTAATAAAATATGTAAATACAGGAAATTGAAATAAATATAAAGAAGAAGAAAATAGAAGCTTACTAACGTTTAGAGGCTCCTTCACTTTACGATATGCTCCTGGTTTGTACCAAATATCTTTATCACTATGTCCCGGGATTGGTAACTACGTATGGTACGCGCGTCACGGTCTCAAGAACTTGAATGGAGGATGTAGAGAAAAAGACATGAAGAAACTCTTTCTTCAATATCAGTGCACAACACTTGCACACAAAATATGTCCTTTGTACAACACTTACATTTTTCTCCTTTTTTTTCAACACACGCACATATATATATATATATATATATATATATATATATATATATATATATATATATATATAATCAATGTTGTGTGTGTCTGCCTTTTTGATACACATCGCTTTACACTTGCAACTAGAGGTGGCAAAATGGGTCAGGCCCTGACGGCCGGCCCTACCCGGCTAGACCTGCTTGGTCGCGGGCCTAGGCTGGCCCGGCCCACTAGATTAACAAGCCAGGCCTAAGCCCGTTAAGTTGGCGGGCCAGGCCAGACCTAGGAGTCTCGACTTGCAAGCCGACTTGGCCTGGCCTGGCCCGTCAGGCCTATGGGCCCAAATGTTTTTTGAAAAAAAAAATATTCTGGCTGGCTAGAGGGGGTGGCGCCGGAATTCAAATTTTTCAAAATTTGAAATTTGAATTTAGGGGTGACTTTTGTAAGTATCTTTATGGGTGACTTTTGTAAGTATCCAGGAGTCGTTGGTAACCTTGGAGGGTTTAAAAAAATGCCCAAAACTTTTAAAAATTACATTTTAAAAAAAATTACAATTCATTTCAATTATACCCAAACCTAACATTTTCCTATAAATACCCTATCACCCTCACCTCATTCCCTACAATTTCTGTTGAAAACTTATGTAATTGTAAATACTTAATTTTTTTTTTTGGATTGCACTCTTTTTCCCTTACCAAGTTTTTATCCCATTGGGTTTTTCTTGGTAAAGTTTTTAATGAAGCAATCGTAATTTGTAATTTATACTTTCCACCACAGATTTAATAAGAAATTACAAAAATACTATCATCGAAAACTAATTAACTGTTATTCACTTGTTTGAAATGAAAAAATGTATTACATGAAATTATTACAATGTATAAAAAATAATATTATATAAATAAAACGTTTAAATATTAAAAATAAATAAAAATAATTTCAAAGTCCGTTGGGTATAATTTCAAAGTCCGTTGGGTCGGCCCGTTGAGCCCTTAACGAGCCGGCTAGTTAAGGGTCCGTTGAGCCCTTAACAGGCCGGCCAATTAAGGGTCCGTTGAGCCCTTAATGGGCTGGCCCGCTGAGCCCTTAACGGACCGAATTGTTAAAGGCCCGGCTTGGCTCATCTCAGCAAAGGTCGCGGGCCAGTTCAGGTCCACCATCCCCACAAAGAGGTCGGCCCGGCCCAGCCTGTCTTCCTAACATGTCAGATCAGGCCCGACCTGTTGCCCATTAAGCAAGCAGGCCTAACAGGCCCATGCTTAACGAGCCAAGCCGGCCCGTTTTGCCACCACTACTTACAACCATTCTTTTTCAAAGAATGTTGAATGTGTCAGATATGTGTGTTTGTTAAGAAAACATTTATATCTTTTTTCTATCAAAACTCTTTTTTTTTTCTTCTCTGATACAAACGCACACCTAAATTGTAAAATGATGCGTGTTGAATTTCCTTTTTATTTCTTCAAAGAATATATTTATATTTCCTTTTTAATTGATATCTTGTTTTGGTCGATTTTCAAGGAATATATATCATATATATATATATATATATATATATATATATATATATATATATATTCTCTTTTAAAAACCCCATGGTATCTTTTTATTTAAAACAAATCTTTATTTTATTTTTATTAAAAGATACTATCTATTTTGAATTTAAACTATTTAAATTCAAAAATTAAAAATAAAATGATCATATTATCTTATAAACTCTTTAATTAATATTCCTTGATTATTAATTAATATTCCTTGATTATTAACTCTGGTGTTATTCCACTATAAACCCGAAGTTGCACTCTTTCAACTGAAGACACTTTTACACAGACCGATACAACTCAGTGTTTATCGATATAGGTATTACATATTGTGTGATCCTCCACAATAGTTCATAATTAAAGATGTGTCATAATGTCCATTATATCCCTCTAATTATATATATTCTTTAAGTGCCATTGATTCTCTAATGGACAATAAATCCTATTTCCTCACAGAATTAGGAGAGCGTTCATACTGTCCAAGCCCCGAATCAACCCTTAAGGGAACTACCATCTACTTCTCACAAGAAGGAGTGGATTCCATTATTGTGTAAAAACCTTCCCGGCCACAAGCCAAATCGCAATCCTAACATACGGAGTATATTGATCAGGGAATGCATCTGACCTCACCCATGGTATATCAAAGACCACGATCTAACCTGAAATAGTCGATAAGACACTCAGGATTAAGATCACCCACATATAACCATCATTAGTTGATATATATGAATCTCATCAGTAAACGGATCTTGGTGAGAGATTAATATAGATCATGACCAAGTCCAATATGATAACATCATACAAGGTGTCTCCATTCCCATATCTCATATGAATGATTCAGGATAGAACCACCGTACATTATGGAATGGACCGCAGCTATAGATTAACCACAAATAAAATATCCGGCTTTATTTGCTATCTATGGACTCTTTAGATTGCACGTATTTTACTGTATCCATCTGTATATGACACTCACTAACACAGTTCGAGATTACATTCGGCAATCCAGGATGTTAATATCACAAGTTATAAAATAAACAACACAACAAGAACGAATTGAACTTTTTCTTTTATTTATTTCATAAATCAATTTACAAATTAAATCTTTAAGGCATAAACTCCAACAACCACAACAAAACTGAAACTACCATCCGAGTATTTGCACGACCACTAACACTATCAAAAATTCAATCGATCGAGTACTCGAACGACCTAGTCGAGCTATTAAAGACCTAGTGAAACATATTGGAGGCTCTTGACTTGTACCAAAATAATGGCTCTCTAACCAAGATAATGTACAAAGTGCATATAAATTATAAAGTGATTATGATTTTTGAACAGGTTATCAAAAAACACAAATCACATAGGCCCAGATCCCTGAAACTGTTCATTTCAACTAGTAATCTTATTTCTTGGTAGGTAAATGCTCTTTTGTGTTTTTCTTTTTCGTTTTTAAATTATAATTTGAGAGGTTTTTGGCTTATGTTTTTCATATTTCATTGAATGAGTGGCTTTGTTGAGGTTTTTTCGTGTATATATGGTGGGGTTGGATAAAGTTTAGTTTTTGAGAGAATGAGAGTCTCTTTATTTTAAAGATACTCTATGATTTGCAGAGACTCTCAGTTTGTGAAATTATTTGTCTATTGTAGATTGTACTGATGTTACCTCTTTTACGCTAATAGTAACAACTTTCATTTTTAATTTTTAAAAGATTAAGGAAAATTCATTTCAAAGTCTTTAATCCATTCTCTGATTTGTTGTAACCTATTTGATTATTGTAGATTGATTGATGAAGCCATTAAGGTTAGCCTTTAATTGTTGGTATATACATAATTGTTCACTATAATTTTTTTGTTTCTAAGGAGCATAATTGCACAAAGATTGAGTGACAAATGCATATATATGTTTTCTTTTTTTCTTTTCTTTTTTGTATCTGGAGGTAACCGGAGGAGTGACAAAATGGAATGTATTTTTGTATGTATGTGGATTGTGGAATGTGGTGTGGACACTATAATTGAAATGTTATTTTAGTTGACTACTTTATTTGACTATATGTAATTTTGATTTGGAGTTATTTTAGTTGTAATTTTGATTTGAGAGGTATTATTATGTAATGTACTATTATTAACTGATTTTTGAACTTTTATTTTGGAGTTTAGAACGTATTAATATGTTTTTTATATTTTGGATTGGATTTGTTATTAATGTATTATTATGTAATATGTTTTTAAATGATTTAATATTTTTAATATATTTTTAAGTTAGGTTTGATTTGAGTTTTATGGCTTTGGGCTTGTCAAAATTAGTATCCAACAACCATTAATTTTAAAAACAGAAGTTATACGGCTTATTAGGCCCAAAACCAAATTGAACCGAACCGAACCAATTAAAATCAGTTCAATTCAGTTCGGTTCACATTTCTTATTCGGTTTAAACCGGTTCAAATTTGGATGAACCAAAATATTTTTGGTTTAGTTTGATTTTATCCAAAATCGAACCGAACCGTGCCCAATCCTAGAAAATAGCATGATTTGATTAACATTAATATTTATTTGCTAATCCCACCAGCTACTAGCACATTATAAAATATCAACAACAAAAAAATCAAAAATGCTCGAAAGATCAAAACTTAAGTCTTAAGAGAGTGGCACATTTTGAAAGAATGGAGAGTTTAGATTTAATTGGTGGCATGGCGATTCACTGCTTGGAAGTTGTGTATGGGCCTTCAATAATTTATTTTATATGTTTATTTTGTGTTTGAAATATTTTGTTTTAATTAGAATGATTTGGTAAATATAATTGTAAAACATGGGTAATTAGTAATAGCTTTCAACTTTTTTCAAACAAACCCTAACCCAGACTAGTTTTCAAACACCCTCCGCCCCTACCAGGGGCAGGAGTATTTACTAATAGGGAATACTAATAGGGAAATCCTAATAATACTTGTTTTCCATTTTTCTTTCAACTGAAACTTGATTCCCTTTGATTTTCAAATTACAAGATCATGGTGTAAGGTAACCATTGTCGTATTTACCATATTATCCCATTAAAAAAAATCATAATAATATTGTCCTAAATTTTTTTAAATAACTGATCATGTAATTTATAAAAATCGTTTATAGTCTACATTTAAAAAACGTTTATTTATAAGAAAATTAGTTTTCGTAATTAGTAGAGTTGACGTCGATTTTTTGATTGTCCAGTCAACAACACGTGACGAGTTGATACTTGGATCGACTAAGAAACTTATAATCAAAACTCTTGTTGTGTGAATGTGATGCGTAATGGAGAAAGCAAATAAAAGCAATAAATGAAATCAGAGTTCTTACATGGAAAACCGACAGGAAAAAACCACGATCGTTGTAACATCTGAAAAAGAAGATGTTCACTATGTTTAGAAAAAGATTACAAATTACAAAAAGTATCTCTTTAATGTTGTATTGCCCTATTGCCCTCCATCGTCCATGGCCTTCTCTAATTACATGTAATTATATGGGAATCAAAAAAAGTGTTTCACTGATCTCTGTTGTGCAAGCAAAGGCTTTGAGGAAATGGTATCTTGGTGATTCACCTGTTTTGGGAATTTCATTTCCTTGTATGGACTATCTTCCAGATCTTCAAGATTAGTCAACTTTTTGATTTGCGGTGATTGTCTTTCTCGATATAGGTCAAGATTTCACGGGATTAATCCCGAATTAATGGTGATTTCATGGATATTTTATGTGTACAACGTAATCAGCGAGTTGGTATTGTAGTTGATTGGATACAATTATTTTGATTCACCGAGGTGGTCACTGACAATCTGCGAAATAAGAGGAAAAGAAAGAGTGTGTCGAGCCACAAAGGTGTGTTTTCCTTTGAGGTACTCTCCGACGCTGAAATCAGTGTTTGTTCAACGTTTATAATATAATCAAAACTAGTAAGAAAATAGACCAATTTGCTCAAGGTGGAGGATTGAGCAATTTATCAATATATTTTGGTCGACCTGGACCATCCATCGATTTGGTCGTTGGTATTTGATCTAGGATTTAATCGATATCGTACTTAGATGGTCTAATTCGATCAAAACCCAGTTTGGACCTATGTCTCGACTTAGGGATCGCTGATGGTCAAGTCGATCAAGGACTTGTGAGCTGTATAGTTGAGTCGATCGAGGACTCGTGTGCCGTATGGTCGACCTGGCTTAGGGCAGCGACCAACTATAATTGTGGGGGTTATGACCGCAATAAATGCTTTTAGAAACTAAGATGAGAGTGAGAGCTTTTGCAAGAGTATATCTTAGAGAAATCCGGACCGCTCTCTCTAGAAAAGGGTGTCATGTATATAGTGAGTTAGGATCAGCTCAATACTCCTCTTCTTTATGCGAGGACGTGAATCATGTTGTCTTAACTTTGTCCGTTTTGATTCATTCGAATCGGACAACTTAAGGACTGTAACGCCAGTAACTTCAATACATAATCAAACTCATTTTTAAGTTTATTTGACCATGTGCTCACTAATGTGTTTGATTGGTGGACCAATCGTTGGGTTTTTGGGCCAATTCTTTTAACCTAACCTGAAGGGGTTTCTTAGAAAATGAGTAAGTGTTTAATGGGCTTTTAATTTGGGCTCGCGGTCAATTTTTTGTCCACTACAGTTATCAATTTGCAACATGGGATTACTTTGGCAAACTAGTTTTAAGTGGTCGACCTGTTTTCTGTCTTTGAACTCGTCGTTGCTTCGTGTACCTTGTCGATTTGGCATGGTTTGATGATGTGGAGACCTAGTTCCATGAATTTTGCTCTTTATGTTGATGTGTCAGACCGACAAATATTTACCCAAACAAGTAGAAAGAAAAAGTCCAAAATGGCCATAGGATCATACTTGTTTTTCACTAATTTCTTAAAATCAGGATTAGACTTGTTTACCAGGAAACAATGCAAAAATCAAGAGATGAAGACAAACAATTTGGGTTGGTATTTATGCCTTGTATAAAAAAGAAACATAAAGTTGCCTCCTTAAAACTGAAATAAATTAGGTCAAAAAGTTGTTTCAGATTTTTCAAGCACATCACAAAAACACTAAAACAAAGCATACAAATAGAAAGGTAATTAAAGGGGACGAAGACTCTCCACCCTCCAAGAGAAGAGACAATTTTAACTTTGATTATCCATGTGATATTATTTGCAGTGTTTAAGAGTCCTTACCGAGTCATGTTGGAATCTTGTACATTTTTTTCGTGCGAAATTGATTGTACAACGTTGTGTTATTGTGTATACTATTATGTCTCACAGTTGATGATTTTCTCTAGTCAGATATGCGAGGAAAAAACAATTTCAAAACAAAAGTTGAGTATTAAACAATGCTATAAAACTAAATATTGTAAAACCGGTTCTAAAACTTTTTCTTTTTTTTTTTCCTAAAACTTTGCATAACTTAACTAGAGAATTATTATTATTATTATTATTATTATTATATAAACACGTATTGCTTTTCATTTCAAGACGTCCTGAAATTTTCAAAGTTAACAAGCTCTACTTCAAGATATATTTTCAAATATTTATCGGAAAAGAAGACAATTTAACAAAGAGCAGCATTGTTGACTTCACAAACTATAATCTGGATATTTTTCTCAGAGTGTGATCTTCGATTTTAATTTTAATACATTATATGTGCATGAAAGATAGGAGCCTGTAAAATATACATTCACTGACATCAGCAAATCATTAACTAATAATAATTACTTTTGGATAAATCTGTCTTTGCTCTTTAAAGAATATTTATATCTCAATTCAAGTGAAAAATAAATAAATAAATAGTAGAGACTTGTACAAGGACTCCTGTCTATAAATAGTTAGTTTGCCATGTAATGCTTTCTCATCTCTCATCAAGGAACAGCTTTTGAATCACCATTATGAAATCTGTTAATTTTCTTTTAGCTTTTGTTCTCTTGGCTTTGGCTTCTTCATTGGCCTCTGCCTATGACCCTAGCCCTCTTCAGGATTTCTGTGTTGCCATCAATGACATCAAAACGGGAAGTCAGTTTTTATGTATCCATTCACTTGATGTCTACTGATTCAAGTTACAAGTTTCTGCTTGACATGTGTTTGATCATTTGGTATATGTTCTCTGGTTTTGTTTTGTGCAGTTTTTGTGAATGGGAAGTTCTGCAAGGACCCAAAGCTTGCCACACCAGATGACTTCTTCTTTAAGGGGACTCAACATTCCTGGAAACACTGATAATCTAGTTGGTTCAAATGTTACTACAGTAAATGTAGAGCAAATGCCAGGGTTCAACACTCTTGGAATTTCCATGGTACGTATCGACTATGCACCCAATGGTGGACAGAACGTGCCTCACACTCACCCTTGTGCCACGGAAATCCTGTTTGTCCAAGAGGGCACTCTTTATGTCGGTTTTGTCACATCAAACCCGAACAACACGCTCTTCAGAAAAATCCTGTATCCTGGAGATGTTTTTGTGTTTCCAATCGGTTTGATTCACTTCCAAGTCAATATAGGAAAAACTAAAGCAGTTGCCTTTGCTGGTTTGAGCAGCCAGAATCCTGGTGCCATTACAATAGCAAACGCAGTCTTCGGATCCAACCCGCCTATTAATCTTGATGTTCTTGCTAGAGCATTCCAGCTGGATGTGAAAGTAGTGAAAGATCTTCAGAAAAAGTTCTGATCTAGTAACTATGGATATATAAAATGTACTTGAACAAGTAGTCTGTTTTGATGTTTTAGTGTTCTTGCTTCTTTGTTGTTTGTGGATGGTCATTATCATATTGTTATGTAATAAAGAGGCTTCTCATGAACCTCTCTCCATGTTGATTGCTGTTATAGTATAATGTTATGTACTTTGGTTTCTCAAGTATCTATCTCTCTCCAATTGTCCAAAATTTCACTCCTACAACAAAACTCACCAATTTTCACATAAACATATATGACGATGATGAAGATCACAAAAACCATACTTCATTATGCTCCTTGTAAAAAAATTGCTAGATAGCCACTAGTTTCCCCTGAAAGATGCTTCAGGGAAATGTAAACGGGACGCAATTTTGACAGTCTACATAGGCCTTGGAAATCAGAAGACTTGGATACAGTTCTCAGTTCACTTGGTGGAGAAAATTATATGACCTTACCGATTCAATGTAAACATGTTCAGGCTTGCTGGCTCTTGGTACAAATCATGTATAGTTGTTGCAAACAGTAGCCAGAAATAAGTCATCAAAATCCTTATATTTCAGCTACTGTTTCATATACTTGGAAGGCCCTAAATGTTTATAACTTAGCTATAACGATGCAAGGACGCTTATCGTTTACAAGACAAATCTATACAATGAAGATATATGTTATATAAATCTCGATCTGTAAGATACTATTCTTAAGGATGCACAATGTAATTAAAAATTTCCTATCAAGAATGGCTAATGTGCTAACAGGATCGAATTAGCCATTCTAGATAGGAAATTTAGTTACAGCTATAATAATTAAGGATTACATTACATTTTTCCTTTCCTCCTGTCTTTTTCTGTTCTCATCTCTTCAGGTCAAAACACATGAACAGAAAAGGCAAAGTCCTCTGTGTTCCAATTTGTCCACAATCCTGTTTTTTTAATTGGACTATAGAATACTCCTAACTAATCTTTGGAATTAATTGCAGATTAGATAAACGTCCAATCAAAATCATACATTTATAAAACATAGACATTGGCATGCATGTTTCAACTCAGAGTAGCTGTCCAAACATATCTAATACCTAAAATGAGCTCCAATTTTGCATTAAACAAATAAACAAAGAGGATTACAGAAGAATTTGTTAGACTGTCAACATTCTTGTCCGATGTGTCCACAAGTTAAACATATTTAATGTTGTGTTAGATCTGGAAAAAAAAAATCAGTCTTTTTAGCTGTGTTACATAAGACAAACATTAGAAACCTCCTACTGGTTTACTGTTCAGGATTTCACATCATTTTCATTTAACAAACATGAACCACTCTCAATTTTCTGGTATAACTTTCTTCTTAATTTATTTTTCTGAATTCATGCTTGGAAACTGAGCAGCCCATCAGTTCTTAGTGAAGTTCACAAAATATATATAGCACTTATCTAGAAAATCAACATACTTCAATTGCTTGAGAGTTCCATCCACTTGAGTTGTCATTTTCACAAAATATAATCATCGTAGCATTGCAAATTAATATGATGATTAGTCCAGTTATGTTCTTTAATTTTTTATCATGGACAAAAATAAAGAACACAATACTTTCTCAATCACATATGCTAAAGATGATTTCTGGATTTTTGTATATTTGAGTATTTGACCAGCTTATCTGGTGGAAATATCAATATCACCGGAATGTGCATATTAAAATTTACATTGGTTGATCCAAAAAGCTTAAGCTTATAGATTAACATGTTTGCCACGTTGATCTATATGTAATTGTTTAGTGCTATAATTTAATTTATAGAATAAGGGGGCTATTAGGCATCGAGCTTGGCATCTCTCAAATAAACTCTAATATTATGATCAATCGGAAAAATGTTAACATATGCCCTTATGACTCAAAGTTTTGAATTATGAATTGATATACCGAAAGAATAAATATGAACTGTTTATTTAGATTTCGGATCCTTAATTCTAAGAGCAGCCATGTTACTGGGCTGCGCATGCCTAGAAGTTTAAAACTTAAAAAAAATGAATTAATGACTCCCACCTAGACATTACAGCTTCACCATTTTAACTTCCTGCTCAATTAGCCTATAACCAATAGGAGAAATGACCACTTCCATTAAAAAATACATGAGCATACTGCATACATAGATACAACTAATCTAGGATAATGTTTGCAGTTTTAAAAAAAATACGTATATATCTAATTATATATACAACATGATAACAAATAAAGATTTTGTATTCTTCCTCCACTTTTTTTATTACAGAAGACAGTTCAGTGACTTCCATCTATAAATAGACATGTCACAATGCAATGCAAATCATCCATCACAATACAATAGCAGTGATAGATTTAGAAGAATATTAAGGCAGCCTAATCATCATGAATAATGTTCATTTCCTTGCATTTTTCGTCCTCTTGGCTTTCGCTTCTTCATTTGTCTCAGCCTCTGACCCTGGCCCTCTTCAGGACTTTTGTGTAGCACTTGACGACACCAATTTGAATGGTATCTTCCATTTATCTGTATTGAACTTTTTGAGTTTCTTAATTGGCATTTCTTTATCTGTCTTGGCATGTTACTAACAATATACATCTTGAAGTTGATGAGAATCAAGAAGCTTCACCGAAGGATCTATTACATGTTCCAATTGGACCATTTACAGCCAAGAGGATCAAAGAAGCATTTAATGATGGGCTGATTATGAGTTGTTGAAATCCAAGTGCGGCCCACATGAAGACCAAATCTGGGCTGAACTTCTGGGGCCTCTATAGAGAGCATTTAAGGTCGGATCGTCTTTTATAATATGTTTTCGGAAAGCCCAAAACGATCCCTACAGATGCTATGAAGACTCCGTCCTCCAAAACAGATCATAACAAGTCCAAATTCAGACATCTATATTATTGCACGAAGACTTGAGTTGAGGAGTCCGAATTTCAACATATTTCCTATATCTTGGACGACGTATGGTTGGAGGAGAATATAATCTCAGCTGATTTATTTCATTTTAATTCCCAAAGAATAATAGTTGATTTGTTTCCCAAATCAAGGGGCTGATTAGTTTCCAGATTTAGCTTTCCAATTCGGTAGCAAGTCAATAGTTGTTTGATTTAGTTTTTTTCTTCGTTTGTAAGACAATTATTGTCCGATTTAGTTTTTTGATTGTAAGTCCTTAATGACCGGATTTTCTTGTTTCCTTTTAGGTTGGCTTGTAGCATTTATTTTCGTTTAGGGTTTTAGTTTATAGAGGAACGAATTGGATATAATTCGGTAGATTTTGGAATTGAAATAAATTTGAGAGAATTTTCTCTTTAATTCTTCATAGAACTTGTGAACTTATCAAGGTTCTACCTTGTGGCGTTCAAACATTGACTTATCACTCACCTTTTTTCTTATTCTTGAGTGTGTCGTCTACAATTTTCTTGATACCATTGGTTCTTATCTCCATATAGATAACGGGTTGCGGTCTTTTTTTATTTTCTTTGTTTATTAACTTGAATTAGAAAACGACCATTGCTACCATATATTGGTTCCGGGTCTCACTGCTCTTGGTGAGGTTCATATCAGTTGGTATCAGAGCTTAAGCATCTAAAATCAGGTTTAATCTATCCTTGTTCATCTTCGTCTAATTTTTTTCTATTTAATTTAAAAAAAAATATATCAGATCTATTACAAAAAAAAGTTTGATCAGCTTTGTTATAAAAAAAAATCCCGATAAAAAAAATACAATTTTTTTTAGGTCGTGTAGTTGAACTCATATCAACAATTTTTATTCATTTTCTTGTTTTCGTGCATTGATAAAAAAAATGTCTTTCAAAGGAGATTCATGAAAAAAAAATGAAAGGGGAGAACCATCCTTTATGCTGCAGGTTATCAACAACATTATGGTGAAGATTCGAGGACGAATCCTTTTGAAGGGGGGGAATGATGAGAATCAAGAAGCTTCACCAAAGGATCTATTGCATGTTCCAGTTGGGCCAATTGCAAGGGCCAAGAGGATCAAAGAAGTATTGAATGATGGGCTGATTATGAGTTGTTGAAATCCAAGTGCAGCCCACATGAAGACCATTGGTCTGATTCACTTCCAAGTGAATATAGGAAACACCAATGTTGTTGCCTTTGCTGGTTTGAGCAGCCAGAATCTCGGTGTCATTACAATAGCAAACGCAGTCTTCGGATCAAATCCACCCATCAATCCTTTCACTCATTCTAGAGCATTCCAACTAGACTTGAATGTTGTGAAAGCTCTTCAAGGGAAATTCTCTAAATACTGGGAAGATGTATCATCTATGAAGAATGAAGCAGTCATAAAGTGGTAGCTTGTTTGCATAAGTTTTATCTATATTTCCACCATTGCCACCTTCATCATAGTGCTATTGTAATACACTATAAAGAGGTTGCCCATGCACCTCTCCATGTTGATTGCGGCTACAGTATAATTCTGTACTCTGTTGAGCTCTTGTCTGGATAAATTCTCTATATTTCCTTTGCTACCACATCTATCATAGTTGTAATTTAACAAAGAGATTATTCATGCACCACTCTATGATGATTGAGGCTTATAATTTTGTACTTTATATTAAGCTACTCTCTCTCTCTCTCTCTTCTTGTTTATCTTATATCTATCTGTCTTTCTATCAATCTCTAATCGTCAGAAAATAATACAGATCAAACTCGTTATATTTTCTTTACGATCAAAGAACTTCAACTTCTCTCCTTTCAAAAAGAAAAAAGAAAAAAGAACTTCAACTTCTCCTTTTGAATTGGCTACTGTTGGATCAAACAGTTGGATAATATGCTAGCTTACTACCGGGTATTGCCAGAGACCAATGAACTGTACACAAAGTTGTAAAAGAATTGCAAGTTTCAACTCAAACCCCACCATTGAGTATGCTTATCATGTGCTATGATGAAAAGTCCTGATCTATCTTTTCATAATGGAGAAAGAAGTGGTGTTTATTGAAAAGCATCATCCTGAACTACCAATCCAAACTGCTCAATCTTCTTTGCCAAATCATGCACCTCACAACTTTTCAGCCCATCAGTAACCATATCAAAGCACCCAAAAATCAGAATCAACCGTATCTCAGTCATCTCAACCAAGTAATGGGCAGCCTCCATAAACTTCCCTCCTTGCCCAAACATAGTTATCAACATAGTATAAACTGGCCTATTTGGTGGATGCCCCTTAACCTTCTTTTCACTAAAGAAACAAAAGGCATCATCAAACTACCCTCTTCGAAACAACCCTTTAATTATTGGAGCAGACAAGCTTGGAAAACACTTCGTCAATCATGCCCACTTTTGAAACTGCGGGAGTTAATATCTTAGATGTGTTTTTATCCACACATAAACCCAAGTTACACACATTATAATTCATATCGACACAAAAATCAACCTCCCCATAGTTGCAAATCATTTCAATATAGGAATTAAATGTTTCTAAATCTGGGGCAGGCCCTTGTTTTAGTCGTTTTGTGTACCGTTTGTTTTTGCAGACTACAAAACATGTCCAATCTGTGCTCTTCTTCCAAATAGAAAACAAAAACATAATGTAGACAAATCAAAACAGGTGCAACAATGAGATGTGGATTGAACTATCACAGATTAACAGATGAGATCTCAAGATATATAACTAGGTAATAAAGGTATTTGCAGAGCACCAAGAGCTTTCTTTGTCAACAGAACAGGTTTTCAGGTGATCATTCTTAATAACATTTGATAACCCGCAAATGGGTTGTGGCATATCAGCCTTTTGTGTGTCAAGTACCCTCTACTTCAATACAATGAAATAAGTCCTAGTACCAATCAGTATGTCTAACCTTAACTGCAAATACAAGGGATAGTGAAGAATGTCTATTGCCTGCAAGCCTCTCTTCTTAAGTCTTTGTAAAGATTAAATGTCTACCTGTTGACAGTCATTTCATCCCCAAGTCCAGTGATGGGGCAAAGTGATCCAGCAACCCTAGTAGCCGTTTACTCAACGGGTAGAGTCACCATTGGTAAACCTGCCTATAAAATGTCAGTACCTGTAGTATGCACATTGTACAAAGGCCTGAAAGGAAGCCAGCAACAAATTATTTGCAACGTGAGCATAAGAACACCTTGAGAATTTAATTGAAACAGAACTGGGGAATAAAAAAGTTTACCTGTTGAAGAATAGATCTGCTAGAGCACTTTGTCTGATATGCTCATGTTTCATTGTAACATCTGTGAAAAGAATTTGGTCTGACTGCACACGCCACACCCTGTGCAACAGTATCTGAACAACAGTCCGCCAAACATTAACAACTAACAAGGCCACAGAATTATCATAACTATCGAATAAGAGTTTACAGATTTCACATACCATAAGTTAAAAAGATAACAGTAAAATAAGAAGACAAAAAGGAACATCAACGGTACTGGAAACGGTTAATAACAAAAGAAAAAGGTCACTAATCTCACTAATCATTACAAAAATTAGTTAAAACAGTCACTTACATGCACGAAGTCTAATTTCTCAAGCAGCAGAGAACCAAAGGAGCCAAAGTGCACTGTTGAGTGCATCTGTTTGGCAGACAATGCAATTCTTACACAAGTTATACAGTATTTCATTATCGACTGCATCGTCCTCATAATTCATAGAAATCCTATGACAATTGAAACTTTGAAAGTAATAAATGATAAACAAACCAAGAGAAATGCAAACTAGAACATATATTAACTTACAATAAGAGCTTATGTGAGATCAATTGAACTAGCTATGTATGAACATACGGGACAATTTACCATAAGCCAGATTAATAAATGAATGACAAAGATGTTTGTAAAATTCATAGATGTTGCCGATATGTGAAAAACAAAAAGATTCCCAACTTTCAAGAATTGGCTAGCTTTTCATAAAGAAGAAAGAACTCACATCATTCTCAAGCTCAAACTGGTGTACATTTAAAAGCATCATTCTGAGATGCCAATACAATGCATCAATGACGCCGTAGAGATACCTCCAACTGCTCCATCTTCTTAGCCAAATCATGCTTCCCGCAATTCTTCAGCCCATCAGTAACCATATCAAAGCACCTTGAAATTGGAGTCAACCCTATCTCAGTCATCTCCGTCAAATAATTGGCTGCCTCCACAAACTTCCCACCTCGCCCACTCATAGTTATCAACATAGTATAAACTGGCCTATTTGGTGGATGCCCCTTAACCTTCATTTCACTAAAGAAACAAAATGCATCATCAAACTGCCCTCTTCGAAACAAACCTTTAATTATTGGAGCATACAAGCTTGGAAACGGCTTGTGACCATCCTCAATCAAGTTATGCAACAGTCTAAATGCCTCATCGATCATGCCCACTTTTGAAACCGCAGGAATTAATATCTTATATGTGTTTATGTCCACACACAAACCCAATTTACACACATTATAATACATACCAACACAAAAATCAACCTCCCCCGAGCTACAAATCGTTTCAATTAAGGAATTAAATGTTTCTAAATCCGGGACGAACCCTTGTTTAGTCATTTTGTTTACCATCTGTTTAGCAGACTCTAGATAACCCGCGTTCAGCAACCCTTGAATCAACAAATCACGACCTCTAACCGGAGGGTTATACCCTTTATGACTCATCTCTTGCAGAAAATCTTGAGCCTCTTTCATTTTCCCAGACGAACACCAAGCGTTGACAAGAATGGCATAGGTCCTTTTATCAGGCAACATGCCTTTTCTTATCATCCTCCTTATCAACGCATAAGCCCCATGAAACAACCTCACCTCACACAAAGCAAACAGCAACGAATTATACAAACTGACGGTTTGTTCACAGTTGAAAACACTGGACTTATTGAAAAGCTCAACAGCATTGTCTACCAAACCTTTTTTTCCAAACTCTTCTATGATAAAACATAAAGTGTCAGGTGAAACAAAAAATTGGAATGGTTTCATATGCTGCACAGTTTTCCACATAGACTGGTACCTGTCGTGGTGTGCAAGGGTTTTGATGAGCTCTTCGAATTCGAGGGAAGTGGGGGTGTAGTGAGCCCTGGCCCAGGTGAAGAAGCGAATGCACTCGGAGGGGGAGTTAGAGCAGGCGCGGAGGACGCGGTAGACAAGCTCAGAAGTCAAGGTGAGGTTCATTCTAGAGAGAGTGCGTTCAGGATAGATATCGTGGCGGACAATGTTGGATATGTGATTGATTGCTGTAAAGTAATCATCTTTGGAGACTGTGGACAATAGTCTGAGGGAGTGAACAAGGCTTGGGGCTCGTCGTCTTAACAGAGAAATCAGCATTCTGATGTATGTTTGGACAAGCAATGGAGAAATGCTATTGAAACCATTTGCTTCTAAAGAAAATCATAAGAGAAATTGATTGACACAACAAATAATTAAATGCCCACCTTTAAAACAATACGTTTTATTCAAAACGCCACGGATACTAATCATCACCGACCATCAGCAATCTCTCCCTCTCTCTCCCTCTATGTGCAGCTCCACGCCTCCACGTACTCCAAATAATCAAGAACTCTCAGACCCACTTCAAAAATGTTAGCAAAGTCCTCCCAGAAACAGGACCTTGTCCAATCAAACGCAATCAAAACTCACCCAGAAGGCATCAATCCAAAAAAAAAAAAGACCCGGACTTTGATCGAACACATGGTGATCGACCGTGTAATTCCAAAACTCACAAACACATAGGCTATAAGTTGGGATGTCTAGCCTTACACTATCAATCATAAGGGTAGTGGTGAATTCTTTTTAATTTAAGGATAGACTGAGTTAAAATGAAGGAGATTCCAGAAAGAATTTGGGTGATGAAATGGCTTGGTCTCTGGAAGTTGCTGTGATTGAGAAGAGTAGAAGCCACAGATTTGCAGTGTGAACTTTAAAGTTATTCTAGTGTGTTGTGTTGTTCAGTTTGTGGCCTGACCGGACCCGGAGGTGTCAAACGGGCGGGCCGTAAATTTTAAGCTATGATCGGGCTTGAGGGCCAGGTACGGGTTGGGGTCGAAATTTTTCGAACTCTTTCCAAAGTGGGCTTGCCCGGTTTGGACAGTTCGACGGACTTTACTTCGTTTTATATGTGCGACCTTACCTCAGACGACATGAGGAATAAGATCCTCGCACCGACAATAAAAGGTTCGAGAGTTTGATTATGTCTCCGCCTACGGATACTGTAATATTTTATTCTTTTTTTTAAGAAAATAATTAAAAAACGACTTTATCTTCGAACCAGTCAAGCCCGGCTTACCCACTCAACAGATTTGTACAGGCTTAGTCTTCAGCCCTCAATTTTAGGGCCGGACAGGCTTAACAAATCTCTTTCGCAATGTCATGGGGACGAATTAATTTTTTCATTGGGACAGACCGAGAACTGCTAATCGCTAAGTAAGAAACATTAGCTCGATTGATTGATTAAAAAATTAAATAACTGTAACTCAATAAGATTTGATTGCATCTCCTAGCACCTAGGACCACCTCTCAACAAAAATACAACATCCTCTTCCAGTAAAAGGAACCAGCGGATCATTATCTATCCATAGCGCCTTTAATTCCACAAGATTTTGTTCATTGATTACTCCACTTCTTTCAGTTCCATGTAAAGATCATTTCCTTCACAAACCCATCCACCTCTTACTAAAAACAAATCAATTATGCATATTAACAGAAGGTTCATGCAGATCCAATCAACAGCAATCATTCTCGATCACATTAGCCAGCTGTATATATAAAAACAAGAAAAAGGGTGCGAACAAACTGGAAATTCTATTATTTTCCCCTAAATATCATGGAATAGACAAAATACATCGACTCAAATCCATCAGCACTGAAATCCATCAGCACTGACACAGGCGTCATTTGAATGCAGAGGCAGAGGCTTGCAAATCTTCTTTCCTAAATACAACCATCAATCTTTTTAAAAATCTTTCTATTATCAAATTATTTCTCTTTGCTTTTTATCTACAATGCCGTCCCCTTCCCTATCTCATATACCTATCTATCAAAAGGGAAGTCTAAATCATTCTCAGTTACTTTGAAGTGCTGTGGCTGCTGCCTTGAGCAATGCAGATTCCACATTTTGAAGTAACTCCTCTCCAGATTCTTCACCTGCAATGATTTACCCCAAAAAAAAAACAGCTTATATTTTAAGCCGTATTCATCAAATGGCAAATTCAAAGATTATGTAACACATGTACGTTTTATATACTTACCCAACGTGTTGTGTCAAATAGAGGGCACGTCAGGCGAATTGATTTGAGCTTATTCGTAAGTGCCTGGAGCTTTTGTCCATCCAATGCCAAAGATACAGCCCTCTCTTCATACTCCTTCATGCTAAGGTACAAGAATCAAAGGGATTATAAAACATGTCCAATTCGTGCTTTTCTTCCAAATAAAAAACAAAACATAAATGCAGACAAATTGAAATAGGTGCTACACTCAGAAGTCAAGCAGAAAGAACTATCATACGTTAAAAAGATGAGTGAAGGAATCCGTGGAGCACTTGTTACTGTCAACACAATGAAATAAAGCCTAACTACTTTTGCCAAATGGTAAAGATAAAGAGCTAGTAAAGATTGACTATTGCATGCAAGCCCCTCTCTCTCTCTCTATGGCTTTGGAAGGGAAATTATATGCTTACTTGTTGACAATCATATCGTCCCCCAGTCCAGTGGCAAGACAAAGTGATCCAGCAACCCTAGTAGCCATTTTCTCAAGGGGTAGAGTCACCATTGGCAAACCTGCCCATAAAATGTCCGTGCCTGTGGTATGTGCATTGCACAAAGGCCTGAAAGGAAGGAATCAAGCAACGAAACATTTGCCTTGTGAGAATGCGGAGAAAGGAAACAAAACCTTGAGATGTTTAATTAATAACAGAAAAGGGAAAAAAAGTGTTTACGTGTCGAGGAACAGATCTGCCAGTGCGCTGCGCCTGATATGTTCTTGTTTCATTGCAACATCTGTGAAAATAATTTGGTCTGGCTGCACGCCCTGTGCAACAGCATCTGAAAAAGGGCCCACCGATCATTAGAAAGTCCCCAGAATTATCGTTCTTCAAATAGAAATAAATTGTAAGAAAAGGAATGATACAAAAGACAGGCCCCAGAATTATTGTAAATATCAAATAAGAATTTAAAGATTTCGCGTACCAGAAGGTAAAAGGTAACAGTACAACGACACCGGAAACAGTTAATAACAAAAGAAAAAGGTCACTAATCTTACTTAGATTAACAAACATTAGTTAATCAGTCACTTACATGCACGGACTCTCATTTCTCCAGTAGCTGGGAACCTAAGAAGCCAAAGTGCACTGTTGGGCACACGTTTAAGAATATTGCACCTAAAAGAAACAAGCCATAAATTGTTTAAGCTGCTATATTCTACAGAACTGCACTTATAAACACCTGAACTGGGGAAGACCATCCTTTTATTACCAAGCATTAAATATCTCAGGATCCATTTTGTACAACTGGTTGAAGCATGCAAATATAAATTTATCTTCAGGGAGACCATAATCTGATCGTTTATGCCGGCAATTTGGATCCAACACATCCAGGTTTTTCTGCAAGCAACATCAATAGTTAAAGAAATTAAGCTACCTGCGTCTTAGTTGGAGAATAAAAGATCATACAATATGTAACAAAATTAATGGGTATTATGTCATCATGCTACCCAAAGACTTACCTGCTTATAGTCATTAACAAAGTAGCACTGAGGTAGATGGACAAGCTTTTCGGAATAAATATGAGCATAGCGTAGCGGTGAAACAAACTGGTAGAAAGGATACATGTTAGAGCAAGGGAAAAAAAGAACTAAGGAAACAAGTTGTCAAAGAAATAAGACTGTCCAGTGCCCACCTCATCAGTGACCAAGTAATCTATGTAACTTGCCCCTGTGGTTCCAGGAAATCCCATGTATGAAACTTGTACAGGTGCAGGCTGCATAGCGAATATTTCATTCCTGGCCCCCTGCACAGTTACACAAGACATGATTTTCATGTTCTAAGCTCAAATTACACACTATTATACCATAACCATAAGCTATATGAACAAAGCCTCAAAAGGATATGAAGATCATTAAAATAAGTTACAAATTGCACCTTGGTATAACCATTGAGGTTAACAAGAATCTGTATTTTATCCTCATTGATCAGTTTGGCAATCATATCAGAAGACATGGCAGAGACATCAATGAAATGCTCAGCTTCAGTTTGAGTTCGCTGTCTCCATTCAGTACCATCATTTGGAGTCAAGGCATAACAGAACACCTGTATAGTTCAGGTTAACTCTTACATGTAATGACAAACTAAAAAGCACGTAGAAAACAGACATAGCTTTTAACTTGCAAATGGCAAAAATTCCAAAACTACGAACCTCGACATTTTCTTTATTGTGCATACCAAACACCGAACCCATAAGGTGTGACAATGGGTGATTACCGAAATCACTGCTGACATACCCAACCCTTAATCTCTGAAGTCCACCATTATGCCTAATAGAAATTGGGGCAGGATGGTTAAAGGGAGGAAGTACAAAACGGGATGCAATGATTGAGCAATGCGCTGCATATTTACGACTGCAAAAAAGTAAGGCACAAATGTTAGAAGAGAATATATCAGGACCACCATTAAAATCACCAAATTAACATAATACTGGAAGATAAAAATCTCACCTAATATCAAGTGCAAGCATTGGATCAATGGGATAAGCTATAGCATGGAAAGGCTGCACACTAGGAAGAACCGACATCTGAAATGAAATTCATGCAATTAGAGCACAAACAGATGAGAAAACATTCAAGAAGGAACAACGCTAACATATAAGAATCATTTACATAGAAATATTAATTCTTACATTGATCTGTCGCCTGATAATCCCTTCAACTTCAGTGAACATTATATCACGATCCTCCCAACTGCAAACGCACTGCAAAAAAATATTAAAGAAAATAAACAGTAATGACAAAATTTTCAAAGAAACATATACATAAAGCAAAATCTTGACATTAGACATACATTTCACGTTCAATCCACCACACGATATTAAATATGCCCAACCGAACTAATTAAATGTTAGAAGAAAATGGTTAGTTAGGAACCATGAATGTATTCTATAGAATCTAGTCTGCAAAGACAAATAGTCATTTGAACATTATTCCTAGAACAACCTATTAACAAGACTTTCACATGAACCATTGACAAGAGCCACATGCACAAATTCAGTAAAAACTTATTCACTCAAAAGTTTCTCCAAACATTTTAATTCTATCACACATTTACAAATTGAATAATACAATTGAAACTCTGGATTATGGTTCACGTGGATGTTCCCCTTGAAGATAACAATTAAATGCAATTTACGTAAAAAATGCATTCTGCGACTGTAATTGGATAATACAATTGAAACTCTGGATTATGGTTCAAGTGAATGTTCCCCTTGAAGATAACAATTAAATGCAATTTACATACACAATGCATTCTGCAACTGTATGCAATGAAGATATACACTTCAAAAATACCTGTAATGTATGCAGAAGATTACAAGTTGCTTCCGGAAAGTCAGGTCGAAGAAGCAATGCCTGCTTGTAACTCTTTATGGCAGCCTCCACATGTCCACTGCATATCATGTCCCAATATCAAAATTAAAATGTATCGCCCAACAGAATTTTCCCAGCCATTGAAGAGAAACACAACAAAAACAAATCACAGTCCAAGTGTCCAACATCAATAACCTTTCTTACATTAACTGCACTTACATTATTAACACAATCTCTAGGATTGAAAAACCCAAGAACAGTTGTTCAACAAAAAAAAACCCCAAGAACCGAAATATTTGCCTGTCAAGTCCTGGAGACACTATATAGCTATTTTGCGACAGTGTACAAGAAAAAGAGAAAAACACTATATAAGAAGAGTAACTATACCTATCTTTGTAAGCTGAAGCCAAATTTGCATGTGCTTCAGCCATAGTTGGCCGGATCGTGATAGCACGAATGTAATCCTGGATTGCATCACTTACTCTACCAATCTCTTTGTAAGTGTTCCCCCTATTGACCAGCCCATCAGCGGCCAAGGGATCAATGCGCAGAACCTCATTGTAACAAGATATAGCATCTGCATAATTTCCCTGTCATGGAAATCAAGAAAAGGAATCACAACTGCAACAAAGAATAGATCTAAAATTAAACCTAATTTCTACTTGAAATTAAAAATAATGAACAAAAAGGAAAGAAAATTGTGCAAATACGAAAACAAGAAACTTTTTCAAATTCAAAAGCAGCTAATACCTGCTGTTTGTATATTACAGCCAGATTGTTGAAAGGGGCTGACAATCCTGTTGTCACTGTCAAAGTGGCCTTATAATATGAAGCTGCAGCAGGCAACATATTCCTGCATGTTTAAAAAATGTCTCAATTAATATTAGTAAACTTTTGTCTATTGGAATTAAATTATATAATCACCAAGGTGTCAGGCTTTCAGGACTGCGTACCATTCCATATATATATTTCCAAGGTTGGTCAGTGCTTGAGGATGGCTCGGTTGTAATGCAAGACATTGCTTCACACAGCCATAGAGGAAGCCAATTTAAGCTCCAAAATACATAAAACAAGTCAACTGGGAAACAAAAGAAAAGAAAAGAAAATACATTGTAGCATTGGATTGCTTCATCCACTCGGCCCACATCTTTCAATGCATTACCCTTCCAGCCAACACAACAAAATGAATAAAAAGTTAGTTATCACTGTAATTTTTAAAAATTAACAAAACTAACACTAATATTAACAGCTCATCATGTGTTAAGAAAACCAACCAAATTATTGTATGCCTCCAAAAATCTAGAATCACAGGAAATGGCTTGCTTATAATAAAGGATTGCCATATCTGATTGACCTCGCTCATAATATGTACTAGCCAAGTTACCTGCACCATGTTGTATATAACATAAGGTCAAGCAACACACCAAGAAAAACCACAATCAACAATGTACTTGCCAAGTTACCTGCACCAGGTTGTATATAACATAAGGTCAAGCAACAGACCAAGAAAAACCACAATCAACAGCGACCGATGCTCCAATGAGATTGAATAAAATAACAATTTAAAAGGACTTATGATGGCTCTATATACTCTGAGGTGCATAATCTGTTAAGAAGAATTAAAAGTCTAGCTTATCTCAAGCTGCACTGCCCCCACATCTTGGCAAGTATGAAATAAGCTCTTTCATATACCAAAACGAAGTTGGCCAGCACCTTATTCAGGCAGTTTGTCTGGACTGAAAAATAAACAGCTCTCTACGTAGCCATAAAACTAAAGCTGTGTGGCATACTGTCTCGATGCATCTTCTATGGGTCCTTTGGACCAAAAGTGACAAAAGAACCTTTTCAAATACTCTTGAGGGGATTGGTACACTGTCCTAATCAGAAGAAATAAAAATTCAGCTTCTCTTTGGGCATCAGTTACATCAAAATTCGAGTTGCCCTATCTTGTTCATTCTTTTGTCATTTTTCATTGAATTGTGGATTATTCTTGCATGTCCATCTTTGACCTAGAATCATTTTTTAAGATTGCTCCCCTATAGGTTATTTGTCCTCTCTTGACTTTTGCCAACAGTTGATTCACTCCTATTGCACATCACTCTCTTCTTTCTCCAACAGAAGTATGGAATTAAAAAGCCAACAATTTCAAAAGTTCAAAATATTTGCAAGTAACAAGGTTTTATACTACAGGCAAACAAGTCTACTTGACCAACTGCTCCAAATGAACCTTCAATAGTGAATCGTCTTCAACCAAAACTCTTCTTCCAAATTCAAGTCAAGACGAATTCAACATAAAATAACACACTACCACAATGCCAATTCACTGAGAAAATCAATAAACCTGAAATCCATCTTAAGTCGATTTTTATTCCAAAATATGGACTGTGAACAGAAAATACACATTACAGTTTGAGGCACCATTAATAGCTAAGTATGAGATTTATGACTATAAATGCATAAAATTTCAAGGCAATTTACGATCGGCAAAAACACATTTTAGGTTAGCTGCTATGATACAACGATCGTACTAACCAAAAGCAATTGCAGTTGGACGCGTCTGAACAGCACGCTGATAGCACAAGATAGCCTCTTGAGGCATGCCCAAAGCCTGGAGAAGGCAAAAGAAACATCTTGTTTTTCTCTGATATGGATTACCATTCCAGGCACTAGCAGCAACCTGACCTTAAGGACACAAGGCATGACAGCTTACCTTATAAACATTACCAAGGTTTAGATAGGCATCAGGAAACGTGGGTTTGAGCTTTACAGCTTCCTGAAAATTTCAAGACTAATTAGAATGCAATTAAGAAAATAGTGAACAAACAATGAAATAACACAAGAATTTTGGAAGATTACTATCCAAATTTTTTTCAAAACAAAATCTAACAGATTAACAGCTGAGACACACTTAAAGCAGATAACTAAAACCATTCACAGGCAAAAGCAATATGATCAAATAGAGCTCGATTAGCAGGAAAACTGAACAAAACAAGAGGAATATGGAACAAGGCTAAATGTACCTTGTAATATTGAAGGGCTCTGTTAAGATCTCCAGACTCCATAAAAAGGCCCGCAAGATTTGACCACGCAATAGCAAAAGTTGGTTGTATACGTAGAGCCTCAAGGTAGCAACTGTATGCCTGCACAAAACGTTAGATTCTGACAATTGGGGGCTTGCACATGGAAGTTACAACAAGACCAACCATCATCTGAGCCCTGGCCTGTAGATAACAACTTGATATCTGTATAGAACTGTGAATTATGACACAGTTCCACACAATAATACTTCCATCAGTGACTTCCAAGGGAAAAACACACGCACACATTCTAAAATTCCAAATGGAAAGAATCCCTTCCATCCACAAGTAGGTTGGACAAAGAAGAGGCCAGGTGAATCCAGAGGAGCATCCACTCTGGAGACAAATATAGATGAACCACTTCTGCTGCCATAAAGCAAACAGAAAGTGGCCCATCAGCACAGTAATCCTAATGGGAGCTGAAGACAGCAGTAGCACCATATGTAATAATGAAACTGAAATTATGTAGCCCAGGATTATAAATCACGGGCTCTTTCCAACGTACAAAATTAATAGGAATCAAAAGATGCATAGTATTGCATGTGTTGGCACTTACTTCTTGCACCAATCCTTGTGCCTTCATTAGATTACCAAGATTGCTATGAGCATCAACCTATATGCCAATTGACAAAATTAATCATTAAAAAATTGATGGAAACCAGAATACTACCAAATTGCAGAGGAAACAAAGAAATATAAAGAAAAAATGAGAGTGAAAATAAAAGAAAATGTTATTTTCTTCTCACTCTTCTTAATTGACTGCCCATAGGATTATAAAGAGAGACCAGAACCAGTTTAAAACATACCAAATGAGGATTTAATGCAAGAGCCTGGCGACAGCACTGTGCTGCCTCACTAAGCCTCCCTTTTCGCATATATGCACTAGCTAAGTTTGACCACGCATCAGCAAAGTTGGGTCGCAGCTGCGGTGATGAAAAAAGTGAATAAACAAAATGAAATGCATGCAAAAAGTAATACAAAAAGGTCAATTGAGATGAAACAGGACCAACAAGGTGCATTCCGTTTTTAGAATGACCGTCAAAAGCAACAAATATGACCACCATCAACCATTTATAAGGTCACACAATCAAGACAATTTTATGGAGTCTCCCACATTTTAAGGATTCTAAACTTCATTAGCAGATTTAATGAGTGCACAAACAAACTGCACCAAGACTAATATTGCACTATTTTCAGAAGTTTGAATTAAGAGATTTTAAGGCTCTCCAACTACGAAATGAACAATTAAATCTCTTCTACTGTAATGATAAAAGCATATAGCTTTTTCGAAATTGGGAAAAAAAAAGTAAACATCATTTGAATGATATTAAGACTAAATCAGCTAAATTTCTCTATACAGCTTCTCCTTGCTATTCTTTGTATTATATAATGACAAAAGTATTAACAGACAGCCACTCTACAGTCTACACTGGCAAGCTGACAGGAAAATCAAAGCATCAGATAGTATATGAGTATATCCTATCTAAATGAGGTCAATGGACTAGGAGGATATTACAACTGTCACTCTAGTACTCCACCCTTGTTGTTTGCAACCTCTATGCCATTAAATTTATGAAGAGGCAATATTTACAAGTGTTCACAAACCTCAATGGCAATCAGATAACAGCGGATGGAAAGATCAATATCGCCCTTTTCCTGTAAACAATAAATTCACATCAGCAACTCAGTATAAAAGAGGAGATAAAGTACTTCTCATTCCAAGACTATAAAACCCGAAACATATAACAGTAATTACCTTCCAAGCATTTGCCATGTTTCCATAACACTCAGCAAAGCGTGGCTCAAGCCGAAGAGCTTCTTCATTTCTTGCAATGCACATATCATAATCATGCAACTGCAACAGACCAGAAACACATGCTTAAAGATTAGGTAAAGTCAGGATTACCAAAAAAGAAAATCAATTATAAATACCAGCTTAAGATATTTAAAATAAAATAAAATAAGTGACTAAAATTGAGAGTAAATCTACTTGATACTTGCAACTGAAATTATTTTAAAAAATATAAAAATAAAAAAAAAAACTGAAGTTCCCAGTAAATCAATACTGGTACAAAAATGAAATTCCACCTGATAATAAATTGCACCCAAGAGAAGAAGATTATCAGTGCGTAGTGGACTTCTGTCATAAACAGCATTGCTATGCTCTAGCGCCTGTTTGTAGTTGCCCGACTTGTACATCTGATGAGCAAGAGCCATGTGCATGTCTTCATCGACTAAACCATCCGGAAAAATAAAATACATAAAAAGTATCATCAGCGAAGGTATTTAAAAACTTTGATATACACAGCTAAAATTCCCCATAATATCGCCTAGTTGTTACAAAGTAGCACAGTTTTATGAATTGAATATTCAACTGACTGGGAAAACCACCACCAGTAAAACACTAGGATTAATGAAAATTCTATTTTTTTTTTCTTACTTTGTTCCAAACAAGTAACCTCATTGCCGATCAGGGTTACATTTTTACACACCAAAATTTAACAATGGATAAGAATTTTTCACCATAACCAGTTTTCTCCATACTAAAACCGAAAAGCCAATATTAAGCAAATTAGCCACAACCAATGGAAGGTAATTCAACAAGCAATAAATTAAATGACATTTGAAGGGTTAACCAAAATCACTCACAAACTAGAAAATAAAAACCCTAAAACCGTCAAAACAGGAATGGCTTCAAATAATGCAAAACGGAAAATTTAAAAATCCAAAACACAATATCAATACACATGCAGATCTAAACTTGAAGTTTCTAAGCTAATCAAACTAGCATCTCTAACAAATGAAGAAAATATTTTTCAAAAACCCAGAATTGGCACAGAAAATAAATCACAGTAAAAAAATTATCAAACGAACCTTCATGAGAATCGTGACCCTTAAAGGGCACAAGAGTCAGTGAAGCCGCCGGCTCCTGCTTGACGACGGCGAAACTGGCTTCACCGGCACGATCCGAACCGACCGGAGCCCTAGAAACTCCGCTCTGCAACGACATCATCATGATCGGTTCTCTTCTCTGTCCCACCACCACAAAGTCAAAAAATTACCCAGATCATCAAAGATAACACCAGATCCAACGGCCTCGACACCGGTTTGAATTTTCGAAGGAAGAAGAAGAAACACAACACTCGATCAGAACCCTAGCTTGGCGTTTTAACGAGCTTGCTTTGCTTCTTCATAAATAAAGCAAATTCTAGCTTTTCTTCTTCTTCTTTTTTTTTCTTTTTCTTTTTCATTTTATTGTGAGAGAGAAAAAACATAATAAATAAGGAGGTGGTGGTGACTTGGAGAAATCGAAGCCGTCGAAAACGTACGGTAAAGATACTACCGTTAGGTGTTGTGGATATTCGGTTATCACTGACACGTATCTAAAGAGTTAGCTGAGTTGTTAAGACTTGACTTGTGGGACTTCAGGAGTCTGTCCAATGAGATGTCCTTTCCTCTCTGTCTGTCTCGCTTCTGTTTTTGTCTGCATTTAGTAATGTTTCACGTTAACCCACAATTTTCAATTTTGTTATTTGAAAATATCTATTCAGATCTTTTATTTTAGCCTTAATCATTTCTATTAATTAAATGAGTGAAAATCATTAGTAACCATTAAAAATACAATAATTTCGTTTGTAATTATATATAAAATTTTATTCGTTTATAACCACAATTTCAAGAAATTACATCTATATCCCATATATAAATACATAAAAATCAAATAACAGTGTAAAAATGTTAGGGATTTATCTCCACTGAGCATACATCATTCGTTCAGTTCTCTCTATTCTTCATCGAAACAATTTCTTCATCGTCGTCCCCACAGTTCTCTTCGTTCCTCCAGCATGCGACAGCAACCCTTCATCGTTCTCTACCGAAGTCTTCATCGTTGTCACCACAGTTCTCTCTGATCGTCTAACATGCGACGGTGATCCTTCATCGTTCTTCGTCGAAGTCTTCATCGTTGTTGCCACAGTTGTCGTCGTTCATCGTTGTCCACCGAAGTCTTCATCGTCGCTAAGCCACATCGTTGTCGTGGCCAAGTAGAAGACATCGACGTCTATCCCGGCTTCTGAAAAAAGACAGTAGCAGTGGCCTTCGAAGGTTTGGTTTCTCATCCAATTGAGTTTTTACCAATTCATGGTCTGTTGGTAAATACATTTGAATTTTTAGTTTGGATTTCTTGTTATTAAGAAAAAAAAATGATTTCATTTGTTAGGGATTGATTTATTTGACAATGAATTGGTGAATTTATTTCATTTGTAGTGAAGACAAATTTGATTTCATTTTTTAGTTTATTGTGAACATTTCAATACCAAATTAAAAGTGAAGAAAATGTATGTTTGATGAATTCGAATTGTGGGGATTTTGTGATTTTGAGGGATTCGAATTTATTTATGTTATGTTTATCTGGTTTTGTTGTGGGCGTTTTGTGATTAACATATCTAACATATAGAACCAGTCAAAGAAAATCATGAAGTATGTTGATTCAGTTTGTGTCTGAAAGACTGGAATTTTCTATAATGGTCACATATCTGGTAGTTAATTGAATAAAAATATAAATGTACTTTGGTAGATGCTTATTTAAGTGTATGAGTTGTCATTTCCTCTTCAAATAGTAACAAGATAAATTATTACTTTGGCAAGGGAAGCTATAACAACCATTGTCTCTTGCCCATCTAGGCTAATAGATGAGTCAATTTAGTGGATTTTTGTCATATTATCTCCTAAAACAATTGGTTTTACTTTTGACGTGAGGAATGACGGTTATGCAAGTTTTCAATTAAATAAAATACTCATTGTTTGATTGTCATAATGGGGAGAAAACTGTGGACTTGCTATAGCCCTGGGCAAGGGTTGATGCCAGCAAGTTATAAAGTTAAAACTGTGCCACTTGACAAAAGTGATGGAGCATTTAAAGAGATTCTAGATCCTGATTTTGGTGAATGACCCAAAAGTTACTTGTAGGGTCTCAAATTTATGCATTTGCACAACAATGTACATGACTTGTATGTATCAGCTCTTCTTTTAGGAAATATAGTGCACGTTTCGGTTTAAATATATAGCTTTTGCTTTTAAGCTAGATTTTTGTTGCATTGTCATAATTTTGTGTTTGTATTTCATATGATTTCAGCCTGTGTGTTATTTTTATTAGATGGGTGTTTGCTTGTTTAACATCTCCAGCATCTTCTACATTTCATCTGGAGATTGTCTAAGATTTTTTCCGTTTCGGTGCACAATTTATCAGCCATAACTGAGCTAGAGCAAAAGTTGAGAAAAGAAAATTTTCTGTTGACAACTGAACTACTTAAATAAACTATTACTACTACTACAAAGCATATATTGTTGTAAATAAAATGAATTAAATGTATAGTGAGAGAGAGAGAGAATATTAACTTCATTTTATATAGGGTGTTTGACATGGTTGGTTGGGCACCACATTTTGTGTACGGTGTTTTGTTTTATTTTTATTGGGCGAGTAATTTGTTAACTTTGCTAATTTTTGTTATGTATTTCGAGTAGAAATAGGTAAAGGACGTAGTAAGAAATTGTGAACAACTCTAATCAGTTTTTGCTGATGAATTGCAACAGGAGACAGGTTTTGCAGTGTTGTTGCAAGTGTTGTTGACAGTGTTGCACATTTGAAATGGTTTTTACAAAACTTGAAATCATGTTTTAAATGTAGGCAACAAACATGAAATCTTGCTTGAAATCGCATGAACAAACTTGAAATCGTACTTTATACAGGTTTTGGAGTGTTGATAGTGTTGGACATTTGGAAATGGATTTGGTTAAACTTTAAATCATGCTTTATCTCGTGATTCACAAACTTGAAATCTTGCTTTAACTTACAATTTACAAGCTTGAAATCATGCTTTAAAACAGGTACTGGTGTGTTGACAGAGACATTTTGAACTGGATTTGTCCAAACTTAAATCACTCTTTAAATGGTATACAGGAAACTTGAAATCATGCTTTAACTCGCAATTCACAAACTTGAAATCACACTTTAAATAACAGGGAATCTCAAGTTTTACTTGAAATTAAAACTTGTAATATGTTCAGAAATTCATTTCAGAACATTTCTAGTTGTAATAAGTTTGTACTACAACAAATCCATATTGATACTTGACTTAAGTTAGTAATAAAACCTAAACATAAATTGAAATTATAAATGAGTAGTATCTCCATTAGCGGTGTACTCGCCACAGGCTGTGAGTGATCAACTAATGGGCATGTCTTGCAATTATGGCCAAATACGTGACATACACTACAGGCACGTTGTCTACGTGTCGGCGGTGTCGGCTACTTAACATTGCCCACCATAGTTGATTAACACCCCTGTAATCCATTCACCAGAAGAAAAAAAAATTCACAACAAAATGTCATATTTTAAGTTTTTCAATACATTTCACGTTTCTGTGGTCTAAACTTGAAATCGTGTTTTATATCTCTGTAAACATCTCTAGATTTCAAGTTTTATCAACATCTCAAATTTTTATAGAAGATTTCAAGTTATGTTTTGAGTTTTTATAGCACATTTCACGTTTATGAACATTTGAAACTTGAAATGTTATGGAAAAAAATGTGTACATTATATTCTTTAAATTCTTCACAAAACCACACAATAGTAATGAAATAACGTTAAAAAATGTTGTACTAACTGTTTGGAACTCAAACTAATAAAAATGGAATATGAATACACATCTGCTATAAACATTTCCAGTTTTATGAGGTCTAAACTTGAAATCATGCTTTAAATCTCTGTAAACTTCGCTACATTTCAAGTTTTATCCACATTTCGAATTTTTATATTATATTTCAAGTTCTGTTTTGAGTTGTTATAGGACATTTCAAGTTTAAGAACATTTGAAACTTGAAATGTTCTGGAAAAAAACGTGAATCTTAAATTATACAATTTCTTCAAGAAAAACATGTAACAGTACTGCAATCACTTTAAAATCATGTTATACTATTTGTTATGAACTCAAACTAATAGAAATGGAAGACATTTACACACCTTCAACCGAATTAGAGCAAATCAATAAACTAGTTCAAACCCTCTCAACCTAACAATGGTGTTCTTCAAATCTTCAATACATGGTGTACTTCTCGTCAATCTGCAAGATACTTGAAATCCATTGTCTTTGATTTGCACAAGAAGAAGAGAGTTATTTCGGTTTGCAGAAGAAGAAGAGAGTAGCAGCGGTCTATGGTGAAGGAGAGAAAAGGAGGGTGGAAACCGTGGAGAAGAAAGAGAAAAAACAAATTAAACACTGAGGGGTATTATGGTAATTTAAGGATACACACTGAAATTATTTATAAAAAGTGGCTATTAATAAATAAATTTTCGTATGTGGTTAAAAACGATATTTTTATGTTAAATGCTGTTGTTTTTTACAATTTCCACTAATAAAATTTTATATTATATTTTTAATTTTAAAATTCTTTTTATTTTATTATTTAAAATATAATATGGAACAGGTTAGTGATTCATTCGGGTTTATTGAGATTGATCGTTACATACACAAATAGGATATCTTCTCAGTACAAACGGTGTGTTTGCCCAAGATTAATCCGATATCACAGTACAGGAAAAAATACTCACCAAACAAATTGGTAAATGGGCTTATGGGCATGGTGGATAAGTGATAATTTTTTGTGAAAATTGCTAAAAATAACCATAAGTATTATGAAAATTTTATTTTTAATCACATACGAAAATTTATTTGTTAATAGCCATTTATTTGAGAAATTACTTGAATGCCCCCATATAAAAACCATCCCCAAACACTTTCTCTATCTTTTCTCATTTTTTTCTCTCTCCTTTCCTCTCTCTCCCCTCTCTCTCTCTCTCTCTCTCTTTTCCTCTCTCTCTCTCTCCCTAATCTCTCTCTCTCCCGACGGCGAACTGTCGCCGGCATCCTTGCGGAGGCCGACTAACCGTCGCCGGCCTCCTCTCTCTCTCACCCATCCTCTCTTCTCTCTCCCGTAACTCTCTCTCTCTTCTTTCTCTCTCTCTTTCACTCATATCTCTTTCTCTCTTCTTCCTTTCTCTCTCACATGTCGTCAACGGCTTGCCGGAGTCCGCACATGGGCTTCACGACAGTCCAGCAACGCCGTCGAGCTCCCCCTCCGCAGGCGATTATATCTGCTGAAAAAAAGGAAAGAAAACGAAACACTAAAAACCCAGAACATTTCAAGTTTGCACATTTCAATTTAGTCAACATTTCAAGTTTCAACATTTCAAGTTTCAACATTTCAATTTAGACAACATTTTACGTTTCAAAATTTAAAAACGAAAAACTTAAAAACCAAGAACATTTCAAATTTCAACTTTCAATTTAGTCAAGATTTCAAGTTTCAACATTTCAATTTAAGAAAGATTTCAAGTTTTAAAATTTCATTTTTTAAAACAAGATTTCAAGTTTCAAGTTTCAAGTTTCAAGTTCCTAGCCGTGATTTCAAGTTTGGTTCTAGATTTTAGTCATGATTTCAAGTTTTTTTTTCAGTTTTAAAGAAAAAATCAAATCTAGAGGTATTTTTGTAATTTACGGACATACACTGATTTTTTTTTAAAAGTGACTATTAACAAATAAATTTTCGTATGTGGTTAAAAATAAAATTTTCATAATAGTTGTGGTTATTTTTTATTTTCTCTCTAAATTTTTTATAGTCTAACTAAATGATGAAATATTTTTAGCCGAAAATAGAATGTAAATAAGAAAAAGATAATAAATCTGTGTAGATGTCTTTTTTCTATTTGGGGATGGAATTCGGTTTTGGACCTTTGGTAGATACTTTAATTTATTGCTTTTTTTAAAATAAAATAAAATAAAATAAACTACCATAATTCAAGAAGGGAACACAATCAAACCCACAATATTATGTATTTATGTATAGGTGCGTTTCTGGTTGATAAGATAAAAACCTTTCATTTTTTGACTCTCCTTTGAAATTGGATAAGCGTATACATGAAAATTGTTAAGGTATATATTAATATTGGGTGCAGATATATTATCACCCATTAAACTAATTAACACATCTATTTTTATAAAAATATCTATATCTAAAACTTAAAAAATAAATATTACTATAAATACACATCCTACTACCGTTAATAATACATTTATTGAAATGAATATATTCATTTTAACATTTTATTTATTATCCTTCTAAAATTATTAACACATCCAATTAATAAATAAAATAATATTAATTTTTTGAATCAAATCATCTTCAAATGATGGTCAAATCTACTTTTAGAAATGTCTCTAAATATAGGAGTCTCAGGCCATCTCTATATTATTTTTTATTACTTTGTTATATGACAATCATAGTGGAAAAGTTTGATACTTAAAATAAAATTTAGTTTAATTATTATTTATCATTTTTTTTATAAAGAGATATAATTGAAGATATACGTGTAATTAATAAATGTAAATAATATTTGGTTTATTTGTTATGAAAGTAATTTGTCTTTATTAGTAAATTTCTATTGGGCTATTTTTATAATTATTATTTTTAATTAAATACATGTGTACTAATTAGTTTTATGGATAAAAACATAGACACCCATTAATATAAGGGATATTATTATTTTCCTCCCTACCTTTTGAGGTATTAGACTTTATGCACCATATTGTTTTCGTATTTGTCAATCTCCACCTTGACATTTCATTTAATAATCTAAATGCACCTTACCGTTGATGATAGTTAGTCATACGTTTCATATTTAAAAAATTAGAAAGGTAAATAAGTAACTTTATCCTAAAACATAAATTAAAAGGGTATTATCATTTGAGTCACTATATATATTTTTTAAATTTTCAGTTTTTTACTTATTTATACATTTTTACTGGATTTGTCTCTATCTTTTTTAAAACTCATCAATTTGATTCATCTATAAGTCAAATATTAGTCAATTTTAACGATTTTAAAGGTAATTTATCTTTAAACCATGAACATGTCACATATTGATATAAAAAAAACAAAAGTTTTTTAAAAAATATTTATATAATATAAAAAGAAATAAAATTAAATCTCCACCATCCAAATCTTAGATGGACGGTGGAGATTTATTTATTTTAAATTTTTTAATTTATATAAAAAAAGTTGGCAGATGGAGATCGATTTAAAAATAAAAATAAAAAACAAATGAAAAAAATTAAAGAAAAAAAAATGAACAAACGAAGAAAATTGAAAAACCATCTCCATGGAGATCGATCTCCAGCTCTTGGAGATCCAGATTGTTGCAATTGGAGGTGGCGGTGTACCGGTGGAAATGCAAAAAGGTGACTGTCATTTAATATATGTGTCCATCACACTTCCACATTTTGTGAGTTGTGACTCGTTCAATATCTGTTTCAAGCAACAGACCTTTGTTCATGAGCTTAGATTTCAGTTTCACATTCTCATCTTTGGCCAAAATTACAGTCACCAACTTTCCTTTCTCGTCGCGATCCTTTATATCAAAATCAATTTCTTTCTCTCCAATACTCCAAGTCCTTGAATTCCATACCAAAGCAATCATGCTCTATTACCCTTCACTTCTACTCCATAAATATATGCTTCTTCAGATTCACAAACGTCAGATTGGCTCTGTAAAAAATGAAATCTGACTCCCCTTGTCCTTTTCCATGGCCTGTTCGATCTGGCCTCTCTTTTGATCTCATCACGAATCCGCGATATTGGGACTCTCCGTGTCGACTCAAAATTCAACTATCATGAATGAGAAAAATTTCTTTACAAAGGATTCAATGGAAGCTGAGTACAGAAGAAGAACCTAAGTTAGAGAAATCAATTATCTTGATGATAAAATTTTAAGTAGGGAGGACTAAAACGAAGCTTAAGATTTGGATCACGAAACGACTAATCCGGTCAACAGGACGATACATTTCAAGAATCCAACATGGAGGAAACGAATTCTCGTTTGAGCACGAGGAATTGCTAGAACTAATAGTTCGTTTGGTACGGGAGACAAGAAACGACAACGTGGGACAATTTACTATTCTCAAATGTTTGGTGCGTCTTTAGTATTAGATAAGATGTATCAATTTTTGTCAGACCCAAGAGTCCAAGACCTTTAGATGTCTATTCCATTTGTTTGATTTGTTAAATGTTAATGTAATGGGCATTCTATTGGAATGTGGATTATATATTATATATATTATATTATACAATAATTAAATATTATATGTATTATACATAATACATATTATAATAAATATTATATAATTTATACTTTTATATTTTATTATTATTATCCAAAATGAACATTATATTTTCTAATTATATATATTATTTTATTATAATATATATATATATAAATATATAATATTTATATATTTAATAATATTAATATTAATATTTCTAATATATATTATATATTATATATTGTATTATATATAAATATATATTCAAATATATATATAATAATATTTATAATATATATTATTATGTAATATATGTATATGATATATATTATATAATATATAATAATATATATATATATATATATATATATATATGTATATAATTATGTAATATATTTATATGATATATATTAACATATAATATATAAATATTATATATATATACTTTCATATTTTATTATTATTATTATCCATAATATATAATGTTATTATAAATGTTTTGTAATTAGGGGTATTTTGGTCAAAATACAGTTGATTCCATTCCATTCAGTTGTTAACCAAACAAAATATTACTGATTCAGATATTGATTCTAAAGTCTCAACCAAACAAATAAATCAATTTTCCATTCCTTTCCATTCAAATTCTCATTACCATTACCATTCCAATTCATATTCCATCATGATAACCAAACGTCACCTTATGTGATGTTTGGTAGGTGACGTTTGGTTGGGTGGAATGGAATGGAAAGAAATTCACTCCATTTGTTTGGTTTGTTAAATTCCAATAGAATGAGCATTCCATTGGAATGGGGATTCCACCATTTTGGTGGAATGAGCATTCCATCCAAAAACCAATGGAATGCCAATTCCATTCCATTAACACATTTTCTTTCCAAAAATAACCCTCTATCCCACAACTCAATTCCAAAAATACCCTCATTTCCAAAAATAATATATATATATTATAAATATCATACTATTATATAATATTTATTACTATTATATATTTATATTATATTATATTATTTATATTATTATTATCCAAAATATATATTATATTATACAAAATATATGAATATATATATATATACTATATAATTTATACTTTTATATTTTATTATTATTATCCAATTATTTATATTATAATATATATATATATATATATATATATATTTTTAATATATACTTATTATTATTATCCAAAATGAACATTATATTTTCTAATTATATATATTATTATATATATATATATCTATATATACACATTATATAATTATATATAATATTTATATATTTAATAATATTAATATTAATAATATCAATATTTCTAATATATAATATATAATATTTATAATATATAATATATAATAATATATATTAAAAATATATATATATATATATATAATTTATAATATATATTATTATATAATTTATACTTTTATATTTTATTATTATTATCCAAAATGAACATTATATTTTCTAATTATATATATTATTTTATATATATATATATATATACACATTATATAATTATATATAATATTTATATATTTAATAATATTAATATTAATAATATCAATATTTCTAATATATAATATATAATATTTATAATATATAATATATAATATTTATAATATATAATATATAATAATATATATATATATATATATATATAATTTATAATATATATTATTATATAATTTATACTTTTATATTTTATTATTATTATCCAAAATGAACATTATATTTTCTAATTATATATATTATTATATATATATATATATACACATTATATAATTTTATATAATATTTATATATTTAATAATATATAATATATAATATTTCTAATATTCAACAGAATAGTATTTATAAAAAGAAAATTTTGGATTTTAGAACATTATTAGGTCAAAAGACTAAAGAAATAAATGTTAAATTTCAAAACAATACTTTTTCGATAAATCTTTTGAATAAAAACAGTTCGACTCATTATAACAAAATTGGTTTCAATGACTTACACATTGGCAGTGTCCAAGTTGGAGTAAAACCCCTATCAAAAATTGGTTTAAACAATTCCCTTTTAATTGTTTTAAGAGACAAAATAATCACTGACTATAAGGAATATATCCTTGGTATGGCAGAAACATTTTTGACTTATGGGCCAATTTATTTTCAAGTATATCATAATTTCACTATTGCATTAAATACTGATGAGCATAAAGAAAAGTGTTTAGTAATTGACATTCAAACGCACAATTATAAATTTTTAGAAAAATCTAGCCCATATAAACTTGTTTATAGAGTCCATTATCGTGTATTGACATCTGGACTCATACCTAGTTATATACCGCCCTCTGTTCCAGCAGGCCAGACTATATGCTTTAATGCCTCACCATCAGTTAATGTCCTTGTCCCTGTACCAGTCAGATGGGAAAACATTAAGTTTCCAGATGATTGGGTCAAGGAAAAGGTTGACCAACTATCTTATAAACCACCAATGAGAAATCTTCATGACTGTATAACTGAACAAGATGGGACCTTGAGAATATCTTTTAGAAGAAGTTTATCTATCAGGGATAATAATAGTGACCATTCTAGATCCTTAAATGATTTTCAATCTGCTAGAAATTCCCTTTCTAGTTTATCTAGACAGAATATTGCCAGACAAATTCCTAGTTTAACTCATGCACCTAGACAGGGAAAACAACCTATGTTCACTACCCCAAACTATGACCCAGAAGATGAATCTAGTGAACCTGTCAACCTGGTACCTAGAAGAAGGAGACCTAAACCTAAACCTCCCACACATGTGACACATGTCTTAAAAACCCCGGAGCAAGTGGCCAACCAATTCATTCATATGATCAAGAACAACAAACTTCACCAACATCATCTCAAGTCCTAACAGAAATATTAGAACCAGAACCCCCTATTAGAACTATTAATGTTATCAGTAAAGACAAATTTGACTTCCTTATTGCAGATTACCATTGCCAAAACCAAGCTTTAAGAGAAAAATATGAAAAGAATTATTCCATAAATAAAATAAAACAGTTCCATGAAAGATGGATTAAAAACCTTGAAGACTTTAATTTAAATATTCCTTTCTTTGACTGGTATGTTAATAGAAAAAATTATGAACAAACCTGTTCTGTTATTAACAGACAAAATCTCAGATCTTATAAAACTAAAAAAGGAATTGAAAGACAAGTACATCCCCCTCCTATAGTTTTCGAAATCAATATGCCCAGTGAAGAACATCCAACAGAAACCAATCTAGCAAAATGTACCCCTTTTATTTTATTTGATGAACCAATGTCCCAAACCACGCCTTCATCTTCTCACCAAATTGGTTTAGTTATGAGGCAAGGAAACTACACCAATTTCTTCCTTAATTCCATAGGAGAACAATTAGAGAAAATTGACCTTAATCTAACCCAGACAAACGTTTCACCAATTAGAGAAGAAGTGCCTCCCCAAGTCTATGTCCCTTATATGCCTTCCTCATCTAATAAAGGTAAAGATAAGATCATAAAATCAGAACCTATCCTATTCCCATATCACACTGGAATTGATGAAGCAGAACTCTTAAGAACCCTAGAAGAAAGATTAGGAAGGATCCCACATCCTAATATCCAGACCATTGATAAAAAGGCTCCTTCAGATTCTTCTGAGAAGGGAAATGAGACCATAGAATTTCAAGATTTATACAAAGAATTACAACAAATAAAAAGACAGACAGTTATAATAAGACCAAATATTTTCAAAATACTAAACCCTATTATCCTAAACCAACTCCCCCAGATCTACAAAATGAAGAAACAGTTCCTTATAGAGCATACACTGGTAATGCATGTTACCAATTTAATATTGACGGATTATCCGAATACCAAATAATCACAGTATTAAGACAAGTGCATACTATATGATACATTTATATTAAAAAACAAAACATGTCGCATGCTGACGTTGTTACCTCACTAGCCACTGGTTTTGAGGGACAACTATTTGGATGGTGGACACATACTTTAAGTCATTTAGCTAAACAATCCATAATAGGACATACCAAGATAGTTACCACGACTATTCCTACCCAAAAAGCTAACCCAACTAATTTTGAATCAACATCAACCCAGACCCAGACCACCACTACTACATCTGAACCAGACGGTATAGATGTTCTGTGCTATACGATCTTAATGCATTTTGTAGGAAATCCTAATATCAACCAAGGAAAAGAATTTTCAAAAATTCAAAACTTAAAATGTAAAAAGCTAAATGATTTCAAGTGGTATAAAGACATTTTCTTAACAAGAGTTTTCCAAAGACCCTACAATGCAAACTCCTATTGGAAAGAAAAATTTATCTCAGGACTACCAAAACTATTTTCTACTAAAGTAAGAGATGAAATGGTTAGACAAACGGGCTGGTCAGATTGGTCCCAAATAGACTTAAATACCTGGACTTATGGTGAAATCATAGCCTCCATAAATGTTGTAGCCATGCAACTCTGTAACGACCTTAGACTTAAAAGCCAGCTTAAGAAACAAAAACTGACGACTAGGAAAGAACTAGGTTCATGGTACGAACAGTTCGGTTTTGACAAATTACCTTCCACTAAAAAGAAGAAAAGACCTTATATAAACTATAACTGGGCAAAGAGATACAAGTATAGAATAGATAAGGATCGTAAGGCTGATAAGAAAGGGAATATAATTTGGTCTCCTAAAAAGAAATCATGGTCCCCTAAAAAATCTAAAAAACATTATAAAAATTCCTATAAAAAGTCCAACAAATGTTTCAAGTGTGGCAAAGAAGAACACTATACAAATAAATGTCCTGAACAAAAGAAAAAGATAAATAGCCTAGATTTAGATGACCAAACCAAAGAGAAAATTGTACAAGCTTTATATACAGATTCAAAAACCCTTAGTTCATGTACCTCATCTTCCTCAGACAATGAATTCCTTGTAATAGATGAATCTTCTTCAGACTCAGAAACATCCTCCTCCTCATATAGTACTGAACCAGAAACCCAACCTTGCTTCTGTAAGGAAATTAATGTTCTTGACAAATACGACTATTCTCTTATGATTAGTATGATAGATAGTATTGAAGACCTTATACAGCAAGCCCAATACATTAGACAATTACAGAAAAAAATCACAGACGAACCTTCTACAAGTAATAACAATAGATCTTCTAATGAACCAAAACCTTTCAAAAATGCCCCCTTCGAAGCACCAGATTTTGAACAAAATGTTCTAGGGAAATTTCACAAGTCTAGAAAAGTTACCATTCCTGACTTACAAAAAGAAATCACCAACATTAAGGATGAAATAAAAATCCTAAAAATCCTAAAAATCCAAGTACAAGAATTACAAGCAACATATGCTCTTAATAGACAATTTACAAAAGTATCCCACAAAAAACAAATTGCTGACTTCAATAGTTCTGATGAATTTGACAAAGAACTAGAAACTGAAAACAATAACCAACCAAATCCTTTAAGCATAGACCAAATCAATTCCATACAGGAAGTTAGAATACAAAAATGGTATGTTGAAATTGACGTTAGAATTGCCTCTAATTATAATATTCGTGCTACTGCACTTATTGACACATGAGCAGACTTAAATTGTATTGTGGAATCTTTAGTCCCTACAAAATATCTCGAGGCCACCACTGAGTCCTTATATGGAGCAAACAAAATTAGATTAGACATTAATTACAAACTCACTAATGCAAAAGTTTGCAATAGTGGAGTCTGTTATAATAACGATTTTATTGTAGTAAAGACTCTTTCTCAAAATGTCATTTTAGGATTACCTTTTCTATACTTAATATCCTCATTCAAAGTAATCGTCGAGGGTCTTGTAACTGAATATTTAGGGAAAGAAATCCTATTCCCTTTCCTTTTCCCTGTCCTGGTTAAAGACCTTAATACTATAAGAAATAATAATATTTGCACTGAGCCTATTACCAACTATATTGCTACCCTGACCAGAAAACAGAACCAATTAGCATTCCTAAAAGATGATTTAAATTTCCAAAGGCAAAATGAAAAAAATCAAAGAACCAGCAATCCAAGAGAGGATAACAACCTTTAAACAAAAACTAGAAAAAGAAGTTTGTTCCAATATTCCAAATGCTTTTTGGGACAGAAAGCGACATATTGTAACTTTACCATACACTAAAGACTTTAGTGAAAATGGGATCCCTACAAAAGCCAGACCTATACAAATGTCTTCCAGTTTGATGGAATATTGTAAAAAAGAAATACAAGATTTAATTGACAAAAAATTAATCAGGACCTCCAAATCTCCATGGAGTTGCCCTGCCTTTTATGTCCAAAAGAATGCCGAAATAGAAAGAGGAGTCCCTAGATTAGTTATTAACTATTAATCCCTAAATGATGCTCTATTATGGATAAGGTATCATATTCCAAATAAATTTGACTTATTAAAGAGATTGTATGATGCCATTATCTTTTCAAAATTTGACATGAAATCAGGATTCTGGCAAATCCAAATTGCTGAAACAGACAGATATAAAACCGCATTTACAGTCCCATTTGGGCAATATGAGTGGAATGTGATGCCTTTTGGACTAAAAAATGCTCCCAGTGAACTCCAATGCATCATGAATAATATTTTCAATCCCTATACTGAATTCTCTATTGTTTATATTGATGACGTATTAATATTTTCTAAAACCATTGACCAACATTGGAAACATTTAGAGATCTTTTACAAAACTGTTAAACATCATGGGTTAGTTATATCTGCCCCCAAAATCACCCTTTTCCAGACCAATATTAGATTTTTAGGCCACAACATTAAAAGAGGAACCATTATTCCAATCCATAGAAGCCTAGAATTTGCTGATAAATTCCCCGGACGAAATAAGAGATAAAAAACAATTACAAAGGTTTTTAGGATGCTTAAACTACATTTCAAATTTTTACAAAGAACTTAGTATCATTTGTAAGCCACTTTTCCAAAGATTAAAAACCAATCCACCTCCATGGACTGAAGAACATACTAAAGCTATTTTGCACATAAAAAATTATGTTAAAAGATTACCATGTTTGACCATTTGCCACCCTAATGCCCCAAAAACAGTTGAAACTGATGCATCAGACATAGGTTATGGTGGTATACTGAAGCAAAGGATCAATGACCAAGAAAGACTAGTTAGATATGTTTCTGGATCATGGAACGAGACGCAGAAAAAATACTCAACTGTGAAAAAGGAAATATTATCTATTGTTTTGACTGTTCAAAAATTATAAGACGATTTGATTAATCAAAAGTTTTTATTGAGAGTTGACTGTCAGTCAGCTAAATTTATTTTGAAAAAAGATGTAAAAAACCTTGCCTCAAAACAGATTTTTGCTAGATGGCAAGCGCTTTTATCAACTTTTGACTTTGAAATTGAATATATCAAAGGATCAGAAAATAGTCTCCCAGATTTTCTGACCAGAGAATTCTTACAGGGAGAAAAATGACAAGTACAAATAGAGGTCGTGGTGGAGGCCGTAACCCTGGTGGTAGGGGCTCCACAAGATCTGACTTATCGACTTATCAATCGACTTATCAATCGACTTATCAATCGACTTATCAATCCTTTCCTAGAGGGAGCCATAAAGACAAATATGCAAATTCTCTCTTATCACAACCTAGATCACCACACCAATTACCCATTCAATTTCCACCATTACCTCCTACTGGGTCTTCATCTAGCCGTAGCCCAAGTCAAAGCCCAATTCACACGACAAACACTTTCTCCCCACTAGCCATAGACAGCACCCCATTAAAAAAAGTACTATCATCAAATATAAGCTCACACTCGAACAAACAAGACAAAATCCAAACACAACAAGAAAAAGCCCAAATCGAAACCCATGATTCTGCCCTTCCCAGAATCAATCACCCCACTTATGCATACATCAATAAACCTTTCTTCGACATGTTCTTTGCTATGGAAGATGAATTTTTGCATGACAATTATTTCATAGAATCCAAGAAATTAGCAGATGACGTTATAAATCCTCTCTTTGGAAGAACTCCAGAGGATTTGATAAAAAGACACATATTTTATGAATTCATTCTTGTAGACACAGACTCAATTTTTATTTCTGATGTTTTTGACAAAATTGACAAGGAAAAACTTATTTTCAGAAAAGTCAAGATTTGCAAAATCATCACCTTAGAACAATGGGGTGGCAACCCAAACTCAACAAGGAATTTTAACCGAATCTTTCATGTCTCTTGTTTCCCCTATTGGGACTACAGAGATGCATGGACCAAGATTTTCTATGGCCAGAACCCTGGAAATTCCCTTTCCTGGTTCATTTATTTCGACAAAAACTTTCTCATCAATCTACCATGCTGGTTCCTTGAATGGTGGGACAAATTTGGACCTATTATTGACCTTCTTACCCCTCCTGTAAAAGAAAGCTTCTCACTATGGATTTTAAATGTGGGCAGACCAGATTCCTGGGAATTTTATCCAGACCTATTTCTATTTTTTGTCAAATTCAACCTTACCTGGATACTCATGCTTGAGTATTCAATACAAGAGAAACTTATTGCTAATGTAAATGTACCATATTTTGGACGACAAGTCAAAATTAAATGGTGGAGTAACATGAATCTTGCCAACTTAGGAAAAGACAAGGTTACCAAATGACTTGCAGACAATCCCACTTTTTGTATTAAGCCTAATGATCAGTCAAGCTTTTTGATGACAAAATCACAGAATCAAGCCAGGATTGCAGCAGCTTCCTCCAGATAAACTGATGAAGAATGCTGAAGAAATGAGAAACACTATGGCAAATATGTCTCAAGCAAGTTCAGACAACAGCAATGGCAATGGTGGGTCAGATGGTGACCCATTTGACAGCAATGATCCTTCGACATATTTTGGTCACGATCCATAAAAGTAGCCTAATACAGACAATGAGATAACATGTGACAATGACAGGCTATCAGCAGACAAGGAATCTTATCCTTTCCCACATCGTGACAGACAGACATCATGGCAGACAAGAATCTTATCTTCTTTCCAGCTATGTTCTATTATTGACCTAAGCCGTAGTTTACCGACAGTTAACCATAGTTCCTTTTTGCAACCTTGGTTACATAAAACTCTATATATATGTTTGATCATTCCATTGTAAGGACAAGTTCAATTTTTACTATCATCTCTTAGTTTATAAAGAAAGCTCTGCGTAGCAATATTCCCCTTCTTCCACTTTGTAAATTTCTTGAGTTTATAAATAAAGAGTGACATATTTCTGTAAGAACATCTTTGCTGTCAGACTATTGTTCTGTAATCGCTGTAACATATATTACATAATTGTTATTATATGGTCTAAGTATATAGGCTGGAAACCAGGACCTTTCCATATCAACTCTGCTTATTACAGCTTTGTTGAGGAATAACTCGGGTAGAACAATTGCCACGTACTTGACATGACCATTGCTTTATTATACTGTATTGTTGTATATGTGACCAGTTGCCTACTGTATTATCTCTCTGTTTTCCTATATGTTTCTTATTGTGCTATTTTAATATATATTATTATGTAATATATGTATATGATATATTTTATTTAATATATAATATTATATGATATATATTATATAATATATAATAGTATTAATATTACTAACATATAATATATAATATATAATATAGAAATATATAACATATATTGTAATAATATATATTTTATATTATAATAATATATAACTATATATATATATATAATATTTATATATAAATATAATATTATATATACTTTCATATTATTTATTTATTTATAATATATAATGTTATTATAAATGTTTTGTAATTAGGGGTATTTTGGTCAAAATACAGTTGATTCAATTCCATTCAGTTGTTAACCAAACAAAATATTATTGATTTATATATTGATTCTAAAGTCCCAACCAAACAAAGAAATCAGTTTTCCATTCCTTTACATTCCAATTCTCATTCTCATTATCATTCCAATTCTCATTCCACCATGGTAACCAAACGCTACCTAAGAGAAAGTTGTCCCATGAGACAGGACAACCATAAAAAATCTACTTTACCCATTAAATTTCTAAAAATTACAATCATATTTAATAATAACATAACTAATATATATATTATTATTATATTATAATATAAAATAATATATAATAAATTATATTAGATCATGTCAATATTATATATCATATATATATATATATATATATAATATTAAAATACTAGGCAGGTGGCAGGGAGCCGCCTTGGAATCAGATCCTCTTTTGATGGCTAAAACAATCTCTAGACCTAGAGTCCAGGAGAAGAGTTGAATTGTTTTGAGTTAAGAAGAGAAAATATTGAAGAAAATGAATTAAATACTCATAGCAAACACTGATAACAATTCATCGTCTTCTACATTTTAGCACCAGTAAAACTTTCATCTTCCGTTTCTCTCTCACCTTCTGTTAAAAGAACTCAGTCTAACAAAATACAAAATCTTGTTGAATATACCCACATCTCAGAGTCATCCCAGATCGATGAAACCTCTCTACCTCTTCTAAACCCTTACACGATCTTTAAAAGAAATATATCTCTTGCCAGAAAGATAAACTTCCTTGTCCAGCACAGATCTTTTCCGGTCAAAGAATTCATCCAGTCAACAGCATTAGACAATTGTCTAGTTCTAGCCACTACAGCTGAACAGTACGTTGATCTCCAGATAGATCAACAAATGATAGACCAATTGATCAAATAAGGATATTCCCACCTGAACATAGGTGCAATCCGAATCATTCTCACCCTACATGGAAGGAAATGTTTGCCAGTCACTGCCAGAATCGCTCTATTCAACACCATTTACAAACAATACGAGCACACAGTTATTGGTACATGTATGTCTACTCTTTATACTACCCCAACTTTAACATCCTTCTCAAGGATCACAATCTCCACAATTGCCTCAAAGTGCAACTTCAGATTTTGGGAGCCCCCATGTTATCAAATTCATACATGGCTACTCTACATCACCAGATTGCCTACAGGCTACAAGATCATACTCTTGATCTTTCTATCCCCAGCCATTGGAGATACAATTTTCATAACAGCAGAAATGAGAGATGAGATTCCTACCATCATCCAAATCCCCAAGCTTAAAGAGGTTATGCCACTTTAATGGATAACCAATTATGAGAAGGCATTCCAAAACACCTCTCCAGTCATTGCTTCTAAAACGAAATATGTCAAGCAGATATATGGTTCCATAAAAACAGTTTATGAAACTTTCACAGAATCAGAAGCCTCCTCCAATACTCCTCCAGTATTTCAAGCACTCATGATCCAACCAGTTACCTCCGAAGATGATATACCAATCCATAGCTTTCAGGCTGATGGATCCCCAGTCTACACCGATAAAATCAATGGTCACTTTATTTGGGATATTGATCCCAACATGTGCGATGAGGACTACGAATGCAGTACTTGTTTGAAGGTTTACAAAACCCCATGTAAGCCCTTTTGCAAACCTTGCAGACCTGAAGACCCAAATAGCCATTGGATAGGATTACATCCTATCAAAAATAAGCCACTTCTCATTTATGTTAGAGCCTTGCAAATCCTGCAAGTTGAAGGCCTCTTACCAAAAAGGCCATGAATGATTACTCCACCTCTTCCTCCACCTATACCATGTTTCATGGCTTTTAACTTTAACCAAGATTTTCCTCCTTTAGAAACCACTTCTAACCCAGAAAGAAATCTGTTTTCCCGACCTTTCATCCAAACAATAGAAGTTCTCCCTAATGGATCTTTGAAACAGCCCTCACAGACTGAACAGGTACTCAACTGGCAGTCTCATAATGTCAGAGTACAAAATAGTGTTCTAAACTCTATTGATTAGAAGATTGATCGAGTCACTCATCATGTCTCTCAACATGATCATCATCTTCATAGCCTAGATGCAGTATTCAGAGATATGTTTTCTGACCTTCAATCCAGAATTGCCAAACTGGATGCAGACCTTCACTGATATATCAATCATGGATATTTCGATCCAGAGTTTGACAGAAAAGAAAGAGAAATCAGACAATTCAATGAACAATCGGAACAAATGAATAGGGATCATCTACAAATTGCTCTTTCATCATACATACGAAAACCATATCCATATACCCAGTCCGTAATCTTTCCTACTCAGTCCCCTCTATATTCACCTTCCACCATACCTCCTGATTCATCCCAATATTTCAAATCTACTGGAGAACTTTTTCGAAAGTATCCTCCATTGTCTTCCCCCACAAAACCTTCTTCTTCCTCATAGCCAAAGAAGTCAGTCAAAAAATCATCAGCCTCACAAAAGAAAAAAATAGCCAATGCCAGATCCGTACAAACCAGTGTTATATACTTTTCTACAGACTTCTTTATCCTCTGAATCAGAAACTGAATCTATTTCCAGTGAATCTTCCCAATCCTCTCGGGAAACTGATACTGCTATTTCCTCTCATCAGTCTGACACAAACACAGACACAATCACAGACCTAACTCATGTCTTTATGGCATCCCGGATAAATCCTCAACCGTCTACTCAGACTTTTGATTCTCCTAATGAGGCATCCACTAGACCCACACCCATTGTAGAAGAACCACCAGAGAATTACATTTCTGAACAACCTTATAGTTCCAGACCAACCAAGGGTCTCTGGTTCAATCTAGACTATTCCTCTCCAAGCCAATGGAGAAAGAAAATTTCTAAGATGAGTGCATGGCTTGACCTTCAAATGGCAAAATCTGAACAGAACCTATAAACCATTCTGAGAGAGTTTGTTTCCAGATTCACAGCATCTCTCAGAGATTGGTACCAAACCCTCGGAGAATATCGCCAATTGCAATTTGTTAGAGTTGTATCTACCTCCCTATCCATGGGAGTCATCTTTAAAGAATTCCTTAAGAACGCTGATAAGTTTTACAAACAATCTAGAAAAGAATTCTTTGAGATGCGTTGTTGCTCTCTCAACAACAAAGATCGTGAATTCCATTACAACCGTATGTCATTCAGATACTACGCTCTTGGTGGAATCAATGATAAAGGCCTCCGACAAGTTTACATGAATTCTTTTCCTATTGAACTCCAAGATTAATTACAAAAGAAGATCGACACCTCAGGTAGAACTCTCAAAGATTTTACTTTGGAAAAAATCCACATGTTCTCATTAAGCGCTTTGGACAAGCTCTGTACAACACAAAGAGTCTTCTCCAAAATGTTAAAATAAGGGAAGAAGTATGATAGGTAGTGCAAACAACCTACACATCAGATTAAATGCAAATCCTCAAAGATGGGTACTTGCAAGCCTAATTGATATGAACCTCACCAAGAGCAGTGAGACCCGAAACCAATATATGATAACGAAGGATCTTTTTCTAATCAAGTTTATAAACAAAAAAAGTTATCGGACCGCGACCCGTTACTATAAGTAGGTAAGAACCAACTGTATCAAGAAGTTGAAGACGCCACACTCATGAACAAGAAGGAGATGTGAGTGATAAATCAAGTTTTCAGAACCAAAAGAGATGAACTCTCACTAAATTTTTATTCAATTCAAGTCTCCGAATTACATCAAATTCGATCCTTTATAAACTAAAACCCTAAACGAAAATAAAGGCTACAAGCCAACCTAAATGGAAACAAGAAAATTCGGCCATTAAGGCCTTACAATCAGAAAACTAAATCGGGCAATAATTGCCTTACAAACGAAGAAAAAAACTAAATCAAGCAACTACTGACTTGCTTCTTAATTGGAAAGCTAAATCTGGAAACAAAACAACCCCTTAATTTGGGAAACAAACCAACTATTATTCTTTGGAAATTAAAAGGAAATAAATTAGCTGAAATTGAATCTCCTCCAACCCTTTGTTGCTCACCACGCCCCCAAGTCTCTTTTTATTCGGCCCAATCAATTGCCTTGATGACATTAATTAAGCCGTGGTCTTCATGTGGGCTTATCTTTGACTTCAACAATTCAAAATCAGCCCAATTGTCTTGAATTAAGTCATTTAGTGCTTCTTTGAATTTCTTAGCTCTTGCCCTTATTATTACCCCAATCGGAACATGCAACAGATCATTTTATACATATGCCTTATGTTGGAACCCCGTTCATCGGTCACGCAGCGGAAGTAAGGTTTTAATTTTTTTTATACAGATCATAGTTGATCTGAGACCAGTGAACTTGAGATCGTAATTATTTTTGGAACTCATACATACAATATGTAGATATAGGAAATTGTAATCAATATAAATAGACGAAGAAAATCTTACCAACGTTTGGAGGCTTCTTCACTTTACGATATGCTCATGTCTGATCCAATCTTACCAACGTTTGGAGGCTCCTTCACTTTAAAATGTGCTTCTGTCTGAACCACTCGATCTTTCTCGCTATCTCCTGGACTGGTAACTGTGTGTAGACGCGTCACGAGCTCAGGAACTTAGGAGGATGTTGAAGAGAGAATAAGAAGAAACTCTTTCTTCCAAGTTCACAAACCAGAATAAGAAGAATTATATTTTTTTTTTTATGGTGTACGCTGCACCACAATTTTTTTTCTCTCTTTTGATACCACCAATTCACTTTCTATCTCACAACCTTTGCAAAACATGAACTTGTGATATTAGGTGTTGTGCTTTTGATATACTCACGCACTTAGTTCTATTTGCATCCAATGCAAACACTTGTATATATGCGTTTTTTATCTTTTGTTTCTTTTGTTAGTTGAATCAGTTTTTGTGATCTAATATATATTATAACACAGAACCTTTAATTGATATCTTTGGTCTTATTTAAAAATATAATATATATATATATATATATATATATATTGATAAAACTCATCAATTTAATCTTTTAAGATATCTCATATCTCTAAAAATATTAATCAATTTATTTTTGAATTCAAACTCCTTAAATTCAAAAATTAAATATCTAATTTAATAAAAATAAAATAATCGAATTATCTTATCTTTAAAAATTAAATATCAATCAACACCCTCCAACTAATGATAAATTAAACAATTAAATAATCTAATTATTTAATTTACATAATCATTAATATTCATTAATTAAATAATCTTATTATTAAATTAATTCCCGAATAAACACATGTCACTTTCGTAACACAATTAATTGGACAATCCAGTTAATTAACCGTGACCCTTGTTACCTAAATTGATTGGGCTAACAAGGGAACCTAATGGACCTACAATATTTTGAGTTTCAATAATCATCGAAATCATTAATTAAACTATTTAATAAATATTCATTGATTATTAACTCCGTCGTTACTTCACTAAAAACCCGAAGCTGCACTCTCTCAACTGCACTCTCTCAACTGCAGACGCTTTTACACAGACCAATACAACTCGGTGTCCATCGATATAGCTATTACATATGATGTGATCCCCCCACAATAGCTCATAATTAGAGCTGAGTCATAATGTCCGTTATACCCCTCTAATTACATATATTGTTTAAGTACCGTTGATTCTCTAATGGATAATAAATCTTATTTCCTCACGGAACTAGGAGAGCGCTCATATTGTCCAAGCCCCGAATCAACCCTTAAGGGAATTACCATCTACTTCTCACAAGAATGAGTGGATTCCACTATTGTATACAAACCTTCCCAGCCACAAGCCAAACCGTAATCCCAACATACATAGCATATTGATCGGGAACTGCATCCGACCTTACCCATGGTATATCAAAGACCATAATCTAACCTGAAGGAGTCGATAAGACACTCAGGATTAAGATCACCCACATATAGCCATCATCAGTTGATATATATGAATCTCTTCGGTAAACGGATCTTGGTTTGAGATTCGTATAGATCCTAGCTCAAGCCTATATTATCACATCATACAAGGTGCCTCCATTCTCATATCTCATATGAATGATTCAGGATATAATCACCGTACATTACGGAATGGTCCACGGCTATAGATTAATGGAAAAAGAATGTACCCAACTTTATTTGCTATCTATGGACTCTTTAGATTACACGTCTCTTCATGTATCCATCCATATATAACACTCATATACACAGTTCGAGATTACATCCGGCAATCTATGATGTTTATATATGCACATGTTATAAAATAAACAACATAACAAAAATGGATTGAACTTTTCTTTTATTTATTTTATAAATCCATTTACAAATTACATCTTTAGGGCATAAACCCCAACACCTTGTTCTCATCATTCACTCTTTCTTGAAAAGGATTTGTCCTCAAATCGTCACCTACATCAAAAGGAGACAAATCAGAAACACTGAAGCTTGCACTAACATTATACTCACCTTGAAGATCCAACTTGTATGCATTGTCATTGGTCATTTCAATCACTTAAAATGGGCAATCTCTCCTTGGAAGTAGTTTAGAACACCGTTGGGCTGGAAACCGTTCCTTCCTCATATGCAACCACACTCAATCACCGGGCTCAAACACAATTTTCTTACACCCTTTATTTGCTTGGTTGGCGTATTGCTCTGTTCGTCTCTCTATGTTTTGCCGAGTATTTTCATGGATTTGCTTAACAAAATCTGCCTTTCCATCCAAGTTAACGTGCTCATTCACAGGTAAAGGAATTAAATCCAAATAAATCAATGGGTTAAAACCATACACAATTTCAAAAGGTGAAAAATGAGTTGCAGAATGCATGCTCCTATTATAAGCAAACTCTACATGCGGCAAACAATCCTCCCATGTTTTCAAGTTTTTTGTATTATAACACGTAACAAGGTAGATAAAGTCCTATTAATTACTTCAGTTTGACCATCAGTCCGTGTATGACAAGTAGTAGAAAATAAAAGTTTGGTGCCTAACTTACCCCACAAAGTCTTCCAAAAGTAGTTTAAGAACTTAGCATCTCTATCTGAAACAATGGTCTTAGGCATGCAATGCAGTCTCACAATTTCTTTGAAAAACAAATTAGCAATATGTGATGCATCATCGGTTTTATGACAAGGAATGAAATGTGTCATTTTAGAAAACCTATCAACAATCACATATATAGAGTCCTTACCCCTTTTTGACCTAGGCAAACCCAACACAAAATCCATAAGAATATCAATCCAAGGTCCACTAGGTATAGACAAAGGAGTATACAATCCATGAGGCTTAATCCTAGACTTGGCTTGTCTACATGTAATGCATTTCTCTCAGATTCTTTCTACATTGTGTTTCATATGATGCCAAAAAAAATGTTCAAGCAAAGTATCCAGCGTCTTAGCTACACCAAAATGCCCCATCAAACCTCCCTCATGAGCTTCTCTAACAAGCAGTTCACGTAAAAAACTCAGGCACGTATTATTTAGTTTCTCTAAACAAAAATCCATCATGCCTATAAAATTTGCAAAATGCAACATTTTCACATGCATTGAACACATTGCCAAAATCAAAATCTTTCACATACAATTCTTTAATGTATTCAAAACCAAACAATCTAGCATCCAAAGTAGAAAGTAGAAAGTAGAAGTACCTTCTTGACAGAGCATCAGCAACCACGTTTTCCTTACCCTTTTTGTACTTGATCACATTTGGAAATGTTTCAATGAGCTCCACCCACTTGGCAGGCCGCTTATTTAGTTTGTGTTGCCCCTTTATATGCTTCAAGGACTCATGATTCGTGTGAATCACAAATTCTTTAGGCCAAAGGCAGTGTTGCCAAGTTTCCAATGCCCTAATCAAAGCGTACATCACCTTGTCATATGTAGGATACTTCAAGGCTGTTCCACTTATCTTCTCACTAAAATATGCAATGGGACGACCTTCTTGCATTAGAACAGCTCCAATACCTATTCCTGAAGCATCACACTCAATCTCAAAAGTTTTAGCAAAGTCAGGCAAAACAAGCAAATGTGCATTAATTAATTTTTCCTTAATCAAGTAAAATGCCTTTTCTTGTGCATTACCTCACTTAAAACCCACATTTTGTTTTATAACTTCAGTTAAAGGTACAGCTACACTACTAAAATATTTCACAAACCTCCTATAAAAGCTAGCCAACCCATGAAAACTTCTCACTTGTCCCACATTTGTAGGTTTCGGCCACTCCTTAATTGCCTTAACCTTTTTTTCATCAACCCCCTTAGCACTAACAACAAAACCTAGAAACACAAGCTTATCGGTGCAAAAGGTACACTTTTTAAGATTAGCAAATAAATTTTCTGTTCTTAAAACAGCTAAAACAAGTTTTAAATGTTCAACATGCTCATCCAAGTTTTTGCTATAAATTGGAATGTCATCAAAATAAACAACCACAAACTTTCCAATAAAAGTACGCAAGCACATGGTTCATTAATCTCATGAAAGTACTTGGTGCATTAGTTAATCCAAAATGCTTAACTAACCACTCATATAAACCATATTTTGTCTTGAAAGCAGTTTTCCACTCATCACCTTCCTTCATCCTAATTTGATGATATCTACTTTTAAGATCAATTTTAGTAAAAACAATAGAACCATGCAATTCATCAAGCATATCATCTAATCTAGGCATAAGATGTCAATACTTTACAGTGATATTGTTGATGGCACGATAATCAATGCACACTCTCCATGTTCTATCCTTCTTTAGCACTAGCAACACGGGAACCGCACAAGGACTCATGCTCTCATGCACATACCCTTTTTCTATGAGCTCACTAACCTTTCTTTGAAGTTCCTTTGTCTCATTGGGATTACTTCTATATGCTGGTCTATTTGGGATAGGTGCTCCGGGTACAAAGTCAATTTGGTGCTTAATCCCCCTTATTGGTGGTAAACCAATAGACATCTCTTCAGGAAACACTTCATCAAAGTCCTGCAATAGAGAAACAACAACACTCGGGAAGGAAGGGTTAAGTCCATTAGTACTAAAGCAAGCATCTTTGTACAAAAATACAATCATTGGCTGATTTGAAAACAAAGTCTTTTTGACCTCACTCTCTCTTGTATAAAAGCTTACTTGTTTTTTTTTTCTCAACAACCTCTTTTTCTTTTTCATCTTTTTTTTTTTGCTATTTCAGACTATTTTTCTTTCCTCTCTCTTTCTTTTGAACTCTCACTCTCAATCTCTTTTTTGACATCTCTATCTTTTCTTAACCTCACGTGATCTTCATACACTTGTTTTGGGGTTGAAGGTACAAGAGTGGTTGACTTTTTATTGAGTACAAAGGAGTATCTATTGGTATACCCGTCATGAGTCACATGTCTATCTAACTGCCATGGTCTCCCCAAAAGGACATGGCTCACATTCATTGGTACCACATCACAAATGACTTCATCTTTGTACTTTCCAATTGAAAATGACACCAAAACTTTTTTAGTCACCTTAATTTCCCCACTATCATTTAACCAATGTAGCTTATATGGTTTTGGATGCCTTAAAGTGGCTAAATTCAATTTCTCCACAAAACTAGTGCTAGCCACATTAGTACAACTCCCCTATCAATGATCATGCTACATACCTTATCATTAACATGGCAGCGGGTGTGAAAAATGTTGTCACGTTGTACCTTATCATCTTCATTGACTTGAACACTAAGAGCTCTTCTTGCCACCAAAAGCTCTCCATCCACCGGATATTCAATATTACTTGCATCCTCTAAAGGTGGCATGGACTCATCATCAGATTCACCCTCGGATTCAATTTCACCATCATCCTTCAAAACCATTACTCTCTTATTTGGGAATAGAGATGCAATATGACCTGCTCCCAAACACTTAAAGCACTTAATGTCACGATTTCTAGAAGGTTGAGAATCTGATGTACCTTGTTTTAATGTGCCTCCGGCCTTATGATCTTTGGAAGGTTCGGCCTTAGCCTTGAAACTAGGCTGGTCATCTCTCTTGCTCCAATTCGGTTTCCATAATGATGAAGAACCCGAATTTTGCCTAACCGTGTGGAACTCTTTCTCTTCAACTGTTGTTCCACCTTAATTGCCATGTGCACCATGTCACTCAATTCAACTTAATCTTGCAACTCCACTACATTTGCTATGTCTCGGTTTAGTCCACTTAAAAACCTAGCTATAGTAGCCTCTCGGTCTTCCTCTACATCAACTGGAATCATACCTATCTCCATCTCCTTGTAGTAATCTTCAACACACTTAGACCCTTGAGTAAAAGTTTGCAATTTTTTAAACAAACCCCTATAATCAATGAATTCTATGGCAACCAACTTCACATTCTTTAATTCAGTATAGTCATGGCAGTCAAATACCAATTCTATTATTTTCTCCCACTCCAAATAAGCTTTGGGATCAGTTTTACCTTGGAATGTTGGGATCTTCACCTTTATACTACCCAAATTATAAGCAGTCCTCTTTCCATACCTATCTTCTCTATTCCCATACCTAACTCCTCTACCTCCCATTCCACGTCTAAATCTGCCCGCACCCACATTAGACATGCGATCACCCTCTTCTAGGTCATGCCCATAATCGTCTTCCTAATCATCCCTAGATGGGTTTCTTTCTCTTCGTTTCACATTAGGAACCCTAATTGGCTGCTCCCTTTGTGAACTAGACTCCACCTTATCTATCCTATCATGCATCTCACCAAACTTAATCTCCATCTGCTCCATGTTTTTTTTATGGCTTTATACAAAAAATTGAGGTCTATCCGCGACATATTTGAAACCTGTAAAAAAATAGTAAGCCTCACAAACACTCCTTCACATGTTTACTCTCAAAGATGGTGGCTCTCTCACTCGTGTTTCACTCATTTTTTTTTTTGGCTTTTACCCTTTAATGAGCTCACACATTCTGGCATTTTTCCACTATTTGTTCACTATTTCAGTTCCTCTTACTTAGACGGAAACTCACAAGAAGTTCTGCAACTTATTTTGTTCACTCTTTCAAGATAAGAATAACAAAGATACAACTATATTTTTATTTATTTAGAATATCAATACACGAAGTCAAGAAAAGGAATATAAATAGTTGATATAGGACCAACTACACGACCTAAAATAAATAATTTTTGTACTCTTTTTTTTACCGACCTTGATTAAATGGACTCGAGTATGGCTTTTAGTACTTTTTTGAACACCGGATTTGATCAAACGGATTTTTTTTTGGAATCAAATGAATACAGAGAAGAAGAAGAACAATGATAGATTAAACCTGAGTTTAGAAACCTAAGCTCTGATACCAACCGATATGAACTTCACCAAGATCAGTGAGACCCGGAACTAATATATGGCAACGAAGGATCATTTTCTAATCAAGTTTATAAACAAAGAATGTTATCGGACCGCAACCTGTTACCTATAAGGAGGTAAGAACCAACAGTATCAAGAAGTTGAAGACTCCACACTCAAGAACAAGAAGGAGATGTAAGTGATAAACCAAGTTTTCAGAACCAAAAAGATGAAGTCTCACTAAATTTTTATTCAATTCAAGTCTTCGAACTACATCCAATTAGTTCCTTTATAAACTAAAACCCTAAACAAAAATAAAGGCTACAAGTCAACCTAAAAGGAAACAAGAAAATTCGGCCATTAAGGCCTTACAATCAGAAAACTAAATCGGGCAATAATTGCCTTACAAACAAAGAAAAAAACTAAATCAAGCAACTATTGACTTGCTCCCTAATTGGAAAGCTAAATCTGGAAACAAATCAACCCCTTAATTTGGGAAACAAATCATCTATTATTCTTTGGGAAATAAAATGAAATAAATCAGCTGAAACTGAATCTCCTTCATCCCTTTACTGCTCACCATGTGCCCAAACTTGTGCCACACGCCCAAGTCTCCTCTTATTCGGCCCAATCAATTGCCTTGATGGCATTAGTTAAGCTGTGGTCTTCATATGGGCTTATCTTTGACTTCAACAATTCAAAATTAGCCCAAGTGTCTTGAATTAGGCCATTTAGTGCTTCTTTGAATCTCCTAGCTCTTGCCCTTGTTATTGGCCCAACCGGAACATGCAATGTATCATTTTATGCAGCTGCCTTGTTCTCATCACTAATAAGAATAAGCACTTCCATCATTCTTTCAAGTAACAGAAAGAACAAAAATTTCAATCACCATCGAAAGAAAGCCATACGTGCATGGAACAAATCCCAGAAATGTTTCATATGCGGAATGAAAGGACATTGTACAAAAAAATGTCCTAACAACAAAGCAAAGTCAGCTAAGCTGGTTCATTAACTTGAACAGATCACGGGAGAAGTTCCCTCCAATACAGACATTGAATCCATCAGAGAATGTGGATTGAGACACTACTTTTGTGCTTCAAAACTCAGACTCAGTATCCACTTCATAATTTTTCGATTCTTCAGATACAAATACTGTCCTGGAATCTTATCAAGCTACACAGATCGAACCTCAGTTAGGACCCCAAGTTCCAATACAAATCTTGTCTGAAAAATATTCTAAACTAGTTGATGCCATTATATATTTTGACACTTTTTCACACAACACAATGATGAATCCTAAGATCCTTTCTTCTAAAACCTAAAAATCATATGTCCACTATTTCAAAGCAGCAGATGGATAAATATAAACTACTAATCTGGTTTCGAAAAACAATATTGGTATTAAAATATTTCCATCATGTGCCCTATGGGTTCGGGTCATAGAAACACCACTGCCAGATAAAGATATCCTAATTGGTTGGGATGTCTATTGTCAATATAAATCTCTCATAATCCTCCCCAATGGAATCAGATATAAGAGAGATTTCAAACCCTTTTCCAGTATACCCAAAATTTTCCCACTATCTGAAATCCAACCATCGTTCCAACAAGTCCAAGAAAAATTGTTGTAATTTTACACAAATAGTCATGCTGATTTCAAGCATCCAAAACCCTTGTGGAAAAATTCAAACTTCTTTATTAAGCTACCATTCAAGCTTAATGAAGATGTTAATCCTACAAAATCTTCTCATTCTGGAATGGCGCCCTCAGACCTTAAAATGGCCAATGAAGAATGTGATGAACTTCTTCGCCAGGGTTTACTTGAACCTACTTTTTCACCATGGGAATGCCAAACGTTTTATGTTGAAAAATGCTCAGAACAGATCAGAGGAAAAAAGAGACTAGTTATTGACTATAATCTCTCAACCATTTCCTCTGTGATGATTCCCAGTTCCCAGTTCCCAGTTCTTAGAACCAACAACTTGTTTTCTCAGTTTCCCGGAGCCTCAATTTTTTCAAAATTCGATCTCAAATGAGCCTTTTGGCAAATAGGTATCCATCTTGATGAAAGATACAAGATTGCATTCTATCTCTTGAATGCCCAATACCAATGGACAGTCCTACCATTTGTTCTGAAAACACCCCCGTCTTTGTTTCAAAAGGCTATCACTAGGATCTTCCATCCTATTCTCTATTCAGCCCTACTCTACATTGATGACATTCTGTTGTTCTTTTCAGACAAAAACTCCCACAATAGTCTCCTCAAACAATTTCATAGTCTGATTGATCAGTACGACATCATGCTTTCAGAAAACAAGAGTATGATAGGTCGTTCCGAAATTGAGTTTCTCGGAATGCATATTTCAAATGGACAGTACCATCCTGGTCCTCACCTAGCTTAACAGCTATTGGATTTTCCTGATTTAAATTTGACTTAAAAGCAAATTCAACAATTTCTTGGAATAGTCAATTTCATTAGGGATTTTATACCTCAGGTGAGCCACCACACTTCGGCCCTTTCAGCCCTCTTAAAAAAGAACCCTCCACCATGGAGTTCTTGCCACACATATATAGTGGTTAATCTAAAAAAGATAGCACAGAAACCACTGCCTCTCACTATTCCTTCTACTGGTCAACTCATTTTCCAGACAGATGCTAGTGATAATTTTTTGGGGGGCCATCATGATCGAAGATATGCAGGATAGAAAAATTAGTGTGGTCATGCTAGTGGACAATTGAAAGATGCTCAAAAGCATTATCACACTATCTATAAAGAGATTATTGCTGTCAAATATGGAATCCAAAAGTTTGATTTCCACCTCAGGACAAGAAGCTTTCTTGTGGAAATGGACAACTCATATTTCCCAAAGATCCTCGAGTTCCGTAATAAGATTTTCATAATCCTTAATTATTAAGATTGAAAGATTGGTTTTCTAGATATGACTTCACTATTAAGCACGTGAAGGAACTTAACAATATAATAGCAAATATGCTCTCTAGACTACCTACAGTCAATCTCATCACACCCAACAGTCATATCCCTCTTATCTTTATGGCAACTTCCTCGGCTGCATCCTCTTCTTCCTTTTCAGTGGATCCCATAACTCTCACTGAAATAGCTTATCCACTGGAACTAATTGACATGCTTCCTCATGGTCAGTCTCCATCTTTAGCTCAAATACAGGACTTCGCCAAAGCACACCTCACTGTTTATCTCTCATAAATGAAAAATCAAGGTTGCAAGCACATTCTAGTTAATCCCCTTCATTGATCCTTTTCTACTACCACCCTTTTATTACTTTTATCCTCAAGTCTTATGGTTTCTATGGTGTATGTCTGTTTTACATCATCATGTTATTATCTTCCCACTCCAAGCCCTTTATGTCCACATCCAAGACACGGCTCATTAGGACTCTATTTTGAGAACTTTCTTACAGTGGTTTGACTCCCTCTCAAACTAGAAATCTAAACTTGCTAAGCTCATGTGTCAATATAATTTATAGAAACTAGATCTCGAAACAGCTGCCACAATATCATGCATATGGATTTTTCATAAGCCCTATCGGTACAATCCATACACAAGGCTTTTGTGGACCTCAAACACTAGTTATGAGTGGTACATCATTTATGATTATGAAAAATCATATCCTCACAATCTTTATATATCTCTTCTTAATTTCCTTTGTGATGCTAATGGAGACACAATATATGTGCTCTTTTTACTTCCAGGAATCCCGAAAGACCCTACTTAGAGCTGGCATCCTTTCCAAGACTCCTATTAGCTTGACTCTCAAGACCCCATGCAAGTTTACACATGGCCTTGCTTTATTTGTGGAGCCCTCGACTCAGATGATGAAGACCACATCAATTGCATTCTTAGCAGCCTGTGACCTTATCCTGATATGATCTTCTCCATATATGTATTGTGTATTGTCGGTTGGTTTGATTGAACGAATGTAACAATTAGACTTCACTGTTTATCCTTTGTAATGATGTTTGAAAAGGTTTGTTTGCCACCTGTTCGGCATAATTGTATAATTATTTTCTTTAATGTTGCTTGTCTGCCACCTGTTAGGCAACATGAGAAACTGTATTTGTTACCTGTATTATAGGTTTAAACGATTCTCCTCTCCCTCTATAAATAGAGAGGAGTTCTTCCGTTGTGAATTAATCAAAATCAGAAATAAAATATTGTGTGTTAAAAATATCTCATGGCCTTCTAAATTTCCTCCTCTTGATCTTCAATAGTTTCTATTTGAGATAATTAATAGTTCATAGTGATCTAAGTATGCTCGATGCTTGCCTCTAGTAGAGGATCCAGCACATCAGAAAATATGCTGAAACTTTGGCTCTAGGTCCCTGTCAGTCTCTGGTTTGTTGATTTGTGAGTACCCTGTTTAGGCCATTGAGTTGAGGCCGGTAGGGAAAACTGTAAGACTGTTAGTGACGGTTCAGGGCTCCATATATATATATAATTATATATTATTATATATAATAATACATATAATATTATATATATATATATATATTATATTATATTAATCTATATTAATATATATATATAAGAAGGGTACTTTGGTCATTTAAACTTTTTATCCTGTCCCGTCCCGTCCTGTCCTAACAATACCAAACACATAACAGTATAATTAATAGTTATGACTCAACCATTCCGAACACAGTATGGAATAACTATCCCGTCCTGTCCTGTCCCACCATGTCTTGTCTCGTCCCCATACCAAATGCACCCTCGTGGTGCGTTTGGTACGCGGGACGGGACGGGACAGGACGGGACAACTTTTTGTTGTCCCACGTTTGGTGCGCCATTAACACGGGACGGGACGGGACAGGGTGGGACAAAAACCATGAAAATTTATCCCACCTCACACCCTAGGCCAGACTTGTCCCATGCATGGGATAAGTCTGGAAAAGACAATTTTACCCTCAAATGTTTTTAAATTTACAAAACTATCAACTATTAAAAAAAAATACTCTATTTGGTCGCTTGTGTTGTCTCTCTCAAACCCTCATCAGACCGCTGGTCTCTCTCTCCCGCTGGTCTCTCTCTCACGCCGGCCGCAGATCCATCATCGGTGTCGCGCGAGCTCTTCGTCGTCGGGGTCATGAGAACTTGCCGTCATCGAGGTCACGCATCCTCTCTTCACACAAAGACAGTCGTCGACCGCTTTGGTCTGTCTCTTAGATCCATCTTCGTCGGCGTCAAGTGAAGTCGCTGTCGTCACGGTTACGCGAAGTCGCCATCGTCAGGGTCACGCGAAGCTGCCGTTGTCAGGGTCAAGCGAAGCCGCCGCTGTCGTCAGGGTCACGCATCCTCTGTTCACACAAGAACAGCCATCGGCACCTACCATTTCTCACCTCTCAACTCGATTCACTTCTCCAATTCAGTCGTCGCCGCTGCCGCCGTCCGACCGAAATCAGTTTCTCTCACACCTCTCATTATCTTCAGTGGGTTACTCGGTAATATTCTCTTCCGTTTGATTATCATTTTCAGTTAATATTGTGATTTTTGCTTTACAAATCCATGATTAGTAAAGCCTAATGTTTTCAGTTAATATTGTGAATTATACATTTTTTGTGATTATTTTGTTTTTTTCAGGTTTTGTCATTTGGGTATGTCGATTTTGGTTGGTATATTGGGTGCTTGTAAATGAATTGGCTGGTTTATTGTGTATGTAGATTCTGTATTAGTTGTGCTTTAGTGTTGTTTGCTGAGTTTGGACCAGTCTGGTTTGTATTAGTTGTGCTTTATTGTGTATGTCGATTTTGTATTAGTTGTGCTTTAGAGTTCGGGACTTGTCTGATGTCGAGTTTGTTGTAGTTCCTTTCACTTCAATTCGTTTATAATAATCAGATTTTCGGTGTTGAGTTTGTCGGGACTGGTCTGGTGTCGTTTTTGGTTGTCCTGTTATGATATGTTTCGGTGGCTTTGGGTGCTTTTGTTTCTGTGTGAGGTGTGGATTGATTCGGTTTAGATTGATTCGTGTTTTGATGTGTGGATTGTTCTGATATGTTTTTTGTTTGTCTGAGGTGTGGCTTTGGGTGTTTTTTGTTTCTGTCTGACTACTTGCTTCATCTGCAATGAAAACAAGAGTCCTTATTGTGGCAAATTTTGATATATAGCGATAACAAGCCAGTAGCCATATAGATGCTTTATTGAGATAACAAACTAAATGATCATATGCTTTATTTAATTAATTTACAACATATACTCTAATGTTTCTTCTGCAAGACAATATACATAAATGTTTTATTGACATACATGCTGATTAATCAATAAGTAGTTTGGTGTTATTTTATTCCAATTTCATTGCTGCAAATGTAAATCTGTTATGTTCTCACTATTTAATCTCATTTACAATGGTTGTGTTAAGCTTTCACAGTACTGCTTTTCGAAACTTTTCGGTGAGCGAATGATAGACAAGGACTTCAGACCGAGTGGGTTTGCTGAGTATATGGTCAAGGACATGGGGATGAGTGTGGATGTGGTGGAGAAGAGTGAGAATAACAACAAAAATGGTGTTGCCTGGTGCTGCATTGGGCAAGAAGTTGTTTTTGGCTATGGTGGCTAATGGGGACTGCAAGTTTGGTGTGTAAATGTTAATAATATTTATTTTTGATTTAGACTATGTAGTTGTTATTAGGATTATGTTGTTTGAGAGAATAATTAATGCGTGTAGCATGATTATGTCTAGGCTTTGAAAGGATTCTTCAACTCCATCAAATACATGTTGCGATTGTAGAAACATTTATGTAGAATACGATTTTCTTTGCTCGTGGATGGTAGAAAGGTTTTTGACTTGTAAGTATATGTTTGTGAGATAAAAGGCATTGTAAAGCTCAATAAAGCTTGAATTTTGAATTGTTTTCGACTTTATTTCAATTTTCTTCATCGATCATGGCTGAAATTGTTAATTTGGGAGAAGTCAAAATGATCTTCTAATGTGAATTGGACCATATATGTTTTGTCCAGACTTCACTAGACCTACCAAACACAATATAAAACGGATTATGTTAATCGTAAGTGCTATTCTTCCTCAAATTCAAGTCTTCACTCTCTATTTAGTAAGCCAAATAAGAAAAAGAAAAATAAAAATAAATTATGAGCAAATTCAATGATCAAATAAAGAGGATTAAATTATGTTTTTGAACCATTTTAAAAATAAGTTTTGTTTTGATAGAAACATCCCAATAAGAATTATTGAATAATAATTCTATTTAAAAAAATTGAGGAAATAATATTATTAATTGAATTCATTATTCAAAAAATGAGGAAATGACCATAATAATATTATTATTATTTGAAAAAAAAATCACATGTCTTTCAAAAAATTATTAATTAAACTATTTTTTAATTACAATATTATTATTATTATGAAATATGATATATAAAAGTATTTTTTTTAATAAAATAAAATAAATATTGAATTGTCTTGTCCCAAATATGATATATATAAATATTTATCACTATTATGTGGTAACAAACATTGGATATGACAAGAAGGGCACTCTCGTCATTTGAACCTCTTGTCCCGTCCTGTCTCAGTCATACCAAACATACAACAGTACAATGAACAGTTCTGTCCCAGACCTACCTAACACAATATAGAACAGTCTGTCCTGTCCTGTCCTGTCCCGTCTCACATTGTCCTGTCCCATGTCCGCGCCAAACGCACCCTAGGAGATTACCAAGTTCCAACCACCTATCGAAGATAGATCTCCATTCCTTTCGGTCGTCATTGAATCCAAACTCGAAACCTTTACCAACCCTCTCAGGCTTTTTTATTTTTTCTTTGTTTGTTTGAATTTATTTATTTGTTTTTTCTTCATTTTTTTTAAATATCAGATTATTTCTTTTAAAGTTATTTTTTTAAATTTTCTTTATTGAATTATTTTACTTATAAAAAAATCAGTTTTATTTTTTTATTTAATTTATTATCTCTATTTTATTTTCCTCTTGTTATTTTATTTTATTTTGTAAAATAAATGTCTAGGGGTAGAATAGTCATTCAATATTTTTTATGACAATTGATTGTCCAAAATCTAGCCAAAGGGACCAAATTGATGGGTTTTTGAAAATATGGGGATCAATCCAGTAAAAAATAAATAAATGAGTAAAAAGACAGATAATTCAAAAAAACGTAGGGACTCGAATGATAATCTCCCTAAATTAAAATAAAAAATTCTATAAAACTAATTAAAAAGAAATTAAAACCTTGCACTTTCTCTCTCCTAATCTCCTCCTCACCGTTTCTCTGTCTCTCTCACTCTCTCAAACACTAACCAGACGCACCTGTCGCTTCTCTCTCTCTCACCGCCGCTTCTCTCTCACCTCATCTTCTCTCTCTTCTTCTTTCCATCTCGCTCTCTTTCTCTCTCTCGTTCCCTCTCTCTTCTCCATTCATCGACGAGATCGAGTGCCGATCTCCTCCGTGTAGAGGTGATCGACACCGATGATGGTGGGTTGAATTTGAGACCGTTGGTGGTTTTCAAAGTGGTGGTTGATTTTGGGAATAGAGTGTTGTGTTTGGGTTTGGGTTTTGTTGGCCGCCGACGATGGTTGATGGTGGGGATTGTGTTTTGTTTGGCAACAACATTGAGTTATTGGATTGGGGTTTAAAGAGTTTTGTGACTGAGATTAATGGTTGTCTTTGTGAGTTAGGGTTTGTTATGATGATTATGGAGAGATGAATTTAGGTTTTCATTTAATGGTTTGAAGATTCGTATTTTGGTTTGTGTTTGTCATATTCTTTTCAATTTTCAGTTTGTATTTCTTTTTTTTCTTTTTTTTTTCTTGGTGATGGTGTTTGGAATTTGTATATTATTTTCCTTTAATTTCTGGAAGGAAGTGTTTGGATGGTGGAAGTGTTTGAGAGGTTTTGTCTGTGTAAGTTTTCAAGAGAGAGAAGAATGGGTAGTTGTATTGAGGTGGTTGGAATTTTCTGGGTTTTTGGTGGTGATGCTTTTCTGGGTTTGTGGACATGGATGATGATTTTCCTGAGATTTTTTTTTCATCATTTTGATTTTTTATTTTTAATTCTGTGTTTTCAGTCACATTGGAAGGGAAAAATTGTCCATTAAATAAGGGCAAAAACGTCACTTGACAGTTGAAGGGTAAAAAGGGCTCTTTAAAATTCAAAAGATTGTAGGGTCCGTCTTCCAAGTGTTTTTTTCTAAAAGAAAAATAAAAATGAAAATGAAATCAGTGTTTTTGGTTTCAGTTTTAAAATTCAAAAATGTGTCTAGTAACATATAAGGAAAATAAAATTATGAAAATAAAAACATTAAAAACGTATCCGTACGTGAGCGATTTTTTTTTTAAACTTATCAATAATTTATGAAATAATTATCAATAATTATCAATTGAGCATATTTTTTATTAAATTAAAATTTAAAACATTAAACATTATTTTTACACAAAACCAAGATTTTTTTATTAAAAAATTACAACTTCAAGGAGAGGATCATGGAGTAACGTGAATAATTCCTATTATTTTTATAAATTAGAGTAGAGATCTGGTTAGATAATAAAACAATTAAAAGTATTCAAAAAAATAGGAAAAAACTAAAATAAAAAACAGATCATGGATCGATTGAGCTATGGAGGAGCAGATCTGCTCCTACAACACTGGAAGAGCAGATCAGAGAAGAAGAAGAAAAAGAAGAAGACGAATAATAGGAAGAGGAAGAAGAAGAACAATGTCGAAGAAGAAGAAGAAGAAGAAGAAGAAGAAGAAGAAGAAGAACATAAGTGGTTGAGGCATGGAGTGTCTAAGAAGAAGAAGAAATAATAATAAAAAATGATATTATTTTTTATTAAAAAACGATATTATTTTTTATTAAAAAACAGAGTGAAAAAAAAATAGAAAACAAGTATTTTGTGTTTTTTAAAATTTTCATTTTTAACATTAGTTTTGTTTTTCATTTTGTTTTTGTTTTTCGAAAATAAAATGAAAAACGGTTAACGGAGGTAAATTCGAAATCATTTTTGAAAAACAAAAACAAAAAAGAACTGAAAAACGACTGCAGGACAGTGCCTTAAGGGCAACGATGTATTTTCACAATCTATAGATGTCAAACACCATTTTTCTGTCTAAAATTAACGGTAGGATGGAAAATGATTGAAACCAAAACAAGAGGGCGCAAAACGTCTGATTCCTCATAAGTGAGGGTGGAAATTAATAATATCCCTTAGTATAATATAATTACTTTAAAAAATTTATTTTCATTATCTACTAATCTCATTTTTACTTGACTTTCCTTATTTAGTGATAATTAAAATAAGTATTTCCATCAAATTAAAAAATTACTGTAAACTGCATAAAGTCACGCAAGGAGGATCCAATTCACCTTCTTTTTTTAGTTTGCAAAATCTTAAAAGATACTTATGAATATTATTTACAGGATTACAAATCATTATAATCTTTTCAGTATTTGACTACAATACAAATACCAATATACCATAATTGTTTTCTTTTCTTTTCTTTTTTACATATACAAATACCGTTATTGTTAATAGGCAGTAATGGAATAAAAATCTTATAAGATTGTTATGGATATTATTTACAAGATTACAAATCTTTATAATCATTTTTTCATGGTTTTACTACATTCAAATACCACTATTGTTTTTTTTTAAAGGTCCATTATTGCTAATAAGGAGATATGAGATGGAATTATTGATCAAGAATGCTTGGGCAGGTTGCGGTTATTGGAGGAGTATGGCTGATGTTGTAAATGGAATCCAGGGTGTACAAAACGGGACTGGTTGAAAGCTACAAGGGATAAACAAGAGGTGTTAAAGGTGCTATCCTCAAATGCTACTACTATCTTGTGGAAGAAAATTAGAAAGGTTGAGAACGAGCTTGATGTTTTATTGGAAAAAGAAGAACTGTATTGGAAGCAAAGATCTCGTGAGTGCTGGCTTAAAGGGGTAACCGAAATTCTAAGTATTTCCATTTTCGTGCCTCTTCTCGCTGGACTCGTAATAAAATTGATGGGATTTTTGATGCTGCTGGACAATGGGAGGTTGACCAAGACAGTATTGGCAGTGTGATTGTGGATCATTTTGGGAAGGTTTTCCAATCGAATTATCCGTCTCAGAATGATATGGATTTGGTGTTAAGGTGTGTGCAACCTTGTTTATCAGAAGAGAAAAGGGTATTTCTTGATGCTAGCTTATATTTGAATGAAATCCGGGCCGATGTGTTTGACATGCATCCCCCACTAAAGCTCCCGGTCCAGATGGCCTTCCCGTGGTTTTTTTCCAAAAATTCTGGTCGATGGTTGGTGAGGGGGTGACAAAGGCATGCCTTGGGTGCTAAATGATGGCCACCCTTTGGATAATATTAATGGAACTCTTGTTGCATTAATTCCTAAAACCAAAAGAGCAACTCGGGTCTTTGACTTTCGGTCCATCAGTTTATGTAATGTTGTGTATAAGATTGTGGCGAAGACTATTGCTAATCGTCTCAAGGTTGTTTTAGGTGATGTGATCTCGGAGTCTCAAAGTGCTTTGATACCCGGTAGACTTATTTTGGTTGGGGTCATCGTGGGTTTTGAGTGTATGCATGCACTTCAGATGAGAAAAAAAGGGGAAAGATTGGGGCTATGGCTGTAAAGCTAGATATGTCCAAAGCCTACGATAGAGTCGAATGGTGTTTTATCTCAGGCATGATGAACAAACTGGGTTTCTCGAGATCCTGGATCGAAAGAATCATGAGGTGTATTGATGAGAATAAGACAGCTGCATCAAATGATCCATTGCATGTTCCGGTTGAGCCAATAACAAGGGCAAGAGCTAAGAGATTCAAAGAAGCACTAAATGACCTAATTCAAGACACTTGAGCTGATTTTGAATTGTTGAAGTCAAAGATAAACCCACATGAAGACCAAACCTTAATTAATGTCATTAAGGCAATTGATTGAGCCGAATATGGAAGACTTGGGCGTGTGGCACAAGCTTGGAGAATATTCAACTTTGGCTGATCTATTTCCTTTTCAATTTCCAAAGAATAAGAGCTTATTTGTTTCCCAAATTAAGGGGTGATTTGTTTCCAGATTTAAGCCTTTCAATTAGAGAACAAGTCAATAGTTGCTTGATTTAGTTTTTTAGGTCTTTTTTTCTTTTGTAAGACAATTATTGCCCGATTTAGTTTTCTGATTGTAAGACCTTAATTGCCGAATTTTATTGTTTCCTTTTAGGGTTGGCTTGTAGCCTTTCTTTTTTATTAGGGTTTTAGTTTATAAAGGATCAAATGATGTAACTTTTTAGCAAACTTGAATTGAATAAAAATTTAGTGAGAGTTCATCTCTTTTGATTATAAAAACTTGATTTATCACTCACATCTCCTTCTTGTTCTTGAGTGTGGTGTCTTCAACTTCTTGATACCGTTGGTTCTTACCTCCTTATAGGTAACGAGTCGCGGTCCGATAACGCTCTTTGTTTATAAACTTGATTAGAAAACGATCATTCGTTACCATATATTGGTTCCGGGTCTCACTGCTCTTGGTGAGGTTCATATCAGTTGGTATCAGAGCCTGGTTTCTAAACTCAGGTTTAAACTATCCCTTTTCTTCATCTTCTCTGTATTCGTTTGATTCAAAAAAAAAATCTATTCAGTTTGATCAAATCCGGTAAAAAAAAATGTACTGAAAGCCGTGCAAGTCGGTAAAAAAAAGAGTAATTTTTTTTTAGATCAAACAGAAAAAAAAAATATACGAAGAAGAGCAAGGATAGATTAAACATGATTTTAGAAGCCTAAGCTCTGCATCGATTATGCTATTGTTTGGTGGGATCAACTGATTGTGAGCATGAGGGTGAATGGAGAAAGACCTATTGAGACTTGGGAGGAGATGGAAGTTGTCATAAAGAAGCGTTTCATTCCTAGTCACTATTATAAGGGTTTGTTTCAAAAATTGTAAACTCTTACTCAAGGGTCTAAGTGTGTTGAAGACTACTACAAGAAGATGAAAAGAGCCATGATTTGAGCTGATATAAAATAGGACCGAAAGGTTACTATGGCTAGGTTTTTAAGGGGACTAAACCGAGACATAACAAATGTGGTGGAGTTGCAACATTATGTTGAAGTGAGTGACATGATGCATATGGCCATTAAAGTGGAACAACAGTTGAAGAGGAAGAGTTCTACACAGGTTGGGTAAAATTTAGGTTCTTCATCATCATGGAAGACGAATTGGAGAGGGATGACCAACCTAGTATCAAGGCCAATGTCGAACCTTCCAAAGATCAAAAGCCCAGAGGCACATTACAACGAGGTAAATCAGATTCTCAACCTTCTAGAAATCGTGACATTAAGTGCTTTAAGTGTTTGTGAGCATGTCATATTGCATCTCAATGCCCAAACAAGAGAGTAATGGTTTAGAAGGATGATGGTGAAATCGAATCCGAGGGTGAATCTGATGATGAGTCCATGCCACCATTGAAGGATGTAAGTGACATTGAATATCCGGTGGATGGAGAGCTTTTGGTGGCAAGAAGAGCTCTTAGTGCTCAAGTCAAGGAAGATGATGAGGTACAACGTGACAACATTTTTCACACTCGCTGTCATGTTAATGATAAGGTATGTAGCATGATTATTGATGAGGGGAGTTGTACTAATGTGGCTAGTACTATTTTTGTGAAGAAATTGAATTTGGCCACTTTGAAGCATCCAAAACCATATAAGCTACAATGGTTAAATGATAGTGGGGAAATCAAGGTGATTAAACAAGTGTTGGTGTCATTTTCAATTGGAAAGTACAAAGAAGAAGTCATTTATGACGTGGTACCAATGAATACGGGCCATATCCTTTTGGGGGGACCTTGGCAGTTCGATAGACATGTGACTCATGATTGGTATACCAATAGATACTCCTTTGTACTCAATAAAAAGTCAATCACTCTTGTACCTTTAACCCCAAAACAAATGTGTGTAGATCAATTGAGGTTAAGAAAAGAGAGATGTCAAAAAAGAGAGTGAGAATAAGAGTTCAAAAGAAAGAAAAAGAAAAGAAAGAGAGTTCGAAATAGCAAAAAAGAAAAAAAAGATGAAAAAGAAAAAAGAAGTTGTTGAGAAAAAAAAAACAAGTAAGCTTTTATGCAAGGGAGAGTGAGGTCAAAAGTCTTTGTTTTCAAATCAGTCAATGATTGCACTTTTGTACAAATAGGCTTGCTTCAGTACTAATGGACTTAACCCTTCCTTACCGAGTGTTGTTTTTTCTCTATTGCATGACTTTGATGAAGTGTTTCCCAAAGAGATGCCTATTGGTTTACCACCAATAAGAGGGATTGAGCACCAAATTGACTTTGTACTCGGAGCACCCATCCCAAATAGACCATCATATAGATGTAATCATGATGAGACAAAAGAACTTCAAAGGCAGGTTAGTGAGCTCATGGAAAAGGGGTATATGCGTGAGAGCATGAGCCCTTGTGCGATTCCCGTGTTGCTTGTGCCAAAGAAGGATGGAACATGAAGGACGTGTGTTGATTGTCGTGCCATCAACAATATTACTGTAAAGTATTGACATCTTATTCCTAGATTAGATGATATGCTTGATGAATTGCATGGTTCTATTGTTTTTACTAAAATTGATCTTAAAAGTGGATATCATCAAATTAGGATGAAGGAAGGTGATGAGTGGAAAACTGCTTTCACAACAAAAGATGGTTTATATGAGTGGTTAGTTATGCCTTTTGGATTAACTAATGCACCAAGTACTTTCATGAGATTAATGAACCATGTTTTGTGTGCTTTTATTGGAAATTTTGTGATTGTTTACTTTGATGACATTCTGATTTATAGCAAAAACTTTGATGAGCATGTTGAACATTTAAAACTTGTTTTAGGTGTTTTAAGAACAGAAAAGTTGTTTGCTAATCTCAAAAGGTGTACCTTTTGCACCGATAAGCTTGTATTTCCGGGTTTTGTTGTTAGTGCTAAGGGGATTGGGGTAAAAGGTTACGGCAATTAAGGAGTGGCCCAAACCTACAAATGTGGGACAAGTGAGAAGTTTTCATGGGTTGGCTAGTTTTTATAGGAGGTTTGTGAAAGATTTTAGTAGCGTAGCTGCACCTTTAACTGAAGTTATAAAAAAGAATGTGGGTTTTAAGTGGGGTAATGAACAAGAAAACACATTTAACTTGATTAAGGAAAAATTAATTAATGCACCTTTGCTTGCTTTGCCTGACTTTGCTAAAAAATTTGAGATTGAGTGTGATGCTTCAGGAATAGGTACTGGAGCTGTTCTAATGCAAGAAGGTCGTCCCATTGCATATTTTAGTGAGAAGATAAGTGGAACAACCTTGAATTATCCTACCTATAATAAGGAGATGTACGCTTTGATTAGGGCATTGGAAACTTGGCAACACCACCTTTGGCCGAAAGAATTTGTGATTCACACGGATCATGAGTCCTTGAAGCATATAAAGGGGCAACACAAGATAAATAAGTGACATGCCAAGTGGGTGGAGTTCATTGAAACATTTCCATATATGATCAAGTACAAAAAGGGTAAGGAAAACGTGGTCGCTGATGCTTTGTCTAGAAGGTATGTTTTATTTTCTAATTTGGATGCTAGATTATTTGGTTTAGAATACATTAAAGAATTGTATGTGGAAGATTCTGATTTTGGTAATGTGCTCAATGCATGTGAAAATGTTGCATTTGGCAAATTTTATAGGCATAATGGATTTTTGTTTAGAGAAACTAAATTATATGTGCCTAAGAATTCTTTGCGTGATTTGCTTGTTAGAGAAGCTCATGGGGGAGATTTGATGGGGTATTTTGGTGTAGCTAAGATGCTAGATACTTTGCATGGACATTTTTTTTGGCCTCATATGAAACATGATGTAGAAAGAATCTGTGAGAAATGCATTACATGTAGACAAACCAAGTTTAGGATTAAGCCTCATGGATTGTATACTCCTTTGCCTATACCTAGTGGACCTTGGATTGATATTTCTATAGATTTTGTATTGGGTTTGCCTAGGTCAAAAAGGGGTAGGAATTCTATATATGTGGTTGTTGATAGGTTTTCTAAAATGACACATTTCATTCTTTATCATAAAACCGATGATGCATCACATATTGCTGATTTGGTTTTCAAAGAAATTGTGCGATTACATGGCATGCCTAAGACCATTGTTTCGGATAGAGATGATAAGTTCTTAATCTACTTTTGGAAGACTTTGTGGAGTACGTTAGGCACTAAACTTTTATTTTCTACTACTTGTCATCCACAAACTAATGGTCAAACTGAAGTAGTTAATAGGACTTTATCTACCTTGTTGCGTGTTATAATACAAAAGAACTTGAAAACATGGGAGGATTTTTTACCGCATGTAGAGTTTGCTTATAATAGAAGTGTGCATTCTGCAACTCATTTTTCACCTTTTGAAATTGTGTATGGTTTTAACCCATCGACTCCGTTGGATTTAATTCCTTTACCTGTGAATGAGCATGTTAACTCGGATGGGAAGAAAAAGGCAGATTTTATCAAGAAAATCCATGAAAAGACTCGGCAAAACATAGAGAGAAGCACCGAGCAATATGCCAACCAAGCAAATAATGGGGGTAAGAAAGTTGTGTTTGAGCCCAGTGATTGGGTATGGTTGCATATGAGGAAGAAACGGTTTCCAGTCCAGCGGTGTTCTAAACTACTTCCAAGGGGAGATGATCCATTTCAAGTGACTGAAAGGATCAATGACAATGCATACAAGTTAGATCTTCCAGGTGAGTATAATGTTAGTGCAAGCTTCAATGTTTCTGATTTGTCTCCTTTTGATGTAGGTGACGATTTAAGGACAAACCCTTTTCAAGATGGAGGGAATGATGAGAATAAGGTAGCTGTATCAAATGATCCATTGCATGTTTCGGTTAGGCCAATAACAAGGGCAAGAGCTAAGAGATTCAAAGAAGCACTAAATGGCCTAATTCAAGACACTTTGGCTGATTTTGAACTGTTGAAGTCTAATAAAAGCCCACATGAAGACCAAGCCTTAATTAATGTCATCAAGGCTATGGATTGGGCCGAATAACAAAGGTTGGGCGTGTGACACAAGCTAGGAGAAGATTCAACTTTGGTTGATCTATTTCCTTTTCAATTTCCAAGGAATAAGAGTTGGTTTGTTTCCCAAATTGAGGGATGATTTGTTTCCAGATTTAAGCCTTTTAATTAGGGAACAAGTCAATAGTTGCTTAATTTTATTTTTTGGGTATTTTTTTTCTTTTGAAAGGCAATTATTGTCCGATTTAGTTTTCTGATTGTAAGGCCTTAATGGCCGAATTTTATTGTTTCCTTTTAGGGTTGACTTGTAGCCTTTCTTTTTTATTGGGTTTTAGTTTATAAAGGATTAAATGATGTAACTTTTTTCGGAAGACTTGAATTGAATAAAAATTTAGTGAGAGTTCATCTCTTTTGGTTCTCAAAACTCGACTTATCACTCATATCTCCTTCTTGTTTTTGAGTGTGGCATCTTTAACTTCTTGATACCGTTGGTTCTTACCTCCTTATAGGTAACGGGTCGCGGTCCGATAACGCTCTTTGTTTATAAACTTGATTAGAAAACGATCATTCGTTACCATATATTGGTTCCGGGTCTCACTGCTTTTGGTGAGGTTCATATCATGTATTTCATCGGTATCCTTTTCTTTCCTGATAAACAGAGTTGTTCATAGGTCTATTAAGCCATCTTTTAAAGGGATCCGTCAAGGTGGCCCTCTCTCCCTTTATTTGTTCCTGCTTTATGTTGAGGGTCTGTCCCGTTTAATCTACTCTGCTGAGAGAAAATGTGAGCTTGCTAGCTTTCGTTGCAGTAAGGGTGGTTCGAAAATATCCCACCTTTTTTTCGCTGATGATAGCATGATGTTTACTAGGGCGTATGAAAAGGATTGTAGGTCTATTAAGGGGATTTTCGATTGTTACGCTAAAGCTTCTGGTCAAATGGTAAATTTCCAAAAGTCGGCCATATGTGTTGGTAAATGTGTTTCCCATCGGAGAGCGTTGGCTTTGTATAATCTTTTAGGAATTAAACAGGTGAAATGTCATGAGCGTTACCTCGAGCTCCCTAGTTTTGCAGGGAAGAATAAGCGGCAACTGTTTGCCTCTATTAAAGATCGAGTATGGAGGCAAAGGGTGGCAAAGGAAGATGTTTTCTTATGGTGGGATAGAGATTTTGGTTAGAGCTATCCTCCAAGCTATTCCAACCTACTTAATGTCGCTGTTCAAATTGCCAAAGTCTTTGATTCAAGAAATCCATCAGCTTTGTGCTAGATTCCGGTAGGGGTCAAATGATGAGACTCACAAGATGCACTGGGGAACTTGGAAGAAACTTTGTCGGAGTAAGGATGCGGGTGGACTGGGTTTCAGGATTTATCTATTTTTAATTAGGCACTCTTAGCCAAACAAGTCTGGAGACTTGTCTATTTCCCAAACACCCTTGCGGCAAAGGTCCTTAAACATTGTTATTACCCTGATTCTTCTATTTTGCAGGCTTCAGAGGTTTCGTCGGTTCCTATCTTTGGAAGAGTTTCATATGGGGTAAAATCTTATTGGATGTTGGCTCTAGGTGGCGAATTGGGAATGGAAGGTCTGTGTTGATTTATCATCAAAAGTGGCTCCCAAAACCCACATCTTTCAAGGCTCAATCAAGTCAAATTCTGGATAATTTTGCTATGGTAGAGTCAATTAAATCCTTTTCAGGTAGCTGAAATGTACCGTTGATTCAGAGTTCTTTCTGGCCAGAGGAAGATGAGTTAATCATGAACCTTCCTTACACGAATCCCTCTACTCCGGATTCCTTACAGTGGCACTATGAGAAACTGGGTTCTTACTCTGTCAGAAGTGGTTATCATCTTGGTTGTGAGTTGGAATCCGTTTCGGGTTCCTCTGGTTTTAAATCTGACATCTCTTGGTGGAAATTCCTTTAGCGGTTGAAGATTCCAAGCAAGATTAAACTGCTTATCTGGAGAGCCTGCCGGAATTGGGTTCCTACTAATGGTAATTTAGCGAATCGGGGTATCAAAGTTGACCCATGCTGCCTTTTTTGCCACAACTCTCTGGAATCGTCTTTCCATGCTTTGTGGGGTTGTAGGTTGCTGAAGAAGATTCGCTCTTCGTGTGGCTTTATGGCTGGTATCTATATGCCTTATCACTCTCAATTCATTGATTTTATGTCTTGCTGCAGAAACCAATTGCGGATTGATGATTTTGAGCTGCTGTGCGTCGTGATCTGGTGTATCTGGAGTCGTCGGAATGGTAAAAATTCACAATTATTTATCTATGTTGGATGACGAGATTGTTCTTTGGTCCTCCTCTTTTCTGGAAGATTTTCGGCGTGCGAATATCAGCCCTCCTCTTGTCAGGCATGGCCTGGTTGATGAGCCTATTAAACGGAAACCCCCTGTTACTGGTATTTTCGAAGTAAATACTGATGCGACTATTGATTCCAAGGTGTGGCGAGTCGGTTTTGGTATTATCATTAGCGATTGTGAAGGCTTTGTGCTAGCTTCCAGTGCTCAAGCAATGATGGCCAATTTTCCTCCTCAGCTGGCTGAGGCTTTGGCTCTCCTGAAAGGAATCCAGTTTGTTTATGATTCAAGGTTGTGGCCTTGTTAGTGTGAATCCTATACGCTTGCTGTTGTTAATCTGGTGTGCTCAAATGATCCTATTTTTGTTGAGATTGACATTGTCATTCAGGATATCAAATCTTTGTTTTTCAGTTGTAATGGTAACTCTATTTCTTTTGTTCCTAGGAAGACCAATATGATTGCTCATTGTCTAGCCAAGATTGGGCTTGGTAATGCTTATGATAGCTTCTGGCTGGAAGAGTTCCCTGCCAATTTGAATGCTGTTGTTTTGGGCGATTGCCCTTCTGCTTTGTAATTCCTCTTGGTTCGTTATGAAGTTCAGTTTCAAAAAAAAAAAACAAAAAAACCCATGGACCCTTATTGAAAAATTGAAATCCAATCATTTAGAGAATATATTCGATTAAGATTTTAAAAAACTTTTAAAGACTTTTATGGAATTTTAAAGTTTGGGTGTCAATATACACGTTTAAAAACTCTATAAAAGTCATGAGTATTCCATATAGACTTTTACAAACTTTTAAAAAGTTGCGATGTATTCAACCAAGACTTTTATAGGTTTTTAAAAAGCCATGAAATATTCAACCAAAGCTTCTTAAAATCTAAAAAGTTATGAGGTATTTAAAATAGAGGAATACTAAATTCACTCTATCAATCCACTATCTCTTCTTTATTTGACAAGTGTTAATATTTTACTTTTTGATACGAAAGTTGAGTCATACCAAACTGCCATTTTTTATTAATTACAATCAATTTATTATGGCTCAACTTTCATATAAAAAGGTAACATATTGACACTTATTAAAGAAAGAACAGAGAGTCGATTGATAGAGTGTGTAGGGAGAGTAGATTTAGCAGTCCTCTTTAAAATATCAACGACTCATAACTTTAAAATATCTATAACTTTTAATGACTTTTAGTTATATCAAATATTAAAATTTGTATTTAATTTCTCTAAAGACTTTGAAAGACTTTTTAAAATAGAAAGACTTTCACTTCAGAAAAAAAAAAACACAACACTCGTTGAAAAACATCAAGTCATCAACCACTAAATATACGTTCTATTTCTAATAAAAAAAATAAGAGCATACTCATTATTATTAAATTTTACAAATGAAATAGAAAGAACAACTTTTAAAATGAACAAACACTGTCGTAAAAACAAATACAAACAATAGTGATATATAAAAACAACCAAAAGTTAAACTAAAAGATAAAGTAAAATAAAACAAATATCCATCAGCTATGCAATCGCCCAATTATGCATATTTTATTTCTTTTCATGTTTATGCTATTAGTCATAAAAATGCAAGTAAGAAGTAGAAATGCTTTCATATTTGTTTGATTATCAAAATGAAGCATGTCTAGTGAAAAAATTAGGCACAATATCAATATATAAGGATGAATGCTTTTGTCCAGTTTCAAAGAAATTAATGATGATTTTCTTTTTTTATAATCTTTTAAAAAATATATTTTTTATTGAAATGGAGAATATAATTTTGTTACAACAAATTGTATAATATATTAATAAGTAAATGAAAGTTTACCGATGTCTACGAAAGTCTTTAAAATGAAATTCTACAAAGTGTATATTATATTTAGAAGTCAAGAAAGTTTATCAATATTTACTAAAGTCTTTTAAAATAAATCTCTTTAAAAGTCTACGAAAGTATTTCATAATTCTATCAAATCTATAAAAGTCAATAAAACTATATACATGAAACTCTAAAAGTTACCCGTTTAAAAAGTCTATAAAATTATTTAAAAGTCTATATTGAATACACCTCTCTCTTATTTTTCACCACTATAACTATACAGATCATATATAGTTGACAAAAGTTGAGAGCGTTCATTATTAAAGTATGAAGTTGATCGTTGCTGTTTTGTATAATAAAGACAAATCACTTATCCCATCCATAAATTTGTCCTTAAATGTTTGTGCAATTAATGCTCCTAACATATGCTTAAACACAACAAATTCAATCAGAACATGGACTCGAACCTAGGATTTACTGGTATAACAAGGCTCTTATATCATATCAATGACCAACAATAAAAAAAAATTCAATACGAAAATTCATTTCACTTTAACAACCTCGTTAAATGAGCTTAAGGTGAAAATCAAACGAACCACATTAGCATATGTACTCCAACAGCCTCGTTTAATGAGCTGTTTCAAGTTAGATTTTCTTCTTCTTCAATAATACCAAGTCACGTCTCTCTTTTTATTTCTTATTATATCATTTTGTCGCGTCATTGTTATTATCAATAAACATTATACCTAATATTAAATTTATTGGAGGGAAAAATTTGAGTTCTTTCATTAAAATAATATAAACTTATTTCTAATTGATGAGTTTTTCAGTAAGGCTCTTCTTTTTTACTCTTCAAATTGCCACCTAGGTAAGTAAATAGGCATTTGAATACTGAAAATAGGGGTATCTTTTGGAGTTGTTATAAATACTATTATGTCATATTAGGGGGAAGGACAGGGCTAGGAATTTCATTTAGTGGCGAGAGGGGGGGGGGGGGGGGGGGGGACATTAAATAATAATAAAAAAGATGATATTTCTCGAAGAATATAAAGTGTATTAAGCGAAAATGAAACATCACAAGTTTACAAGGGGCATACCACAAACTAAACAAAGAACTTGACTAAATAAAAAATTAGAACATAGAGATTTATATAATTCTTCCAACATATTTACAATTGTCCTCAAAATCTTTTGAAAATTTTGCATGATAGTCCCACTGTCAATACCATCAGATATGTCATTTCATATATAAACAATCAAATTATCCATCATCCAAATTAATCTTCCATCATATTATATAGACGAGTTTTTATGACATTCATTGCTAAAAATTATCTCTCAACAGTGACGGTGGCAACCGATCATTTCTGCTAGTTCAATAATTTCTTTCAATTTTAAAAAAGTAAACTAGAGTGTATATCCATAATATAAGTCTCAAGTTGAGAATCAAGTACCATAAGACCCACAAGAGAAAAAACTTTTGACTTAAATTGAGCAATTCATATCAATTTTTGTTTATTAAAAGAGGAAAACGAATCATTTGGACTTAAACATGCCAAACAAACAAGCAACTCGGTATTTGTTTCATTGAAATGACTTTTTAGCTCTTGAAGTAGCATATCTAAAATAGCTAAACTTGGTAGTGATACAAATTTATGATTTCTTGAGTTTTACACCTCTTTCTCCTTCGATCTTCAAACATAACATCCACGTTAGACATATTAGTATTATTTTTTAGACAAAAGGATGATACTTGGTTAAGTAAAGATTCTTATTCACTCTTCCTCATAATTTGTAACCAGTACTTACATAAACCAACCAACTTCATAGCATTTACTATATTTTGTTCATTTCTCTACAATACTTGAGATAATTCATTTGTAATTCTAAGTACATCTTTCATCAAATATAAGCAAAGAGGAAATTAAGTTATTACACCAACTCTACTAGAATATTTGCTTCACATCTTTGCTCAGGATTTGATACATCATCCGCAATTATCCCAAGTACATCAATTAAAGATTGAAACATAGTGATTATGCTTATTAAAGTACCATAATATGAATCCTGTCGTGTATCACCAAAACTTTTCAAATTAGTTTCTTCATTGAGACTTGTTCCGTTTGAAATTTCACAACTTTTGAGTACTTCGAAAACTATCATGGCTTGCTTCTCCCAAAGAATATTGTGATGTTTAGGTAAATCTCTAACAATATTAACTACATTGACAACTATTTTGAATAAAAATTGAATATCTACATGATTCTTTACTAAAGCAACAAGAGCCAATTGATGTTAATAAGCAAAATAATGAATATAATAAACACAATCATTCTCCTTCATAATTAATTATTTTAGACTATAGACTACAAACCCAAACCCAACTTGAGATAAGGTTATGGTTCTTTTTTATATTTTTTAGACCGGTTCTTTTATATTCTTTTTAAAACAAAAACACATAAAAAAATCATTTGAAAATCATTTTTAAAATCAATGAAGTTTAACCTTAATATCGATTTTTTTATATCGTTTTTGGTGGCGGAAATCCAATCTCGATCCTTCTCCATTGATTCCCCCTCCATTATGTCACCCATATCTCTCCCTTTATGCCTTTGGCATGTGCTTTCTCATGTCATCTCTTAAATCTCTTTATGGTTTGGATGTTGGCTCCACAAATGTAGGTATAGCTTTACAAGCACCATGACTGATATGACCCTCTTTTTTTTTTTAAGAAGGAACATTCATTAAAGGAAGGGAAAAAAAACTAGTTAGGGCGATCACCCGAAACAATCAAAGCCATACAAGGAGGGAAATCCTCCAACCAAACTAAATCAGAATCAATAGTCAATCCTAACTTAGCAAGACCATGGGTAGCCATGTTAGCCTTCCTGGGAGCAAAAACGACATAGCAATCCGGAAATTGCTTCAAAATCTAGAGCACATCCTGAATCACAAGACCTACATCAAACCGAGAAGGATGCCCAACAGTCAGTAAGGAAAATAGCTAAAACATCTTATTCATGGGTTTAAGATGTTTTAGCTATTTTCCTTACTTTTCCAATGAACTGTTGACCTTGATGACAAGGTAACTGTGCCATAGCTTAGTGATATGATATCCAACCCTTTATGACCAAAGTTTCCTCACGTGGAATCATTTATGAAAGATTTGGATGGGTTGCAAAATTTAAAGATTTGACTTATACAAAAGCAAAAAAGAATGACACAACACAATTGGCCAAGAAAATCATTGCTCGGTAGATAATTAAATGTATTAAATTATATGATATAATTAAGGTTACTATAGTGCTAAAGGCTGGATTGTTATGGTGTCTGTTAAGTTGCCGTCAAATCCCAGGGATCAACCCTGGACAGACGGTGGAAACTACCAAGCTGGAGTACGGTAGGGGCAGAGGGAATTTCCGGTGGAACGGTGAAATGCTTAGAGATCGGAAAGAACACCAACATCGAAAGCACTCTACTGGGCCGACACTGTCACTGAGAGATGAAGGCTAGGGGAGCGAATGGGATTAGATACCCAGTAGTCCTAACCGTAAACGATCGATACTAGGCGCTGCGCGTATCGACCAGTGTAGTGCTGTAGCTAACACGTTAAGTATCACGTCTGGGGAGTACGTTCGTAAGAATGAAACTCAAAGGAATTGACGGGGGCCCGCATAAGCGGTGGAGCATGTGGTTTAATTCGATGCAAAACGAAGAACCTTACCAAGGCTTGACATGCCGCGAATCCTCTTGAAAGAGAGGGGTGCCTTCGGGAACGCGAACACAGGTGGTGCATGGCTGTCGTCAACTCGTGCCGTAAGGTGTTGGGTTAAGTCCCGCAATGACCGTGCCGGTGATAAGCTTGAGGAATGTGAGGATGACGTCAAGTCATCATGCCCCTTATGCCCTGGGCGACACACTTGCTACAATGGTTGGGATAAAGGGTCACGATCCTGCGAGGGTGAGCTAACTCCAAAAACCCGTCCTAAGTTCGGATTGCAGGCTGCAATTCACCTGCATGAAGCCAAAATTGCAAGTCAATATAATCTTTGCATAAGTGGTTTATATGAATCCTTCCGGGTTGAGACCACACGTGAAAATGCCATTGCTATAAATTGACAAGGTAATATTTCCATTTATTCATCAGAAGAGGCATATCTTTTGAAGCCAGAACGGATTTTCCGTTATACTGTTTTGATAATTAGAAAGTTTAATTTCTTTCAACATCTCCCTAATTGGGGGCCATTTAGCTAGTATACACGAGAACAAAATGGTTTACTTCCACATGTTATTTAACCTCTTCCACCACATCTTAGGAAGCAGTTAAAGTTGAAGTTGAAGGTTTAGGTCTTTTAGGTTCTCTTTGTTTCTTGGAATGAGTGGTCCATGTTTTTATATATGATATGGTCTCAATGATAGAGTTATGCGGGAATTGCACAAACATCCCTCGAGGTTTGATAAAATTATACATATATGGTAGTTTTTGCCATATACACACAAACTTCCCTTAACATTTGAATATTGTTATATAAAAATCCCTTACTGTTAGATGGATCCATTAGTAAATGGTCAGAACTTTAAAAAGTCTAAAATACCCTTTGTTTTTATTTTAAATAAATAAAAAATTTAAAAAATAAGAAAATATATTTTTTAGAAAGTATGAATGTATTTTAAATCTGAAGCTTGGAAAAAAAATCATATTTACAAATAAAAAAAGAGTTTTTAAAATAATTTAATAATAAATAAATTTTAAATTTTAAATTTATTTAAAATCAATGGGGAATTGAACAAACTATTTTTTTTCTATGTTTCAGATTTAAAATACATTCATGTTTTCTAAAATATTTTTTAATATTTTCTTTTATATAATTTGTTTAAAAAAATTAGTTTATTTAAAATAAATTTATAGTGTATTTTAGAGTTATTACACGTTTGACCATTGACTAACGGATCCATCTAACGGTAGGGGATGTTTTAGGTAATTTTTCTTTAATGTTAACGAAAGTTTGTGTGTATATAACAAAAACTGTTATATCCATGCAATTTTATCAAACCTCGGTGATGTTTGTGCAATTCCCCCTCGAGTTTAAGGCATCCGATTTGGTAACGTAAAGCTTTTAGGCTTTGGATGTTTGTTTGTTTGTGCATTAAAAAAAAAGATTTTCTAGTCTCTCTAATAAAAAAATTGATTTAAAACTATTATACTCACAGTGCAATTATTTGCCCTCGCCATAACCTTGCCTAGAATCTATATATGCTCAATTCATGCCTAGAAAATACGTTATCAGTTGTGGCCTTGAGTGAGAGGGTGATAGTACTGGCAACATGTTTGATGCTAATAAACCACTTAACTACTTGTCAATTAGGATTTCCATAACACAATACCATAGTCATTTACTCTTTTGTTGATACATCACTAGATTCATCAATCAAAGTTTGAAACAATGCATCACTCATTTCATTAATAATAGTATTGGTAGTTTCAACTGTATGAGCGTGTATTTTTGAATATCATGTGCGGTTAACTTAAGGTTTTCCGGAGATTTTGCAAAGTAGTAGTGTTAATATTTTCATTATGATTGGTAAGAAATCGATAAAGTTTGGGAAATTTTATTTGGTTGCTTGACTCTTCGGATTCTTTGCCACCACAGAATACAAGTCCTTGTCGTAAAAGAAATCGAGCACAATCAATTGATGCATTCAAACGAATCCGATATTGAATTTGAGATTCATCAGAATGTTTAGAAAAAAATAATCACAATATGTTGCTCTTGATTCAACAAAGTTTCATAACTATTGATAGGGTCAAAAATTTCACTTAGTGGGTCCACCGTTAAATATTAAATAAAAATGATAATATATTTTTTGTGAACAATTTAAAGTGCATATATCGAAAATGAAACATCACAAGTTTACAATGGACATACCCTAGACTAAACAAAAGTTTGAACATATAAATTCATATAATATCTCCAACATATTTACAAATATTCTCGACATGGTTTCATATTTAAAAAATGTTGCATGACAGTCTTATTATCAATGTCTTCGGATATGTCCATTTCTATATAAAGAACCAAATTATCATTCATCCATTGAAGGTTTGATAAATAATAATCAGTGAGTTTAGAACAAAAACTTCAAATTTCTTAAGCTTGGAATCGGTTTGTAAATAAAGTAATTGAGAGTGTTGGAAAATTTTCTAATCTAGTGTTTATATTTTTAAGAGTAAAGTGAAGATGGAATGAGAAATTACAAAAATGGTGAGTTTAGAGTTTATTTAATGCACGGCTTTTTTTGTTTGAAAAAACAATTGCATGTACGCCCATTTTGTTTGACTTTGTTAATCAATAAATTTTACTAGTTTTTTATACACTTTTAGTTGTTTGAAAGTATGAAACTTTGTGAAGTTCCAGAAGAACAGTTCAAAAATAGAAAAAAAAAACATTAAGAAAAATTTGTTGAAATTTAAATTTTAGTGAGGCAGTTGTCCATGCTCGCCCTCACAATATCGTTGAGCATTTTGGTGGACACGACATTTTTTTTACATAATATGTCAACCTATCTTTCTTCCCCTAATTTGAAAATCATTTCCCAACAAATGAATCACCACCCCCTTGTTGATCATTTATCGATTTAAAAAGATATAATAAAGGCAAAATGCAGCATTCTTTGCGATGATATATTCTAACCAAGTTTGATATTCATCAAACAAAGATTAGATGAATCTTTGACATGTTGACTTAAAAGGAAATTCATGCCCACCAGGTTAAAAAGGATCTTTTTGTAAATAAAATCTATGAGTTTCATCTTAAACATCATGACTATAATCTATGATATGATGTTATAGAAAAGATCTGTGGGAAGATTGGATAAATCAAATTCTGAATTTTCTCTTTAGAACTATCACTTTTCTTCAGAATGGTACGCAACATTGATACTTATATATATATATATATATATATATATATATATATATAATAGTTCTCCATCACTGTTTCCAAATAGAGTTTATGAAAAATAACTGTAAATTTATAAACAATAAACCTATAATTAATTTTAAATTTATGCAATATAACATCTAATTAGTAGTGAAATTCAGATTGCATCACATAATAAACTCAATTTTATGCATCACATAATAAATATGTCATTAACACCCATGGCAATTTTAAGTAATTAAGTGAGTACATTCTGAGTAGCTTAACAAGAGTAAGATTTTAATTGATGAGTGCAACATTGTCTTCTCGAGACAATATGATCCTGTTTCATATTTTTATTGTCCAAGACATGATCAAGACTGAGATATAATTAATTAATTAAAAGAGAGTAAATAAAACTTACCAAATTAATCCAATTCTTCTAATTCTCGACATGTATTTACAATTTCTAACCTGTTTTTTTTAGAAGTAAAGTGGAGATAGAGTAAAATAGTGGAGGAGAAATTACCAAAATGGTGAGTTTTAGGTTTTTTAGGGGGGGTTTTGTTTTTCAATTTTTCAAATACTTTTTAAAAACAAGCATAACGAGTTTCCTCATTTACTTTGTTAAATGTTGAAATCACTAAGAATATCAATATGAAGTTTTCATTGTTTTCATCTAATTAATTTTATAAATCTCACGTTTTGAACTATACTTTTTACGAACTCTTGAAGCTAAAATGACTGATTGTCCTTTTTTTTTCTCTATAATGACCGGTTCAAGAGAGAATATATATATATATATTGTTTAATCCTTAAAAAATTATTTATTAAAAATTGAAATGAAATAAAAAATACATTTTTCCTCATTAATATTTAATCACATGTACAATAATTTAAAATATAAAAATAATTATAAATTATGTATAATAATTATTTATTTTAATTATACATTGAAAAAAATTAAAAAACGCAAATTAATTTTAAATTGTATTTTATTAATATTGTATATATAAAATTTAACTACAAACAATATTATTATACTCTTACAATATTGAAAATTAAACATATCATATTTAAAAAAAAATCATAATATTGATGTTTTTAATTATTTCTACCGGATGCGTTTTCAGTTTTTTCATCTTCTAAAAATATGAAAATCAATTTATCATCTTCAAATAAAAATATATAAAATAAAAAACTAAAAATAAAAATATTACCGAACATGCCATTAATGTCCAGGTGTTTTGTTTGAAAAAACAATTGCATGTGGGCTCTTTTTGTTTGACTTTATCAGTTGATAAATTTTAAAAGTTTTTTATAGGCTTTTAATTGTTTGTAAGTTTGAAATGTGTGGAGAAGTACAATTTAAAAAGAGAAAAAACCTTAAAAAAATTATTGAAATTAAAATTTCATGGGAGAGTTGGTCTTTCTCGCCCATAGCTACTTCTGTCCCTGGTTGTGGGCTATCTTTACTATACATCAACTTTATTGCAATATAGTTGCTGCTAAAAAATCATGAGATAGAGGTGACATTGGTCGCACAAATCACTTGCCTCTTATATTAATTTGGTACTTAAATGCTTGTCCTATGATCATCTCATCATTAAAGAGCCTGTTAACTATCAAATGCTATCTCACCATATGTTTAAATCCATAAAATTTTCAATTATGTGAGGGACTCAATCTAAGGATTTCCTGGTATAGCAAGTTATGGTATCATGTGAATAACCAACAATCGAAAAGCTTCAAGCTTATAGATTAATTTCTCTTGACAGAAAGGCAATAGGCAAGCAACTAATATGTGTGGGTTATCTGCTCGTCTCACTCTACACCAACTTTATTACCATACAATCATGGATGACAAATCATTAAATGGAGGAGGCTAGGCTATGATGTTGGAATCCCGGTTTACCGCGTAGCAGAAATGAGTTTAAAAAAAACTTATTTCGTAAATATTGCAATCAGTAAGCCTTAGGATCTAATTTTTCGGAACAAGAAAATAACAAGAATCGAAATCAAAATAAAAGAGAAGAGAAGAAACGATTTCTTCATACCTTCATTAGTGGCTCCTTCTCTTTACTATTTGCTCCTAATTTGAACAATTTAATTTTCATCGTTATTTACCGGGATTGGTAACTGCGTGTGTACGCGTCACACTGCGTGTGTACTCGTCACAGTACTCATGAACAACTGGAGGATGAAGAGAGAAAAATACGATTTTTTTTTCTCGACCGAAAACCTTAAAACTCTTCTAGGGTTCTTTTTTTATTTTTTTTACGTACGATTAACTCTTAATCGTTTAACTCTTAATCGTTTAACTCTTAATCGTTCTCTCTTATTTGTTATCTGTTTTTAAAGCTTAGTTTCCAATATATATATATATATATATATATATATATATATATATATATATATATGTATGTATATCTTTTTAAAACAACTGATATATATGTATATCTTTTTAAAACAAATGATGATATCTTTTTTTTTTAATTTAAAATAAAATCTTTATTTTATTTTTATTAAAAGATATCATCTAATTTGAATTTAAACTATTTAAATTCAAAATTAATATTTAATTAAAACCAATCAATCTAATCTTTTAAGATATCAAATATCTTTAAAGATATTGATTAATATTTTGTTTATTTGATTTGATTTGAATTCAAACTCTTTAAATTTAAAATTAAATATTTAATTTAATAAAATAAAATAATCAGATTATCTTACTTTATCAAATATCAACAAACACACTACATTTAGTAATTAATAATATAATTAAATATTCATATTATTTAATTTATTTAATCACCATTATTCATTAATTAAATAATCTCATTATTCAATTAATTTCCGAACAAATACATGTCACTTTCGTAGTACAATTAATTGGACAATCCAATTAATTAAGTGTGACCCTTGTTACCTAAATCGATCGGGCTAGCAAGGGGACCTAATGGACCCATAGTATTTTGAGCTCCAATAAACCTTATAAATAATTAATTAAACTCTTTAATTAATATTTCATGATTATTAATTTCGGTGTTATTCCACTAAAAATCCGAAGTTGCACTCTCTCAACTGTAGATGTTTTTACACAAACCAATAACTTTCGGTGACCATCGATATAGTTATTACATATGATATGATCCTTCATAAGTAATTCATAATTAGAGCAGAGTCATAATATCCGTTATACCCCTCTTTAAGTACCATTGATTCTCTAATGAACAACAAATCATTCATTCCTCACAGAATTAGGAGAACACTCATATTGTTCAAGTCCCGAATAAACACTTAAAGGAACTACTATCTACTTCTCATAAGAAAGAATGGATTCCACTATTGTGTACAAACATTCCCAGCCATAAGCCAACCCACAATCCTAACATGCAGAGCATATTGATCGGGAATGCTACTCCGACCTCACTCATGATATATGAAAGACCACGATCATCCACATATAGCCATCGTAAGTTGATATATATGAATCTCATCGTTAAATGGATTTTAGTGAGAGATTCATATAGATCATGACATAATCCTATATGATCACATCATACAAGGTGTCTTCATTCTCATATCTCTATATGAATGACCCATGATAGGATCACCGTATACTACGGAATGAACCGCAACTGTAGATTAACCACAAATAAAGTACACAGCTTTATTTGATATCTACGAACTCTTTAGATTGCACGTCTCTTACAGTATCCTTATATATATGACATTCATATACACAGTTCGAGATTATATCCGGTAATCTTGAATGTTAAATGCACAAGTTATACAATATATGACATAAGATGAATGAATTAAACTATTTTTTTATTTATGTTACCATTCTATTTACAAATTATAAGTTTTAGAGCATAAGCCCCAACATATGAGGCGTTCTCTCACTGAGGAGGCTGCCGATGATGGCCTTATGACTAGGAAAGACCATTATCGGTGGCTTTCGCGCTTAATTTTTATTTTAGCTTTTTGTTATAGTTTGTATTTTTGTAACGAAGTTTTAAGTTTTTATTAAATAAAGAAGATTTATTAATTAATTAATTATATCTTTTATAATGTTTATGTTAAGTGTATTTTAGTAATTTCATTTAGGGTTTCGATATTGCTACCCATAAAAATAAGGGCTCGGAAATTAATAGTACTCTTTAAATGGTGAGTTTTAAGACGATCACTAACTTAATAACTTAAATTTTAATAGCATCGAAAATGTGGATCCGATAAAAATACCCTTAAAACACACTCATAAGAATAAGTTTCGCGCTTTATTTACTATCCCGGTGGCTTCCGAGCTTTAATTTTGTATTTCCAAGACTTATTTTACTATTTTTTAGACTTATTTTAGTGTTTTCGAGACCTATTTTGTATTTTTGAGACTTATTTTCTAATATTTGAGAATTATTATGTATATTTACAATTCCGAGACTTATTGGGCAAAAATGAAAATTTTCAGTTTTTTTTTTCTTCATCAAGACCTCCAATTGGAGGCCAATTTCGACCTCTAATGGATGATTTCGACATCCATTAGAGGTCTTTGACCGGTTCGAGGTCTATTCCGTCTCTAGTGGACATCCATCAATGAGAGGTCCACCGTCAATGGAAGTTTTTGAAAAAAAAAAAACCTAAAAATTGTAAAAACATATTAAAAGGAGTTGAAGGTATTTTAGTCTATTAATGTCATTTAAACTAAACTTATTAAACTAGTGATTCTCTTAAAATTCAACATAAAAAGAGTGATACTTCCCCTTATTTCCATTAAATCTAATTAGTACACCCATTATTTATTAAAAAAATTAATTACAAAATAACCCAATAGAAAATCACCAATAAGGAAAAATTATATTAATTAAAAATAAACCAAATATTATGTACACTCTTGAATTACACTTATATCTTCAATTATATATTTTTATTAAAAAAAAACTTTTGATAAACTCTAACTTATGATAACCTCTAATTTTTATAATAATCTTTAATTAAACTTTAATTTTATTTCCAGTATCAAACTTTTTCAGCATTACATGATTATTATATAACAAAGTAATAGAAAAAGAAATTTCAAAGGTCTCTAATCATACAGATATTCATGATTTTACCTTTTTTATGTCTAATTATAAACTCTACCAATAAACATTTATTTTTTTAAAAGATAAATGTAGATATCAGTGAGTTTTTTTAGTTGTATTAGGTGGTGTTTGGTTGTGTGGAATGGAATGGAATGGAATTCATTACATTTGTTTGGTTTGTTAAATTCCAATGGAATGAGCATTCCATTGGAATGGGGATTCCACCATTTTGGTGGAATGAGCATTCCATCCAAAAACCAATGGAATGCTCATTCCATTCCATTAACACATTTTCTTTCAAAAAATAACCCTATATCCCACAACTCAATTCCAAAAATACCATCATTTCCAATAATAATATATATATATATTATAAATATCATACTATTATATAATATTTATTTTATTATCCAAAATATATATATATATATATATTATATTATATTTTCTAATTATTTATATTATATATTATATATTATTATATACATAATATATAATATTAATAATATCAATATTTCTATTATTATTATCCAAAATGAAAATTATATTTTCTAATTATATATATTATTATATATATATACACATTATATAATTATATATAATATTTATATATTTAATAATATTAATATTGATATTTTATTTTATATAACATATATTGTACATATTTTTTATTATTATTATCCATAATATATAATGTTATTATAAATGTTTCGTAATTAGGGGTATTTTGGTCAAAATACAGTTGATTCCATTCTATTCAGTTGTTAACCAAACAAAATATTACTGATTCAGATATTGATTCTAAAGTCCCAACCAAACAAAGAAATCGGTTTTCCATTCCTTTCCATTCCAATTCTCATTCTCATTACCATTCCAATTCTCATTCCACCATGGTAACCAAACGCCACATAAGAGAATTTCATATTTAAAATCTCTTGATCCCATACACAATTAAGTTCTACATCTTCCTTTTTATAAGGTTCCTACATTCAAGATATTTCCAAAAGTAAATTGGACCATCATTAGAAGAAGATTTGATTCCAAAAATAATATGATTTTTTTATATAAATCGGATATGTTAATAATCTAAGAGAATTTTTAAATAAAATATATTAAAATGAATATATTCAATTTAATAAAGGTACTTTTGGTATTAGGATGAGTGTTTATAATAATAATTATTTTTTAAATTTTAGATAAAAGTATACTTATAAAATGAGTGTTTGATTAGTTTTATGAGTAGTAATATCCGCAACCTTTCATTTATGGTAAAATGAAGTTATATCTGTTAAACACAATCATCAAGGGTAACATATATTATTATTATTAATAAAGATTCAACTTTTAAAACCGATAGAATTAATTGACCAACAACAAATCAGTGTTTTTTACTTGATTTTGAATGTAGAACACTAAGAGCAACTTAAAAGTCTCACTTGGAGATCCCTTATTTCAAGATACTACCTTAAATGGTTTATATATAATTTATTATTATTATTTTCTACATAGCCCATTTATTTATTATATTTATATATATTTATAGTATCTATCAATCTATCTACCTAGACCAGATTTTTTTAAAAAATCTTTTCTCATTGGTAGGATTCTAGGTGCTGATTTGAGAGTCATTTATCAAAATCTCAAACTTATCCATCTACTGGTAGAGTTACGCCCCTGAGGACAATATTCTAGTAAACGTTAGTCGGGCGACTGCCCAAGTAGCTAGTGCCTAGGAGACAGAGAATTTATTTTATTTTTTAATTAATTTTTCTATATACAAAACCAATATTCAATCTCTTCAAAAAAAAATCAATATTCAAATTTTAAACGGTCTAACTAGGATATGAAATCGACTTTTACTCCGTCTAAATGATTAATCGTCAAAATCGGTCGGTAAATTGTTCAAATCGTTTGTTTTTTACCCGCCGCCTAATATAAGCGATTTTATCCTAATTGAGACGACTGACAGCTGCCTAGAGGCTTATTTTTAGTGGTGTCAAAACAGGCCTGCCCGGTCCATTAGGACAGTTGACCTAATGAGTCGTGCCAAGCATGGCCTGTTAGGGAGACAGGTCGTGCCGGGGCGACCTGTTTAGGGGGGAGGGTGGGCCAGGCCTGAGCACGTGGCCTGTGCCGGAGCGTGCCATACCGTGCCTAGGCAAGGAACGTGCTTTGATTTTTTTTTTTTAAATATTTAAACATTTTATTTATACATTGTATGTGTAATTATTAATGTAATAATTTTAATATGAAATATAACATTTTTCATTTCATACAACACTTAATTAGTTTTATATATTTTTTTATAATTTCGTTTTAAATTTGTGGTGAAAAGTATAAATTACAAATTATGATTGCCTCGTTAAAAACCTTACAAAAAAAAAACCCAATGGGATAAGAACTTGGTAAAGGAAAAAATTGTGCAATCGAGAAAAAAAATTAAGTATTTATAGTGTATAGTATATTAATGTAATACTATATAATATATAATCTATTGAATAAATAAAATAAATAACAAAGTAGTTGAAAGAGTGAGTGAGAGATGTTGGAGATTGTGGAGAATAGAGAGAATAAGAGAGTAGGGAAGTAGAGAAATTGTACAGAATGAGATGAGGGTGATGAGGGTATTTACAGAAAAATGTTAGGTTAGGGTATAATTGGAAAAAATTGTAAAAGATTTTTAAAAAATGTAATTTTTAAAAGTTTTGGGTATTTTATTTACCCTCCAATGGTCACCAATGACCGAATAATTACAAAAGTCAGCCCTCAATTCAAATTTTAAATTTCAAACTTAAAAAAAATTGAAAATTTGAATTCTGACAGGCGCTAACAGGCCGGCCTGTGCCCGCCAGAATTCAAATTTTCAATTTTTTTTAAGTCCATAGGCCTGGCGGGTCATGCCTGGCCGGTCCGCAGGCCGCGCTACTTGGGCTCGGCCTATTAAGCCGACAGGCTGGGCTGGCCCAGACATACAACAGAACCAGGCCAGGTCGAGCGGTCTGTCAGAGCCTGACCCGTTTTGCCAACACTACTTATTTTCGAATACTACCCGAGGGAATTATTTTTTATATACTCATGAACTATGGTTCTCCTTTATATGTGGAGCCCACTTAATTAGGGAGTCTGAATCCACCTATTCATTAAGGGAGTGAGCTCCACATGATTCTGATTATGGGAGTCATTAGAACATCTCCAATGCTAGAGTGGATTGTGGAAAAAACAGATGTCATATAAGATAAATGGATAGTCTACTTAAAAATGTATCTCAAATGTAGTTGTGCATATTCAACATCATATTGATGTGGCAAAAAAAATAAAAAATATTAGATATTATCAACATGACCGTCTACTTTCAGACGGTCTGTTGCATAACTATCTTTTTGGTTGACTAAAGTATTTAAAATTGATATTATTTTGTTATCTGTTTTTGATAAGGAAATAAAATTAAAAAAAAAGTTAGGTACGTCATTAAAAATAAACGTGTTTTAAACTGAAGTATTGAAAACCAAATTTTGAATTGATTGTCTATCAAATCTATCTTTATACTACATATAAAGAAAATGTTTTAACATTGTTGTTATATCAACGATTTTTTTATAAACAAACCATTTTTACATTGAAAATGCTTTTAAGAGATCTCTTAGAACCGTAAGAATTGTAGTTCCCTTGATTAAGTTAAGGGACTTGATTAAGGGATATTTTGGAGATGCTCTAAAACTTGTTATTTATAATATAATTTGTTCTTGAATAAGTGAGGTGTAATTTGTTTTCGATAAATAATGTAAATCCAAGTAGAAAATTTATAGTAGGACAAGACTCGAGAGATTAGACTATGGAAGCAAAGAAAATTTGGAAAGCGTAAAGGCAGAGCAGCGGGCACGCAATCATGCGTGATATGTTGGAGATCTCTCCTACACTAACCATATATTCTATCGTTTTCTATTTTCTGTTTTACAACTTTTGTTTTTATTGTTTATTTCACATATCATATTATTATATGCGCATATCCAGGTTGTAAGTATTAACAACATACATGTGAATACAATCCTACGAATTCTCATCAATTTTTGTTATGATTTGTAAAATTACATGAACACCCAAGTAAAATTTACTCGTTAGAGTTTCTAATTCTAACACCATTAATTAGATGAGAGTTGTGCTCAAATTGATCCAAAATGAAACGGATCAGTTCAATTTAATTCCAATATGACACAAATTGTTGACACTCCTCCTGACCTAAATGGCCCGGTTGTTTGTTTGTTTGTTTGTTTTTTTTTTTAAAAGCCAATTAGACCAATTAAACTAAATCCAAACATACTTTGATCTTAGATAGAGTTAAGTAGTAAGACATCTTTGATATTTGTAAAACATATATGACTAGCTATTTGCATTAATTAACATAATGATTATGTCAAAGGTCCATTACCTTGACACTTGTATTATATTGTCCCATTATAATGTTTGATCTCAGTAGATGTCAATATTCTCCGACCGAAAATTCTTGACATTATATCAAAGTCTTGTTATATTAGAAAATGCTAGGTTCGAGTTCTCCGAACTATTGAATTTATGTTTGTTTTTGAATTTGCTCTAGGTTTAAACCTTTAGACCACTTATTTTTTAGGTCTCTCTCTTTTCCTGTGCTTAAGAATGCCATATTTCACCTGTTAAATTTTGGTTTCTAACTGAGACAGATTAAAAAGGTTTGCTTGATTGATCCTAGTGTTCGGTCTTTGTTAGAAATGGTGTTTCATTTTAGTTCTTCCTGTTGAGTAGAAAATCTATTCTCTGTAACCAGATCGATCCCTAGACTCATCGAAAAGGGTCTTCGAATTCGAATCTTTATACAACTTAAGCTTTGTGAAATACAAGCATTAATATATCCACAGCGGGTGCAAAAACATTTCGATAGGCCATAGCATGGGAGGATAGTTCTTTTTATTATGTATAATTTGACAATATCAATCTATGAATGTGTTATTTTTCAATCTATTAAGAGAGCATCAACCATATGAATACGCTATAAAATGTCTAGTAAAGCATAAAATAGAGGCTAGTAACAATGTCATGTTGAGGAATTTACAGGGCGATTTGCTGCTGCATTTCGTAAATAATACATGGATCAATCAGTCACTAAAAAACCATCATTGTTACTGAACTATAATCAATCAGGATTCATCTTCCTTATCGGTATCATGACTAAGGGAGGAATCGAAATGTTCCTCGCACCTATTGGACTCAAAAAGCATTAAAACAACTTCTCGCATTGTTGGACGGTCATAGGGTGACAAACTAGTGCACATTAAAGCAATTTTTAAGACAGTAGTCATGTGAGAGACAATTCCCTCATCATATAGATTCAGTTGAGCATCAAGTATTCCGGATAACAAGGAATTTTTCCGGACATAATTTCTTACCCATGTCACAAGATCACCGCCTTGGTCTAGTGGCTGCACAGGTGTTCTGCCAGTCAGCAATTCCAGGAGGACGACTCCGTAGCTATAGATGTCACATTTCTCTGTAACCTTCATTGTGTAAGCATACTCTGCAATAAGAACGGTTACAATCATTAATTTTACTGGCATAAATGAAACGAATTCACTTAAATAGCTTGATTCCTTTGCAAGTTTGATCTTCAAAATACTACCAAATTAGAAAACTAATTGAAGCTTTATTATGTCTGGAAACTATAATGTCATAACCAATCCAATACAATTTTTGAAAAATATTAATGAAAGATTTGCCTTGAAGATCAATTACAATTTTCGCAGTTTTAAAATGAATTTCAGTCTCTCAAATTGTCTGTCAATTGCTGCTGTTTTAGCAATCTTGTGTTCAATAGATTCATTTACAAATGATTTCCTCCAAAGTTGTAGATAAACATAAAATTAATTTGTGGTAGTCAATTTCGACATTATTGTGAGATAAAAATGAACTAAGAATGGTTTGAAAGCTCAAATCATGTATCGACAGAATACGCATTGGATTGATGCAGTAATGCAACCGTTCAAGATCAAAATCGTGGTGGTTTTTAGTTAGTTTATAAGCACTGGAAAGCTAGAGAGATGTAGAGAGAACCACCAATTCACAAAACTCTAAACCACTGTGTAAAAAGCTACTAAGGTTATATTTCTACCGAAACTTAGGTTTAACTTTATAAGTTTTGATAAGAACCGAAGTTTATTAAATTGTGATCGGGGTTCTTTGTTTTTAGTTGACAACATTTTAATCTTATTTTCAATCGTGAAGATGTAGTACCCTTGAAAGAACCAAAATTCAATCAGCTTAGCTTGACAGACTCAAGTCATGTAAAATGTTTTTTCTTTTCTTTTTTCAGAAACAAACAAAATTTACCCATCAAAATCCTAAAATTTGCTACAATAACTTGTGAACAAAAGGGCTTAAAAGATAGCTTACCAGGAGCAATGTAGCCATAAGAACCTGCAATAGCAGACATTGATTTAGAGTGTGGCATGTCAATCACTTTTGCTAGTCCGAAATCGCCAACATGAGCTTCAAATTTATCATCAAGAAGTATGTTATTGGACTTTATATCACGGTGAAAAATCCTAGGCTTACAGTCATGATGCAAATAAGAAAGTCCCTCAGCAGCCCCCAACGCAATCTTGAACCTTGTCTGCCAATCAAGACCGCCAGATGCTCCATGAAGCAGTTCCCCGAGACTTCCCCTTGCCATGTACTCGTAGAGAAGAAGATTGGAACCTTGGTGGTAGCAGAAGCCATACAGCTTAACGATATTTCGATGCCTGATATTTCCCAAAGTTAGAATTTCAGCACGGAAGCTATTGTCCACATTGTTGTTGCCCTCTCTGTTGGATGCTAGCTTCTTAACAGCGATAGTAAGACCAATCGGCAAGACAGCTCTATATACAGTTCCACAAGCACCTCTGCCAATCACAAATCTCTCGTCAAAATTTTCGGTGACCTCAACCAAGTCTCGGAAAGTGAATCCTTCCTTGGGGGGAAGGTAAATGTCTGAAACTGTTGACGATAATGGCTTGTCTTGCAAGGGAGCAACTATCTCAATCGGATGCCTCATGAAATATAAGATAACTACAATTAGAACAAGAGAAACTCCACCAATAGCTGCTGCAACTATAGCAACAATTTCACCTAAACGAGTACTTCTCTTATTGGTGCCTGGCAGCAGAGGAACAGAAGACGTTGCTTGATTACAATCACGAAGAGGTTTACCACAGAGGCCATTGTTTCCGAAGAAGCTGCTAACGTCCATGTTTTGGAAGAGCTGTAAGGAAGGTATAGGCCCTGTTAAGTTATTGTACGAAAAGTTGCACCCAAGTAAGCTTGACAGATTCTGAAAGGAATCGGGGATTTCACCGGTCAAATGGTTGTTGTTGAGCAGAAGTTCTATTAGTAAAACAAGGTTCCCAAGCTCGGGAGGAATTCCACCGGAGAGGTTGTTATAACTAAGGTTCAATGCAATTTGCAAGCTTGAAAGTGCACCCAACTCTGTTGGTATATTGCCCGAAAATGAGTTGCCGCCCATTTGTAACTCAGTCAAACGGTAGAGACTTCCGAGCTGCACAGGCATATTCCCGGAAAATTCATTATCTGAAAGCTTGAGGAGTTCCAATTGGGACAAGGCTCCTATCTCCATTGGCAAAGCACCCACAAAATTGTTCCTGCTGAGATCAAGCCTCTGAAGTGTCTTACAATTGAAAATTTCTGGCGGTATCCTTCCGGTGAGAAAATTTGAGGAGACATTGAAGGTCACCAGATAGGAAAGGTTACCAACCTCCCTTGGCAACTTTCCGGTAAAGTAGTTATAAGAAAGATGTAGCCTTTGCAAAGCACTGCAGTTACTTATCTCCGGAGGTATTGGCCCGGTGAACTTGTTCTGGTCTAATTCAACTGCATAGAGGTTTTCCAATTTGCACAAATCAGACGGAAAAATCCCTGTAAAGCTGTTTCCAACCAGACGAAGCTGCACCAATGTTTTGCAGTTTGTGACCCCAGCTGGAATTTTTCCAGTGAGCTCATTAGACCCCAAGTTCAGAAAAGTCAGGTTACAATTTCTGCAGAGATAACGTGGAATCCTTCCGGTTAAATAGTTATTGGATAAATCAACCGCCCAGAGTTTGCTATATACTCCAAGACTTTGAGGAATGCTACCGATCAATGAGTTGCCAAATAGCTGCAGCATGGTAAGATTTTGCAAGTATTGAAACCCCCATGGAATAGTGCCTGTGAGGAAATTTATCGAAAGATCGAGCTTTGTCAAATTCCTCAAACAGATGAGCTCAACTGGAATAACACCGGTAAGCTGGTTCTCGAAAAGATGAAGCAATTCCAACCCTGGAATCCTACTGAACTCAACTGGTACCTTACCGGTCAATGAGTTCTCCGAAAAATCAATCTCTTTGGCAAGAGAAAGGTTTCCAATCTCTCTCGGAATTGTTCCATTCAACTCATTCCTGTAAATGTACAACTTCATCAAAGACACAAGGTCTCCAAGCTCTTTCGGCATTGCTCCGACAAGCTTGTTGTCATAGAGAGCCAGAGTCACCAATTTAGTACAATTTCCAAGCTCCTTCGGAACAACCCCGGAAAGTTCGTTGTCCCATAGGATCACATCGGTTAAATTCTTCAGCATTCCAATTTCTTTCGGTAATTCGCCACTTAACTTATTTTGAGCAAGACCAAGATATTCCAAGCTCTCACATCCACCAATCTCCGAAGGTAAACTACCCGATATCAAATTCTGCCCTGCTCGAAAACTTATCAATCTTTTAAGGTTCCCAAGAGAACGCGGCAATGACCCACTGATGTTGTTACTATAAGCAACCAACTGTGACAAGGAAGCAAGATTTCCAATCTCCTCCGGGATAGAACCGGAGAATCTATTGTTGAAAATATTCAAGATTCTCAAACAAGAAAGTTTTCCCAACTCTTTAGGAATATTGGCTTCAAAACCATTGTTGTTCAATGTCAAAACCTCTAAACTTGAACAATTTCCAATCTCTTTAGGTATATTTCTAGACAACTCATTAGAGGAAAGATCAAGACTAGTCAAATGAACTAATCCCCCAATGATTGGCGACAACCAACCCGAAAGATTCATCGAGCTCAAATCAAGAGACCAAACAACAGGATCATCATTATAATCAAGGGTATTGCAATTAACACCTATCCATCCACAAGGAGTGGAATCAGTGGAATTCCAATCAGCCAAATTGTTGAATTTGTCAACAAGTTTACTTTTTATATCAAGAAGATACTGACCCTCAATGTTGAGCCCTCCGGTTTGATGAACCAGTAGGGAAATGATTACAAGAACAGACATTGTGATCAAAAACCTATGTGATATTCTCTCCATATTCATCAAAAAGGGAATATGTTTACAAGGATTTTGCATTCACAATAAGAACTGAAATGTCATGAGATTAAACATTAAAATTTCAAATAAAAGACCAAAACATGAACTACGCCCAGATACAAGCCTATCTAGTAGCAGCCCTTTGTGGTCTCATATTGCTCAGATTTTACACAGATAGGAATTAAAACAGTAGAATCATAAGAGTTACAGGAAGGCATCAAGACTGAACACAAAGCTATGGAAAAATAACGACACTTTCACATACCTCAACATCAGTACTTCAGAACTAGCAATCAACTCTCTGGGAAACTAGAAGGAGAATCTCAAACCCCCCCAGAAAATATTTTTCAATGAAGACTAATAATTTTGATAAAAATAACAGACATGCATTGAATGAACATGAGAATTCTAATTTGTGGAGATGGGAAAATTCAAGTGCAATGAATATCAACTTTCTTGATTATCATTATGATTTATGAGCATAAAAACCAACGAGTCTTTTTTAGTGTTAGCACGTAATCATTTAGAAAATCTTGCTTTGTGTAAATGGGAAGGATATGAGAGAGAGAGAAAGGGATGGCCGACAAAGCGTGAGAATGCTTTATTTTCTCTCACTCCATCGCTCTCGATCTCTCTCTTATTTTATATATGGTTATTGGGAAAAGGTCGTTGAAAGTGTTTTTTCTTTTGTTCAGTTTCAGGATTTTGTTTTGTTTTACATACAAAAAGGTCTTTTGGTTTTGGACAACAATTTCAGCGCAAAGCTTCTATCAATCTTTTTTAAGGGATATAATAATTTCTATTTCGGTGTAGTTTATCGTATCATATATTTTACCCCTTTAATTTCAATAATAATCATTCTTTTTTTTCAATAGTTTCAATAATGATCATTTTTTTCTTTGAAAAGTAAAATATTTGACACTTTATCTTTCAGTAATGGTCATTCTCTCCCTCTGAAAATCAAAATATTAGACATTTTATCCATTGACGGTTAGGAATTCTGTTAGTCAAGTACTTTAACTGTTAAAAAATTTATTAAATGACCTTATTACCCTTGAACACAAGAGTTATACCTCCTAATAATACCATTAATTGTTTTTAAAGGAAAAAAAATTATATATAAAAAAAACTAATAAAAGTATTTTAAAAAATAAAATTGAAAATAAAAATTTTAAAAACTAGCAATAAAAAAATTCAGTATTTCAAAAAATAAAAAAAAACAATTCAATATTTCAAAATAAATTTTAATATTGCTTTAGTTTTTTTTTTTAAATATTGTCGTATGTAAATTTTACCAGACGTACACGTCATCGACAAATAGGATTAAATTGCCAGGTGGACGTCCAAATAGGCGTTCAGAAAATATTCTGCAAGACATCACCAAAGAAGAGAAGTCTGAGTAAACAAGTATTGGACAAAACCTACTCGGGGTCAACTGACGTCATATACTACTCGGGGTCAGTTAAAGATGCTCGGGGCTAGTTGATGACATTTTCTACTTGGAATCAGACGACGTCACTCGGGACCAGCTGATATCGTGTTCTACTCGGGACAAACATGAAGAAAACCGAATAAAAAACCCAGCGCCTAGCTCACACGAGTCGAGTCGTTAAAACACGTGAAGATATCCATATCAAAGAGGAATTCCAAGAACAGAATATCAAGCAGAAAGGGTTCCTAATCAGACAACAATTTTATTTCTTCAAAAAGACTACACTATTATAAGGAAATAAGTCCTAACTGGACTACATTACTAGAGTCCCATTCGATTTCAATACAAGTCTCTGAAATAGAAAAGAAAACAAACTAATTCAAACAAGTAACCAATCATAGTTAAATACAAAGATCTTTTATTACTTGTGTACAAAAAGGATTAGGGTTCTATGGATATATAAATAGACCCATAATCTCATCACAAAAGATATACATAAATCATATAGAAAAATACAGAGAGAAAAAAAAGAGATTGAGAGTTGTAATTATTCTATTCATAGTGGATTTTGGCTCAGTTGATTATTCAACCACCCATGGACATTTCTCTGGTCATCAGAGTTTTACCACGTAAAAACTTGTGTCCGATTACTTTCTCCTTCTCTTTCTCTTTGAGATCAAATCTAAAATCCAAATCTTGTTGGCTTTTCTCATACATCCAGAAATCAATGTCAACAATTGACGCTAGAATGAGGGGGCTTGGACATCCAATTTAATTAAAGGTAATGGCAAGAAGCAGAAGTAGTTCTGGAGATGTCTAAAAATCTCCAGATAACTTCCATGTTGGCAGTAGCTAGCGAGATCTCACTGCAACCACGGAGAACCAACCAACATCTCTGGCAGGGATCCAGCAAGTTCCTCCGACCAGAGAAGACCTGACACAACGCTTCCGAGAAGCACTGCAACAGTTGGTGGCAGATGCAACAAAGGAAGGAGTTGATCTACTGGCTGCAGAAGAAGTACAACCTCTTAACCTCCCACCTGCAAGGCTTCGTTAGGTTGTATTGGGGCCATGACTAAATGCATCGGATGCTGGAAGGAACTCTGTTCCAATTAATCAGGCAGGACGTGAAACACCAGAAGAGGAACGACCACACCAGAAGCAGAACCAGGATCAGACAGCCCGTGCCAGACACCGTAAACATGACCGGTACAGGGATCGGTCATCATCAGAAGATAGCGATCGGTACCATCGCAAGCGTCATCACGGAACCATACGTGAAACCCGGTATCAAAGTGAAAAGCTATAGAGAGGAATGACAATCACCCAGCGGTTCAACCATCATGAAAGTTTGGTGGGAGACAGAGATATCGTAATTCAAAGCCTAACTCGAGATGTCGAAAACAATAGGCGTCAAATGGACGCACTGGTTAGACGTTATGGGTACAACGATTTACTGACGACTATTCTGACAACCCATTCACTAGGAAAATATTACGGACCTTATTCCCATAAAGGTTCAGGATGCCGCACGTAGAGCAGTTCAAGAAAGATACAGACCCTAAAGAGCACGTCAGATGCTATAAAAGTGTCATGGCCCAGTATGGCCACAACGATCCCTTACTATGCCTCAACTTTCCACAAACTCTAGGGGACACGAGCTCAAGATGGTTCGGGAGATTACCCCCAGCGAGCACCGGAAGTTTCAGTAAACTAAGCAGGAGTTTCTCAAGACAATTTCTATGCAACGTTCACAGGAAAAAATCGGTGGCTTACCTTTCTCAGATAAAACAAGGAAAAGATGAGTCGTTGAAGAAATACCTGGGAAGATTCGGCAAAGCGGTATCAGAAATTGGTAGTGCAAACGATAAAGCGATAATTACTGCATTCATCAACAACCTACAAAATGAGCAATTATCTTTTGGCCTAAGAAGGGCCCGTCTGACCAGATATGCAGATATGATGGACATGGCGGGAGGATATGCACTAGCCGAAGAAGAAGAGTTAGCCACGAGAGGATGCTACATGCATGGAGGAAAACCAAAAAAGGACGTTGAGACCAAGTTACAGAACCAAAAAGGAAAACAGAAAAGAAACAGCAAAGAAAAAAACAAGGACGGTGGAAGCGGACGCAATACCGAACAGACCACGAAGAAATTCCGAGGTAGATAAGCCAACTACACCCCGCTTCGGAAAAGACAAGAGGAAATTCTGGCCATACTGGAATAGAAAAATCTGGTAAAAGAGCCCCGCCGACAGTCTTAGTTTGCTCGGCGAGATATAACCAAATACTGCAGATTCCACAAGGAAACCGGTCATGAGACTTTCAAATGTTACCAGCTCAGAGATTACATAGAAACCCATATTCGGGAGGGACATCTTCAGGATGTAATCTTGAAAAGAGATGAGAAGTCCGAAACAAAGAAATAGATCAGGACCGATCACAGCTTTGGTCGAAATCAAAGGGCCAGTCCAGAGGCCAATGAAGTAATACAAACAATCTTTGGAGGACCACCCACTGGGAGAAGTAACCGAGAATGAATGCAGGAAATTAGAGAAACAGTGGAAGCAAGACATAACTTTGACGTGAACTCGGTCAAGCCAGACCCGAAAAGGGTAAAGGAAGGATGAGACCCAATAATATTCACAGAAGCGGACTCACATGTGGTTGATGTTCGGCCAAATGATGCCCTGGTCATAAGTGCCCGGATTGGTCACCTGAAAGTCAGAAGAATCTTGATAGATAATGGAAGTTCGGCAGACATTTTCAATGTAGTCGTCTACGATCAACTCAGGTTGAACCGAAAGTATCTACAACCTTTCCATACTCCACTCAGAGGATTCAGAGGAATTGAGGTCAGGTCACTCTGGACGGTAAAGCTACCAGTAATAATTGGAGTGGCACCTTGTCAGAGAACTGTATTGCTCGACTTCGTGGTGGTAGACTTAGACAATTGGCCGTATAATGCATTGTTGGGTCGGCCATTCTTGAATAAAACTAAGGTCGTAAAGGCCACTTATGCATTGATGATCAAGTTCCCGACCGAACAGGGGTCGTTGTAATCAAGGGATCCCAAGAGATGGCCCGAAGAGCTAACCTGTCAGTATACAAAGACAAAATGATGGTGAACAGGTATGCACTATAACGCAGCCAAGTCAGAACAAAGAGTCACTGTCATTCAAATTTGATCCAAGGGAAGAGTCGAATGAGTCCAAAACTGAACCAGTCGAAGAAATTATATTGAAAGTAGATGAGCCAGATAAGAAGATCAAGATCGGGGCCAATTTGGAAGGAAAAGTCAAACAAAGCCTTACTGATCTGCTCAAAGAATACAAAGATGTGTTCGCCTAGAGTCATGAAGACATGGTCGGGATAGATGCCCGAATAATATCTCACCATCTCGCGGTAGACCTGAATGCAAAACCAGTGATACAAAAGAGAAGGTCATTCAATCTCGAGAGAAGTCAGGCAATCAAACAAGAAGTAGAAAAGCTACTCGCCGTAGGGTTGATTAGAGAGATCAACTACCCTCAATGGGTAACTAATGTAGTCCTCGTTCAAAAGAAAAATGGACAATAGAGAATGTGCGTAGATTTCACAGATTTGAACAAGGCATGCCCAAAAGACAGTTTTCCACTTCCGAGGATAGATCAGTTGGTGGACGCTACATTTGGCCACGAATTGCTCAGTTTCATGGACGCCTACTCGGGATATAACCAAGTCCAGATGAACAAAGCAAACCAAGAAAAAACAGCATTCACAACTGATCAGGGCTTGTACTGTTATACAGTAATGCCCTTCGGGTTAAAAAATACAAGAGCAACATATCAAAGACTGGTCAACAGAATCTTCGCACGACAAATAGGAAGGAACATGGAAGTATACATTGATTACATGTTGACCAAGAGCATCTCGACAAACAAGCATACCTCAGACCTGTGAGAGACATTTGATATTTTGAGAAGATACCAAATGAAGCTGAATCCAAACAAGTGTTTATTCGGAGTTCCTTTAGGAAGGTTCCTGGGTTTTCAAGTTCACCAAAGGGGAATCGAAGTCAATCCTGAAAAGATACAAGCCTTGCAGAGAATGACTTCACCAAGGACACTAAAAGAAGTACAGCACTTAACAGGATGTTTAGCTTCCTTGGAAAGATTCATCTCAAAGGCCACAGACAGATGCATACCCTTTTTCAGAGTAATCAAAAAAGGAAAATGACTCGAATGGAATTAAGAGTGCGAGCAGACTTTCTTAAAAATCAAAGAGTATCTGGAGCAGACTCCCATCCTTTCGAAACCATAGATGAGAGAGATACTCCATTTATACTTTTCAATTACAGAACTAGCAGCAAGCTCAGTTCTAATCAGAACAGAAGATGGAGTACAGAAGCCAATGTATTATACAAGCAAGACACTCTTACCAGCCGAGACCAGGTATTCACAGGCATAAAAAATGGCCATAGCATTGGTTTCAGTGGTAAGGAAGCTAAGGCTATACTTTCAAGCTCATACAATCCAGGTTCTCACCGACTGCCCATTGAGACAAATTTTACAGAAGCTAGAGATTTTAGGAAGACTAACCAAATGGGCAATCGAGCTAAGTGAATTCGATATCCACTACGTCCCCAGGACATCCCTCAAAGGGCAAGCAGTGACAGATTTTATAGCAGAGTTCACAGAGCCAAACCTGGAAGTAAAAAATATGTTGGGAAAAAGTTTCCCATGGAAATTGTATGTTGATGTCTCTTCAAACACTCATGGCAGCAAGGCAAGGATCATAGTATGCACTTCAGAAGAAGATGATGTCGAATATGCCATGAGGTTTGACTTCAAAGCAACCAATAATCAAGCCGAGTACAAGGCGTTACTAGCTTGACTCAGAGTCTGCATAGCTCTCGGGGCAGACGAAGTCGAGATATTTAGCGATTCACAGGTAGTTGTCAACCAAGTCTTGGACGAATACCAAGCCAAGGATGAAGGCATGATAGCCTACTGTGACATTGCAAAACAACTCCTCTAAAAATTCAAAGAATATAGGATTGCCCAGATCCCCGTGGAGGAGAATGAAAAGGCAGACGCTTTGTCCAAACTAGCATCAACAACAACCACAATCAGGCCAAAAACTATTCTGGTTGCACATCTCCTCAAACCGAGCACAGCTGAACAGAAAAAAATTGAAATTTCAAAACTCCGAACACCCCCAGACGGTTGGATAACTCAACTGAAAAGATTCCTTGAAGAATGCGTGCTCCCAGAAGATCCCCTACAAGCAAAACATATCATATATCGATCAGCAAGGTACGCATTGGTCGGAGGAGAACTATACAGAAGGGGGTTTTCCCAAACACTTCAAAGATATGTGTCAGAGGAGGATGCATATCGGATATTACAGGAAATCCACAGAGGAGTTTGAGGAAACCACACTGGGGGTAAAAGTTTAGCACACTGGGGGTAAAAGTTTAGCACACAAGGTACCCAGGCAAGGTTATTATTGGCCTACTTTATTCTCAGATGCACAACGATGTTCGGAAAGTTGCAATACTTGCCAAAGGATTGTTAATGATATCCGGTAAGCCCCTGAACAACTCAGAAACCTCACATCACCATGGCCATTTGCCATGTGAGGTTTGGATTTAATCGGCCAAATACCAGCCGGGACAGGGGGTGGAGCAAAACATGCCATAGTAGCCGTTGACTATTTCACGAAGTTGGCAGAAGCTGAAGCATTGGTGAATATCATAGAAGCAAACACCACAAATTTCATGAAAAAGAATATACTTTATAGGTTTGGAGTCCCAAACACTATAATCACTGACAACGACACCTAGTTCGATAACCTGAAATTCATACAGTTGTGCAAAGAGTACTAGATTGCCAATTACTATGCCACACCTGCCCACCCTCAAACAAATATGCAGGTTGAAGCAGTGAACAAAATCATCAAACACACAATCAAAGCAAAGCTAGATGCCAAGAAAGGAAGATAGGTTGAAAAACTACCCGAAGTATTATGGGCATATCGAACGACAGCAAGAACTTCAACATGAGAGACTCCATTCACTTTAGCGTTTGGAACAAAAGTTGTTATCCCCATAGAAACGTCATATGCATCACCCCGGGTCAGGCTATATGATGAAGAACAGAATATTGATATGCTATTACAAAGTCTAGATGAGCTAGCAGAGAAAAGGGAGAAGTCCCGAATTCGAAATATGACATATCATCAAAGAGTAGCTCGCCACTACAACTCTTATGTTCGGGTTAGGAAATTCCAACTAGGAGACCTGGTACTCAGGAAGGTGTCATTGAACACAAAAAATAAAGTTGTAGGTTCCCTGGCTGATAAGTGGGAAGACCCATACAAAATCGAAGGAATAGCTGGCCATGGAGCATATTGGATTGCACGACCCAATGGAGGGGTTTTACCCCGACCATGCAACGCCCAATATCTGAAATTTTTCTATTCTTAAATTGTTTTCTGTTTTTCTTTTCTAGTCAGGACAATTTTAGTTAGGTCAAATATTAAGCTTTTGAACTTAAATCTTTGTTGATTTTGCAGCTATAAAGAAAAAACACTCGGGATTTCCAAAAAATAAAGCATATGATAATAAGAACATATGAAAGACGAGCATGATAATAAGAACATGCAAATAGAATACTCGGGGACCATTGATTCCCGAATGGGTGGAGAAGATCAAAGGAGCATACCAGCCGAGCAAGGTCAATTGACCTTAGCAAAAAGGCAAACCCGATGCACCAGATTCTGGAGAAAGGCTCTGGATGCTATCGAAAAAAAATTCGGTGAAATGCGTAGCTGTGTTAAGCGATTTGAAAAGCTTAAAGATTCGGTAAACCCTTGCATAAAAAAACTGGGGAAACGTCCTCGGTAATGTGTAAGGACTCAAAACATATGATCATGGTGAGCCTTGATGTAATGTTTGGGTAGCAACCGAGTATGAAACACAAGTATAAATCTACTTGCCTATTTTAAGATGACTCGGTTAATAATACTGGCCAGTTTAATAAGATACTTGTCGTTAAAATTATTTGGGAGACAACCGGTTTAATAAGATACTCGGTGAGGTTACCCGAACATCAGAATTAGCCAGTTTAATAAGATACTTGGCATAAAGATTGCAATAGCCAGTTTAATAAGATACTTGGCGTTAAAATTATTCGGGAGACAACCGATTTAATAAGATACTCGGTGAGGTTACCCGAACATCAGAATTAGCCAGTTTAATAAGACACTTGGCATAAAGATTGTAATAGCCGGTTTAATAAGATACTCAGCAACAATAGTCAAGATAAAGAAGACTTGGTGGAATTTCTTGAGCAAAGAATCAGATCAGACCACTCGATTTTCCGAATTAGTTAACTCGGGGTTTTATTAATCTTTATAAAGAATTGTTACAAAGAATGGTTATAAAGAATTGTTACAAAGAATCTCTACAAAATTGAATAAATCATGAGGATTTTGAACTATTGCCGATGCTCTGGTCGGGCACCATTTAATATTCACGGAGCAGACTTTCATTAGAAGGCCAATCAATCGTGTCTCGAGCGAATCATCCATCCACTGGCTGTAATCTTCTCTTGGGATCGGTCCGACATCAGGCACCACACCCTCCACCACTGACTCCTAACCTGCGTAAAAAGTCAAGAATGAGTGCTCGGATGGAACCTCCAAATGCATGGGATGAGGCTCTTTACCTTGGCTACGGCAATAAGCTCTCCACTCCTTCATTTGAGTCTGAAGAGATTTCAAGGACCGATCCATATGATTCATGATCGATAAATCCCAGTTGGTTCGGGCTTTTTCAGTTGCCCGATTCTTAACCTTGAAGAACTCGCCAGCTGAAATCAACCCTCGCTGAAACTCCCGAAGGAGAAGAGCATCATAGGCAGGGGATCTTTTGAAACGGTCTACCCCTTGGACTTCGAGTCCAGCCTGGCCTCTTTGGATAAGGATTCGACTGTCAAAGCTTGGCGCTCTAAATCTTCAATTTTCTTTTGATACGCCAACTTAGACTGCTCCGCCTCATGTTCGGCTTTTAGCATTGATTCTTGGGCAGAAGATAACAAGTCTTGAAGTGATGCTGCCTTCTCCTCTACCAAAGATGGTTTCTCCTCGGCCTCCACCTGCTTCGCCAAACAGTGGTCAGTAAACACTTGGGCACTGCCAACTTTTTTTTGATAATCCGATTCGACCCGAGCACGGCTATCCTCACTTTCTTTCAGTTGAGCTTCAAGACGCCTTATTCGATCAACTTGATGTTGCTGCATCTGAACCAGCTCAGCGAACTCGGCTACCATTTACAAAGAAGTTTAATTAAAAATATGGTGAACAAGCAAGACAATTGAAGAGTTAGGAATAACTTACATAAGATGCGCCGTTAAAAATATTATGAAGACGACTCGTTAGAGGCGTGCCTCTGAGATGACTCCAATGATCATCCCCGATAAAAGACCGACCGTATGACATCGCCCTGAGCATAGCCTGGGGAGAAGGATAAGAATGACCTCCTGAGGGTTCAGCCCTTATATCTTCAACCTCGGGAGGAGAGGAACCTCTGTTCGGGTCAGAAGTCTCCACACCCACTGATGCTTCAACATCAACGCTCGGGGGAATCTCAGTCCCAGTATCTTCATCACTAGATTCAATGAATGAGACCACCCGAGGGACCTTCTAAGGATAAGTGAGAGAGTCAACCGCTTTTCGCTTCTCAGTCCGAGAACAATGGAAGCTGAGATCAGCTGCGGGATCTTCCTGGACATCATCCCGGAAGGATTCAAAAAATTCCGGGATCAGTATGTACTTGACTCTCGAAGGTTTCACCTCCATCACCGGGGTATGATCGCTCGGCAGTCCATTCACCAAGACCCTCACTTTGCCTCTCCCCGCCATCAGGCAACTCCTGAGTGTGATCCGTTGGGCCACTCGGACCACCAGATTCCCCTACGGTCGACCGAACAACTTCCTCGGGGATATATTTGGGGATCTGCTCCTCAGCCACGTCAGGTTCCTCGTCAGACTCATACGGGGCAATACCATCTTCACTTTGACGAGAAGTTTCTTTTTGGCTCGCTTGAAGAATCGACTTCACTTGGCGAGCTTGAAGGTCACAGACGATGTCTGTATCATACACTTAGAAGAAAAAAGGGAATCACGTCAGAAAATAAAAAATATATATAATAAAAAAAAAGAAGTGGGTTACAAAGATTACTTACATCGCCTGCGGTATCCCAAAATCTGACTGAAGAAGCCGAGCTCTATCATCTTTTTCTCATTTAAAAGGTAAGTTCTGCTCCTCTTCTCTAGGGTGTGAACTACTGCCCGAGCAAGTCTGGTTAGCTCAGCATCGCTGAATTCAAGCTTTTTTTTTGTTCCATACCTCGGGGGAACAGAAAAAGTGGGGAACTTTCAACACTCTTCGAGTTTCCCCAACCGAGAGAGCGACTTCAAGACCGAGATTCCCTCCAGTGAAAAACCAATTGTTCTTCCAAAACTTATTGGATGAAGGGAATCCCCATACAAAACCCCTCTTTTTGAGGTCGTCAGAGGTATCAACTTCCCGATTCACCTTTATCCCTTCAGGGACCCAGCAATCTGGCGGATTAGACATGAGGAAATAGGTTATTGTCTTACCAGACTACCTCAGAATGAAGAAGTGTCTGATTTCACTCGGGGAAGGCGGCGACAAGTTCATCTGGCTTCATATATGCCACATGCACATCAATATCTTATAGCAGTTCGGGGCCAGTTGAGCCGGAGCGATCCCTGCTTCAGTAAAAAACTAGACAATGAACGGCTGAAGAGGAAGTGTGACGTCGTAGCAGAGCATGGATCCATAGATTGCCACCATGCCCGATGGAGGATTCCACGCAGCTCTATCACCCGCAGGAATCAAAGTAACCGAATTATCCAGGTCGAATCGGGCACGATATTTCTAGATTTCATCTGCCCTGACCACATTCAGTTCAGCATCAAACCCACTCGGGCGATCAACAGAGAAAGAGAGACGAGATACTCTGAACGCCTCTTCAACATCACTCTCATCAACAGTCTGCTCCCTGATCCGAACGCTACCCGAGTTGTGCTTATGGACTTCGCTTTTGCTTTGGTGCTTTCCCATCCTTGATCGAAGTGGTACCCTGTGATTAGAAACAACAGATTCAGAACTAGATAAATCAGCTGGAAACAAAACTAAAATGGACGTCATGGTGAAGCCCATAAACGTCGACTTTTAAAAAAGAAGGTTCTTCAGGGGGAATTTCCCCCAATAATCTTCGAATGCAGGAAACCAGTTGAAAATCCCCACAATCGAGTGCTTCAAGAGCTATAGTACAGAGTCAAAGACAGGAAGTTGGTTCCATTAAAACTAACCGTGAATGAAATATGATGCAGAATCTTCTCAACGGAGAATGGCGATTTTCTGCGTAAAGAAATCTGGGTTAGGAAAATTTTCTGGTGTGAATTTTTGAGAATGAACCAGTGCAACCCCTCAGTGAAGAATTTAAATGGGTAGTAGCACGAAACCCTAGGGTCTCAAAGTGGAAAAAATCAATGACAATATTTGTTGATGTAGACGGTGCACGGGAAGACGTGTAGGTCGTTTCTCATAAATGATGTCAAAAAATGAAGCGGCAAATGACACGTGTTAAGAGAGGAACTGGCTTTGGCCGTCAGAACCATAAAACGTCACAATCATTGAGATCTCGCGTAAGGAGGCAAATCAAATTTACAAGGTCACCATTAAGACACGCCATTATGACAAGACATTTACCCTGACATTAAAGAGATAAAAATTGAAGAATTGATTAAAATACTTTTGCTCGAAACGAAACCCTGTTCGGCAAAAATATTTTAAGGGGGTATTGTCGTATGTAAATTTTATCTGACGTAAACGTCATCGACAAAGAGGATAAAATTGCTAGGTGGACGTCCAAATAGACGTTCAGAAAATATCCTGCAAGACATCACCAAAGAAGAGAAGTCTGAGTAAACAAGTATTGAACAAAACCTACTCGGGGTCAACTGACTTCATATACTACTCGGGGTCAGTTAAAGATGCTCGGGGCTAGTTGATGACATTTTCTACTCGGAATCAGACGACGTCACTCGGGACCAGCTGATATCGTGTTCTACTCGGGACAAACATGAAGAAAACCGAATAAAAAACCCAGCGCCTAGCTCACACGAGTCGAGTCGTTAAAACACGTGAAGATATCCATATCAAAGAGGAATTCCAAGAACAGAATATCAAGCAGAAAGGGTTCTTAATCAGACAACAATTTTATTTCTTCAAAAAGACTACACTATTATAAGGAAATAAGTCCTAACTGGACTACATTACTAGAGTCCCATTCGATTTCAATACAAGTCTCTGAAATAGAAAAGAAGACAAACTAATTCAAAAAAGTAACCAATCATAGTTAAATACAAAGATCTTTTATTACTTGTGTACAAAAAGGATTAAGGTTCTATGGACATATAAATAGACCCATAATCTCATCACAAAAGATATACATAAATCATATAGAAAAATACAGAGAGAAAAAAAAGAGATTGAGAGTTGTAATTATTCTATTCATAGTGGATTTTGGCTCAGTTGATTATTCAACCACCCGTGGACATTTCTCCGGTCATTGGAGTTTTACCACGTAAAAACTTGTGTCCGATTACTTTCTCATTCTCATTCTCTTTCTCTTTCTCTTTCTCTTTGAGATCAAAGCTAAAATCCAAATCTTGTTGGTTTTTCTCATATATCCAGAAATCAACGTCAGTAATTATATTATTTTATTATTTTATTATTCTTTATATTAATGTTTTTTAAATAAAATTTTATTTTTACATTTCATTCTTTATATTAATTCTTTTTAACTAAATTTTTTATTTTTACATTTAATTCTTTATATTAATTTTTGTTAAATATTTTTTTTTTAATTTTTTATTTTCAATTCTGTTTTTTTAAATACTTTTATTAGTTTTTATTTTGTTTTTCTGATTTTTTTTCTTTAAAAACAATTAATAGTTTCATTAGTGGGGGCATAACTCATGTGTTCAATGGTAATAATGTCATTTAATTGATTTTTTTACGGTCAAAATACTTGACTAATGGAATTCTTAACGGTCAAGGGGTAAAATGTCTAATATTTTGGTTTTCAATTGGGGGGGGGTTGAGGGGATGACCATTACTGAAATTAGAGGGTGTAAAGTGTCTAATATTTTACTTTTCAGGGGGAGAATGACCATTACTAAAATTAGAGGGGGTAACGTGTCTAATATAATAAACTACAAGAGTGAAAATGATTATATCCCTTTTTTTTTTAATTATCTCTCACCAATTGTGCTAAGGAACCATCTATGAACATAGGCTAAATCCAGGTGTATCTCCATATTTATGATTTAATGGATAAAGGTAAAAACTCGATCTGAAATTTAGATTGAATGAGAGCTCTTTATCCTTATATTAGAACATCTCCAATGCAAATATGTAATTTTTGAGTTTATCATATCAAGGCAAGATGATGTTGGTCCAATGGTTAAGCCCCTCATACACACACCATGAGGTTGTGGTTTGAGTCTCTTCCCTATCCAAAATCCCGAATTATTGTAATATATATTTTTAAAAAATATAGTGTCAAATCAACATTTCTATTCATCATAGATCCACTTTTGAAAAAAATATATAAGAGAAATGTATGTTCACATTACTATTACAATTATCTAAAATCAAACATGTATCCATTTTACGATCAATCATAATAAAACAATTATTTCTCTCTTATTTTTTATTTTACTATTAAATGAACTCTAATATTATATTATTATTGATGGTAAGAGTGAGAAATTCCGGTTAGCATTAATATAAGAGTTTCTAAAATTAAAAACCCAACTCTATATTCTTTTTTTTTCTAACTTTTTAACTTTCTATTTTACGTGACAGTCAATTTTTCTCAAAATACATATTTGTATCGTAGATGCTCTTAGGTGTTGGTAATTACCTATTATAATATTATCTTACAATATTGGTTATTACTTATTACATTAATTTTTCTCTATCTGACTAGCTAATTATTTATTTTTTATTTTCTTAAAATTAAATAGTTTTGGCTTTATGCTCCTCCTCATGCTTTCCAAGGAACCAATGCTTTTTTAATTTTTTAGGCATTATTTTTGTAGCCAATCGTTGTGCTATTTGTGTATGATTATATAAAATAAAAAGTAAAATATATGAATAAAAAATGCAAATATTATGATGCCAATTGCCGAGTGTGGTAAAAAGATCTTATGTCAAATACACATATGGTTCCACTTTATGATTTGATATTTTTATATTGACATTTGAAGTTTTTGTCATTGCCGACGACTTTTCTCACACATCATGATAATGTTTTTTTTTTCCTTACTTATTTCCAATTATTGTAATATTTTTCAAAAGTGTTGGGTTATCACTTATCATATTGTTTTTTTTTTAATAAACAAGACACAAGTAACAAAAGTTCAGGAAAACAAAGAAGGAAACACAGACAATCAAAACAAACACAACTAGAAAAAGGGAAAAAAAAACTAAAAGCCTCAGTAGAGACACTTAAAAGGCTTATCAGCCATCACTAAAGCACTAACATCCGTAGGGTAATCCTCCGATTTGATTAAAGGTAATGGCAGGAAGCAGAAATAGTCATGGGGATATCCAAAAATCTCTAGATAATGTCCATATTGGTTCCCGAGATCTCGCCGCAACCACCGAGAACCAACCAACATCCCTGGCGGGGATCCAACAAATCCCTCCGACTAGCGAATACCTGAAACGACGCTTCCGTGAGGCACTGCAACAGCTGGTGGCAGACACAGCAAAGGAAGAAGTTGATCTACTAGTTGCAGAAGAAGCACAATCTCCTAACCTCCCACCTACAAGGCTTCACTCGGTTATAGTTGGGCCAGAACTAAATGCACCGGAAGCCGGAAGGAACTCTGTTCCAAATAATCAGGATGGATGTGAAACACCTGAAGATGAGCAATCACACCAAAGGCAGAGCCATGATCAGGTATCCCGTGCTAGACACCGCAAGCATGACCGACACAGCGATCGGTCGTCATCAGAAGATAGTGATCGGCACCATCGCAAGTGCCATCAAAGAAACCATCCGCCTGCAAGGATCAACCTGTGAAACTCGACATCAAAGCGAAGAGCCAGAAAAAGGAATGACAGTCACTCGGCGGTTTAACCATTATGGAGATCCGGTGGGAGATAGAGATGTCGTAATTCAGAGCCTGACCCGAGAAGTTGAAAACAATAGGCGTCAAATGGACGCACTGGTTATACCTTATGGGTACAATGACTTGTCCGACGACGATTCTGATAATCCATTCACTAGGGACATCCTGCGAACTCCATTCCCAGAAAGATTCAGGATGCCGCGCGTGAAACAGTTCAAGAAGGACACAGATCCTAAAGAACACTTCAGACAGTATAAAAGTGCTATGACCCAGTATGTCCACAGAGACCCCTTATTATGTCTCAACTTTCCACAGACTCTAAGAGACACAGGCTCAAAATGGTTCGAAAGATTGCCCCCAGCAAGTATCAGAAGTTTTGGTGAATTAAGCAAGAGTTTCTCAAGACAATTTCTGGGCAACGTTCACAGAAAAAAATCAATAGCTTACCTTTCTCAGTTGAAACAAGGAAAATATGAGTCGTTAAAGAAATACCTGAGGAGATTCGGCCAGGCGGTATCAGAAATCGGCAGCGCAAACTATGAAGCAATAATTGCTGCATTCATCAATAATTTACAGAATGGACGACTATCTTTTGACTTAAGAAGGGCCCGTCTAACCAGATATGCAGATATAATGGACATGGGGGGAAGATATGCACTGATCGAAGAATAAGAGTTAGCCACAGGAGGATGCTACATGTATGGGGGAAAATCCGAACAGAAGGATGCCGAGTCCAAAGTACAGAACCAAAAGAGAAAATAAAAAGAAAAAAGCAAAGATGGGGGAAACGAGAGTAATGTTGACCAGACCACGGAGAAATTCTGAGGAAAATAAGTAAACTACATTCATCTCCGAAAAAAGCAGGAAGAAATTCTGGTCATACTGGAAGAAAAGAATCCGGTAAAATAGCCACGACGACAGTCTCAATTTGCCCGGCGAGATACAAGCAAATACTGCAGATTTTATAAGAAAACCGGTCATGAGACTTCCAAGTGTTACCAGCTCAGAGATTAAATAGAAACCCTCAATCGGGAATGACACTTACATGATATAATCTTGAAAATGGATGAGAGGTCAGAAACAAAGAAAGAGACCAAGGCCGATCACAGTTCCGATCGAAATCAAAGGGCCAGCCCCGAGGCCAATGAAGTAATACAAACAATCTTTGGAGGACCGCCCACTGGGAGAAGTATCCGAGAACGAACACATGAAATCAGAGAAGCAGTGGAGGCAAGACAAAACTTTAACGTGAACTCGATCGAACCAGACCGAAGAGGGTAAAGAAAGGATGAGACCCCATAGTATTCACAGAAGCTGACTCGCATGGGGTCGACGTTTGACCAAACGACGCCCTGGTCATAAGTGTCGGAATCTGACACAGGAAAGTCAAGAGAATTTTAATAGACAATGGAAGTTCGGCAGACATTCTCAACGTAGCTATCTACAATCAACTCATGTTGGACCGAAATGATCTGCATCCTTTTCATACCCCACTCAGAGGATTCAGAGGAGTTGAGGTTAGGCCCCTCGGGACGGTAAAGTTATCCGTAAAAATTGGAGTAGCATCTTGCCAGAGAACAGTATTACTCGATTTTGTAGTAGTAGACTTAGACAATTGGTTGTATAATGATTTGTTGGGTCAGCCATCCTTGAATAAAACTAAGGCCGTAACAGCTACTTATGCATTGATGATCAAAATTCTCGACCGAACAGGGGTCAGAGTAGTCAAGGGGTCCCAAGAGATGGCTCAAAAAGCTAACATGTCAGTATACAAAGACAAAAATGATGGTGAACAAGTACGCACTATAACGCAGCCGAGTCAGAACAAAGAGTCACTGTCATTCGAATTTGATCCAAGGGAAGAGTCGAAGGAGTCCAAAAATGAACCAGTTGAAGAATTTATCTTGAAAGAAGATGAACCAGATAAGAAGATCAAGATCGGGGCCAATTTGGAAGGAAAAGTCAAACAAAGCCTCACTGATCTGCTCAAAGAATACAAGGATGTGTTCGCCTGGAGTCATGAAGACATGGTCGGGATAGATGCTCGAATAATATCTCATCATCTCGCAGTAGACCCGAATGCAAAACCAGGGATACAAAAGATAAGGTCATTCAATCTCGAGAGAAGTCGGGCAATCAAGCAAGAAGTAGAAAAGTTACTCGCTGTAGGGTCAATAAGAGAGATTAGCTATCCTCAATGGGTAGCTAATGCGGTCCTCGTCCAAAAGAAAAATGGTCAGTGGAGAATGTGCGTAGATTTCACATATTTAAACAAAGCATGCTCGAAAGACAGTTTCTCACTGCCAAGGATAGACCAATTAGTTGACGCTACATCAGGTCACGAATTACTCAGTTTCATGGACATCTACTTAGGATATAACCAAATCCGGATGAACAAAGCTGACGAAGATAAAACTGTGTTCATGACCGATCAGGGTTTATACTGTTACACAGTAATACCCTTCGGATTGAAAAATGCAAGGGCAACATACCAAAGGCTGGTAGACAGAATCTTCGCATGACAAATAGGAAGAAACGTGGAAGTCTACATAGATGACATGCTAACCAAGAGCATCTCAACAGATAAGCATACTTCAGACCTGCGAGAGACGTTCAATGTTTTGAGGAGATACCAAATGAAGTTGAATCTGAACAAGTGCTTATTCGGAGTTCCTTCAGGAAAATTCCTGGGTTTCCAAGTTCATCAAAGGGGAATCGAAGTCAATCCTAAAAAGATCCAAGCCCTACAGAAAATGACCTCACCAGGACGTTAAAAAAAGTACAGCGCTTAATTGGATGCTTAGCTTCCTTGGACAGATTCATCTCAAAGGCCACAAATAAATGTGCTTCCTTTTTTAGAGTAATTAAAAAAGGAAAAGAACTTGAATGGAACGAAGAGTGCGAGCAGGCGTTCTTAAAAATGAAAGAGTACATAGGGCAGGCTCCTATCCTTTCGAAACCACAAATGGGAGAAACACTCCACTTATACTTATCAATTACAGAACTAGCAGTAAACTCAGTCCTAGTCAGAACAAAAGATGGAGTACATAAGCCAGTGTATTATACCAGCAATGCACTTTTACCAGTCGAAACCAGGTATTCACAGGCAGAAAAAATAGCCCTAGCATTGGTTTCAGCAGCAAAGAAGTTAATGCCATACTTTTAGGCTCATACAATCTAGGTTCTCACCGACTGCCCACTTAAGCAAATTTTACAGAAGCCATAAATTTTAGGAAGACTAACCAAATAGTCAATCGAGCTAAGTGAATTCGATATCCAGTACGTCCCCAGGACTTCTCTCAAAGGCCAATCAGTGACAAATTTTATAGCAGAGTTCACAGAACCAAACCTGGAAGCAAAAAAGATGTTAGGCAAAAACTTCCCATGGAAATTATATGTCGATGGCTCTTTAAACACTCACGGCAACGGGGTAGGGATCATAGTATGCACTCTGAAAATAGGTGATGTCGAGTGTGCCATGAGGTTTGATTTCAAAGCAACAAATAATTAAGCCGAGTACGAGGCGCTACAAGCTGGACTTAGAGTTTGCATAGCCCTCGGGGTAGATGAGGTCGAGATATTTAGCGATTCACAAGTGGTTGTCAACCAAGTCCTAGATGAATACCAAGCCAGAGATTAAGGCATGTTAGTCTATCATGACATTGCAAATAGCTCCTCCAGAAATTCAAAGAATATAGGATTGCTCAGATCCCCAGAGAGGAGAATGAAAAGGCAGACGCTTTGTCCAAACTAGCATCAACAACAACCATAATCATGCCAAAAACTATTCTGGTCGCATATTTCCTCAAACCGAGTACAGCTGAACCAAAAAACTTTGAAAATTCAAAAATTCGAACACCGCCAGCATGTTGGATGACTCAGCTGAGAAGGTTCCTGGAAGAAGACGTGCTCCCAAAAAATCCCTTATAAGCAAAACGTATCAGGTATCGATCAGCAAGGTACACATTGGTCGGATGAGAATTATACAGAAGAGGGTTTTCCCGAACACTCCAAAGATGTGTATCAGAGGAGGATGCATGTCAGATATTACATGAAATCCATGAGGGAGTTTGCGGAAACAATACCTGGGGTAAAAGTTTAGCACACAATGTACTCAGACAATGATATTATTGGCCCACTTTATTCTCAGATGCACAGCGATGTTCGGAGAGCTGCAATACTTGTCAAAAGATTGCTAATGATATCCGACAGCCCCCTGAACAACTCAGAAACCTCACATCCCCATGGCCATTTGTCATGTGGGGCCTAATGCCAGTAGGGACGAGGGGTGGAGCAAAGCATGCAATAGTGGCCGTTGATTATTTCACGAAGTGGACAGAAACTGAAGCTTTAGTGCATATCACAGAAGCAAATACCATAAACTTTGTGAAAAATAATATACTTTATAGGTTTGGAGTTCCAAACACTATTATCACTGACAACGGCACCCGGTTCGATAACCTGAAATTCAGACAGTTGTACAAAGAGTACCGGATTGCCAATTACTATGCCATACCTGCCCACCCTCAAACAAATGGGCAGGTTGAAGCAGTGAACAAAATCATCAAGCACACACTCAAAGCAAAGCTAGATGCCAAGAAAGGAAGTTGGGTTGAAAAACTTCCCGAAGTATTATGGGCATATCGGACAACAGCAAGAACTTCAACCGGAGAAACTCTATTCACTTTAGCGTTTGGAACAGAAGCAGTTATTCCCGTAGAAACATCATATGTATCACCTCGGGTCAGGTTATATAATGAAGATCAGAATGTTGATATGTTGTTACAAAGTTTAGATGAGCTAGAAGAGAAAAGGGAGAAGTCCCGAATACGAAATATGGCATATCAGCAAAGAGTAGCTCGCCACTACAATTCTCATGTTCGGATAAAGAAATTCCAACTAGGAGACCTGATACTCAGAAAGGTGTCACTGAATATAAAAAACAAAGTTGCAGGTTCCCTGACTGATAAGTGGGAAGGCCCGTACAAAATTGAAGGAATAACTGGCCATGGTGCATATTGGATTGCACGACCCAATGAATGGGTCTTACCCCGGCCATGCAATGCCCAATACCTGAAGATTTTCTATCCTAAAAATTGTTTTTTGCTTTCTTTAGTTAGGACAATTTTAGTCAGATCAGTTATTAGTTTTGGAATTTAAAATCATTGTTGGTTTTGCAGTTCTAAATAAGAATCAAACTCGGGATTTTTGAAAAATAAAGCATATGATAATAAGAACATATGAAAGACGAGCATGATAATAAGAACATGCAAATAGAAGACTCGGGACCATTAATTCCCGAATGGGTAGAGAAGCTCGAAGGAGCATGCCAACCGAGCAAGGTCAGTCGACCTTAGCAAAAAGGCAAACCCGATGCACCAGATCCTGGAAAATGTCTAGGGTGCTGTCGGGAAAATTCCGACGAAATGCGCAGCAGTGTTAAGCCAGTCGAAAAGCTTAACGATTCAGCAAACCCTTGCATAGAAAACTGGGGAGACGTCTTTGGTAATGTGTGAAGACTCGAACATATGATCATGGTGAGCCTTGATGTAATGTTTGGGTAATAACCCGAGTATGAAACACGTAAATCTATCAAGATGACTCGGTTAACAGTCAGTTTAATAAGATACTTGGTATAAAGATTGCAATAGTCAGTTTAATAAGATACTTGGCATAGATTGCAATAACCAGTTTAATAAGATACTTGGCATAGATTGCAATAGCCAGTTTAATAAGATACTTGGCATAAAGATTGCAATAGTCAGTTTAATAAGATACTCGACATTAGAAGCAATAATAAAATCAAGTTAGATAAGATACTCGGTGAAATTTCGAGCAAGGGATTGGATTAAAACACTCGGTTTTGAATTACAATTCACATTCACCAATAGTAATCTTTACAAAGAATAATCTTTACAAAACGAATCAAGGCTGGGAGAAGGATTTGGAACTCTTACCGATGCTCGGGTAGGGCACAATCTCGTACTCACGGAGAAGACTTTCGTTTGAAGGCCAAGTAATTATATCGACCGAATCATCCTTCCATTCGCTGTAATCTTCTCTAGGGATCGGTCCGATATCAGACACCACACCTTCCACGACCGACTCCTGACTGACATAAAAGGTATAGAGAGAGTGCTCCGATGGTACCTCCAAATGCATGGGATGGGGTTTTTTACCTCGACTGCGGTAATAAGCTCTCCAATCCTTCATCTGATTCCGAAGATATCCAGGGACCGATCCACGTGGTTCTTGATAGACAACTCCCAGTTGGTTCGGGCTTTTTCAGTTGCCAGATTTTTGACCTTAAAAAATTCACCAACTGAAACTAACCCTCGTTGAAATTCCTGAAGGAGAAGGGCATCATAAGCAGGGGATCTTTTAAAGTGATCAACCCCCAGGACTTTAAGTTCCAACCTGGCCTTTTTCTATAAGGATTCGACCGTCAAAGCCTGAAGCTCCAAATCTTCAATCTTCTGTTCATATGCCGACTTTGACTGCTCCGCTTCATGTTCGACTTTGAGCATCGATTCTTGGGCAGAAGACAATAAATTTTGAAGCGACATAGCTTTCTCCTCTGCCAAATAAGCTCTTTCCTCAGCCGCCACTTGCTTTGCCAAATAGTGGTCAGCAAACACTTGGGCAAACCCAACTTCCTTTTGATAAGCCGATTCAACCCGAGCACGAATGTCCTCACTCTCTTTCAGTTGAGCTTCAAGACGCCTTATTCGATCAGCTTGATGTTGCTGCATCTGAACCAGATCAGCAAACTCGGCCACCATATACAAGGAAACGAAATTAAAAATCTAGCAAGCAAGCAAGACGATTGAGAGTTGGGAATGAAACTTACATAAGATACGCCGTTAAAAATATTCTGAAGACGACTCGTCAAATAAGCGTTCATGAGGTGGCTCTAATGATCATCCCCGATAAAAGCCAGACTAGATGACATCTCCCTGAGCATATCCTGGGGAGAAGGATATGAAGGACCTCCCGAAGATTCAGCCTTTAGATCTTCAACCTCGGGAGAGGGAGAGGGGGGGGGGGGGGAAGAGCCCCTGTTCTGCACCAGTCGATACTTCAACATCAACGCTCGGGGGAATATCGACCCCGGTGTCTTTATCACTAAAGTAGATGAATGAAACCACCCGAGGAACCTCATAAGGACGAGCAAGAGAATCAACCGCCTTCCGTTTCTCAGCCCGAGAATGGTGGAAGCCGAGATCAGCTGATAGATCTTCCTGATCATCATCCCGGAAGGATTCAAAAAAGTCGGGACCTATATTTACTCTTCCATCAGAGGTTTTACCTCCATCACCAACGTCCATCCGCTCGATAGGGAATTCAATCGGGGAGCTCGATTCACCAGGCCCCTCACCAAGACCATCGCTCTGCCTCCCTCCGTCTTCAGAAAATTCCTGAGTATGGCCACTCTGACCACTAGACTCCCCTACGGTCGGCCGAATGACTTCCTCAGAGACATACTCAGGGATCTGTTCGTCAGCCCCATTAGAGTCCTCATCTGACTCAGGTGGGGCAATACCCTCTTTGCTCTGACGAGAAGCTTCTTTTTGGCTCGCTTGAAAGATTGACTTCACTTGACGAGCTTGAATGTCGCAGACGATGTCCGAGTCATACACTTAAAAAAAAAAAGAATCGCGTTAGAATATAAAAAGCAACATTTAAAAAAAAGTGTGGGAAATGGGGGTACAAATATCACTTACATCGCCTGTGGTAGCCTGAAATTTGGCTAAAGAAGCCAAGATCTATCATCTTCTTCTCATTAAAAAGATAAATCCTGCTCCTTTTTTCCAAAGTGCGAACTGCAGCCCGAGCAAGTCTGGTCAGCTCAGTATCGTAAAATTCAAGTTTTTTCTTTTTCCACACCTCAGGGGAACATAAAAAATGGGAAACTTTTCGCACCATCCGAGTTTCCCCAACCGAAAGAGTAACTTCAAGTCCAAGGTTTCCTCCGGTGAAAAACCAGTTGTTCTTCCAGTACTTATTAGACGAAGGAAATCCCCATACAAAGCCTCTCTTTTTGGCATCATCGGAGGTTTCAACTTCCCGATTCACTTTTGTCCCCTCGGGGACCTAGCAATCTGGCGGGTTAGACATGAGAAAATAAGTCCCTGTCCGACCAGACTGCCTTAGCATATAGAAGTGCCTGATTTCACTCGGGGAAGGCGGCGACAGGTTCATTCGGCTCCACATGTGCCATATGCACATCAAGATCTTGTAGTTGTTCGGGGCCAGTTGGGCTGGAGCGATCCCTGCTTCAGCTAGAAACCAGGCGATAAACAGCTGAAGAAGAAGAGTGACGCCGCAACAAAGCATGGACCCATAGATTGCCACTTCCCCGGGGGAGGGTTCCACGTCGTTCTATCACCGGAAGGAATCAGAATAATTGAATCATCCAAGTCGGATCGGGCACGATATTTCCCGATCTCATCCTCCCAGACCACATTCTGCTCGACATCATACCCACTCGAGCGATCGATAAAAAAAAGAGACAAGATTTTCTGAACTCCTCTTCGACGTCCTTCTCATCAATAATCTGCTCCATAATCCGGACGCTGCCCGAGTTGTGCTTATGGATTTCACTTTTACTTTGATGTCTCCTCATCCTCGATCGAAGAGGTACCCTGTGATCAGAAATGATAGATTCATAACTAGATGATTCAGAACTAAAACGAAAATCAGGGTAAAGCTCATAAACATCGACTTTTAAAAAAGAAGGTTCATCAGGGGGGATTTCCCTCAATAATCTTCGAGCACAAGAAACTAGTTGAAAATCCCCACGATCAAGCACTTCGAGAGCTATAGTAAAGAGTCGACGACGGGAAGTCGGATTCATTAAAACTAACCTTGAGTGAAGAAACCTAATACAAAAAACTTCAACGGAGAACAGAGATTTTCAGTGCAAAGAAAACCTGGGTTGGAAAATTTCTGCTTTGAGTTTGAGAATAAGCCAGGGCAACTCCGTTCATCGGAGTATTTAAAGAGATAATAGCACAAAACCCTAGAATCTCAAGAAGCGGGAAAAATCAAAGATAGATTTGATGTCGTAAACAACGCACTAGGGGATGCGTAAGTCGTTTCTTATAAATGGTATCGAGAAATGAAGCGGTAGAAGACACATGTTAAGAGAAGAACTGGCCAAGACCGTCAGAACTCCGAAATGTCGCAATCATTGAGATCTCGCGTGAGGAGACAAATTGAATTTACATGGTCACCATTAAGACATGTCATTATGACAAGACATTTACTCTGGCATAAATGAGACAAAAAAATTGAAGGGTTGATTAAAATGTTTTTGCCCGAAACGAAACCTTGTTCGGTAAAAATATTTTAAGGGGGTATTGTCGTATATAAAATTTATCAGACATACACGTCATTGACAAATGATGAAATTGCCAGGTGGATATCCAAATAGGCATTCGGAAAATATCTCGCAAGATTTCCAAAGAAAAGGAACCCGAGTAAATATAAAAGTAAGTATTAAGTAAAGCCTACTCGGGATCATTTAACGTTGCTCGGGATTAGATGACGTCATTCGGGACAACTAACATCATGTTCTGCTCGGGACAAACATGAAGAAACCCGAATAAAAAAGCCCAGCACAAAACTCGTACAAACCAAGAATCATGTTAAAATACGCAAAAATATCCACATCAAAGAAGAATCTCAAGATAAATAGAATATCAAACAGGAAAAAGGTTCCAAATCAGACAACAAATTTATTTCTTCAAAAAGACTATGTATTTATAAGGAAATGACTATATCACTAGAATCCGATCTTTATACAAGTCTTCGAAATATGAAAGAAGACAGACTACTTCGAACAAGTAACCAATCATAATTAAACACAAAGATATTTTATTACTTGTACAACAAGGATTAGGGTTTTGTGCACATATAAATAGACTCATAATCTCGTCATAAAAATATATAGCAAATACGGAGAGAAAAAAGAGAGATCGAAAGTTGTAAATCTTTTTCAATAGTGGATTTTGGCTCGGTTGTTTATTCAACCACCCGTAGACGTTTCTCCGGTCAATGGAGTTTTACCAGGTAAAACTTGTGTCCAGTTACTTTCTCCTTTTCTTTCTCTTTAAAATCACAGCTAAAATCCAATCTTGTTGACTTCCCACGTATCCAGAAATTGACGTCAACACTTAGCAAACGACCGTGCCACACTATTTGAGCCCGTGGTAGTTTGCAAGAATTTGGCATTTCCAAGATTAGTAGCAAGATTATGGATGTCGTCTAGGAGTCCACCATTATCGGATAAGTTAGACTTACCATCATTGACCCATTTAACAACTATAGCGTCATCAGATTCAAACACACACGGCCTCAAATCATAATCCAAACTAAATTGGATACTTTTCAGAATAACAGTGAGCTTAGCAGCTTTACAATTCAGATTAGCAACTAAATTTTGAGCACAAGTTGAGCACAAGAAGCAAGCACATTACCATACTTATCACATTGTTTTAAATCTTATTATGTTTGTTGCTTTTAAATTTTAATAAAATAGATTTATTTATTTATTATTATGTTTAAGATATTCAAGTGGTGACGTGGTGTACCTTGTTCCTGTGATGACCTTTTTAGTGGGCCCCAACAACTGTCACCAAACAAAAAAAAAGATTAATCGGCACTAAACTTCCTTAAAATATATGCAAAATCGCAAACTATCCCTGAATGTTTTTTTCCGACTGTAAACCACTCGAACAGTTGGAAATCTGTAATAATGGATGGAACAGGGACGAAACCCTGGTTTCGTCTGATTTTCCTTGCACGTGCACCTCACATGTATAATTCAAAGGATATTTTTGTCTTTCCATTGTTAAAAATTCAGGAATATTATTTTTAATTAAAAAAATAAAAATAGATTTTTTTTTTAATTAATACTCATCTATTCATCAACGGTTCAACCTCACCACTCAACCACCAACATCTCACCTCTCCTCTTCCCTCTACCCAAACCCTAGTCTATATCTCTCTAATCCAACTTTCAAATAGTCAAATACAGATCTCGACCAAATTAATTTTTTATTTTTAAATCTGGATCTCAAATTTTCAAACCCATATATGCAATTGAAGATCCAAATATTTGAAATCAATTAAACCCAGATTTGTATCTGTCTACGGCGTCGCCTACCTCCACAACCCTAAACCACTACCGTCGCTCTTCAGATGCGCCGACGACCTCGTCTCTGGCGGTCAACGACCCATTTCTGGTTACTTTGTGCGCTTGCTCAGCCGTCTCCAGTGGTGTTTTCTCGCGTCATCTGGCGTTCTGGTCATCTCTTTTGCTCGACCGACCGTTTCTAGTGGTCGTCGGTCTCACTTTACTCTTTTTTCGGTCACCAAGAGTCTTCCTTATGTCTTCTTTGTGGATTCAGATGGCTGGTTTAAACAATTCTGGTTTGGGTTTGATGAATACACTATTACTTGTATAAGAACATCCGGTTCAGTTCTTTGGTGATTTTGTTTTTAGCCTTTAAAAAGTGAGTTGTGGGATCTAGATTTTTTATTTTTTATTTATTTGGTTGAGATTTGAGATCTGAATTTGAGAGTTTAATGAGTGAGATACATATCATTTAATTATTATAATGAATTTATAATAAAAATTTAATTAGATTCGGATATCTGGATTTGAGAGTTTATATCAGTTAATTATTATAATAAATTTATAATAAAAATTTAATTAGATTTATAATTTATAATAGTTAATCTTTTTTTAATGATAACGAACAGAGTAGATGAGTTGGTTCAGAGATTAAGAAATTTGGAAAATTTGGAAAATTTGGAGAGAATTAAAATATGGTCAACCCTAATTTTTTAACTTCTAAAAGACAAAACTGCCGCTCGCTTGTGTTAGGAATATCAGACGAAATAAAGGTTCCATCACTTTCGTTATTTTTTTATCAATTTCAAACGATTCGAAGGGTTTACCGTTGAAAAAAAAACATTTAGGGACGGTTTGCGATTTCACGTATACTGTAAGGGGTCCAGTACCAATTAGTTCAAAAAAAACACACACTATATAATAAGTTGAAATTGGTTCAATAATAAATTTCTCATATATGTATCATAAAAATGTGGATTCGAGTCATATCCTTCTTATAAATATCTTGAATTTGTGTATGTAATACGTGAGGAAAAAAAAAAGTGTGAAGAATAAGTAGGTTTTATGTTTTTCAATTCTCTTGCCCATCAAACTTTTGGGCCAGAAAACATTACAAAAAAAATAATGCTATTATATCAAGATGTAGATAGATAGAGAATGTTTTTACCTATAATTAGCTACTTTTTTAGTGTATAAATTAATTATACTATTAAAAAGTAAATTCAGTATTTTTTAATTGAGCAAAAGTAATTGTATATTACATGATGTTTAACTGAAAGTGACAATAATTTTTTTTAAGATCATTGGAATACTTTATGTAAAAGTTAGAATTCCTCTTCCATAAAGGTTTAGGGGTTTGATTTATTTATTGAGATATATAAGGCTATACATGTCAATATTTAATTTTGTAAAGATTATACATCCAAACCCAAACAATAGCTAAAAAATTAATCCATGACCATAACATACAAATGATTTGTTCTTATCATAAAAATGATATGGTGAATGATATATCACGTCATTCGAGTTGATTTCTGACTATTTTATCGAGTTGTGTTACATTTCTTTACATAATCAGGCCCTTTAATCTTTAAATCTAAGGTGAATATATAAGCAAAATGAGGAAGAAAAATGAGGGAAAGAGGTACTAAACTATTCACAAGTCGATTGAGACAGTAGTGAAAAAATAAAGAAAGAAGTGGAAGGGGTCTGAAATTTGAATCAACAAAGTAATGATGATTGATGAATTAATATGGAGTCGTGGGTCGGTGGGTGCAGCCCACTCTCTTTTGCTATTTGGGCCTCCACGTCCATTCACTCACACATGCCCCAAGCTTCATCTAGATAACATGCTATTTCTTATTATTTTTAAATATTTAGTGGACTAATCATTTCTTTAATTTATTTTTTAAAAATTGATCAATCATTGCTCAAAGCATTTCTTCTTCTGATTTTCAAAAAAAAAAAAAAAAGCATTTCTTCTTCTTAATTTTTTTTTAAAAAGAATTTATTATTTCGAAAATATATGCTTCAATTTTGTTTTCAGATAAACAGTCTTATGGTATTTGTTTGTTTTGCTTTTTTTCTTTCTTTCTAAAGTTGACACCATAAGGGTCGATGAAAAATTAGAGAGAAAGCCCTCTGATGCTCAATGGGTCATGGGAATATTAGGGAGAAAACTTCTCTAATAGATTTATAAAATACACGACGTGAAACTCGAATCTCCCACCATCAACAGTGAGTCAATGAAATGAGATATGCACCATTTACACCGAAAGGGGATGTGCTTGTTTGTAATGCTTTTTAAAATTCTTATAAATGATCATATAAAAACCAATTAACAATTAACTAATGATCGAAAACATATGTGATTATTAACCATGGTTATATTTTGTTACTGCTTACTGATAAGTGTAGTTATTAGTATATTAGGGATCCATATCATCTGTGTGGCTGTGTTATTATGTTAAGCTGAAAGATCAATTATTTAAATGAGTTTTTTTTAGTAAATTTGTCCCTGATTGTTGAAAAATATATCTAATAGGTCCTTATGATTTTTTTTTTCTTTTTTATAACGGTCAAACATGATAGAATATATAAATCTACCAATTTACCCTTAACTTTAATTAGAGAATTTAAAAATGAATTTTTACCCTCAAACATTTAAAAAAAATTCAATCCAATAATCAAATCAAAATCTAACATGTGTTGTCAAAATTTTAAATAAAACATTAAAAAATCATATCTTATAAAAAATCATAATCTATTTGTTTTCTTAACAAAAATTAAATTTTAAAAAAAATAAACCCCCACCAAACAACCATCTCACCGTCAACCACCCCTATCGCCACTACCACACTTAAACCCAAAAACCAAACCCAGAAATTTCAATTCCAAACACAGAAATTTCAGTCAAAAACCCAACCAAAACGAAATGAATCCCATCATCTTTCATCTAACATCATCATCTTCTTCTTGATCGAAACTCAGTGACCTATTCTTCTCTCTTCTTCATTGTTGGGAATCAATTACACAAATCAATTGATTACTCCAACACCCAAATCAATTAACTAAACCGACACCCAAATCAATTAATAACACCAACACATAAAATTTGACTAGAGCTCTACTGCCATCTCTATCTATATGGAGGTAGAGCTCTCGGAGATGGATCTCACTAAGATGGAGCCGATGCAGTGATAGAGATGGAGAATGGAGCAGAAGTAGAGAAGGAGATGGAGGATGGAGCCGATGTAGAGATGAAGATGGATCAAAAGAGTTTGATTGGAAAACCAAATCTGATATAAATATATTCGGATGTGGAGGTGTGATTCGTTCTAGGTTTTGTGATGATTCTGGGCTGGTTCAGTTTCGGGTCTTGTGGTGGTGGTGGCGGTGGCGGCCAGAATCTGGGTTTGGTTGTGTGGGTGATGTTGAAGTGGTGGTGACTGATTTCAAGAAACAAAGCATCAATGACTTTGTATCTTGTATCTGGTTGAGAAGTAACAAAAGTGAATCAGTGGGTCTTTGATAATCAATTGCAAATCATGATCTAATGAAGAAGAATATATATATATATATATATATAATTGTGGCTCTAGATGTGGTGATGTGGTTCAGTTTTGGGTTTGGGTGTGGTAGTGGTGGTCTAGTTCTAGTTCCGGTGTGGTGGTGTTCTGGGTTCTGAGTCTGGTACGGTGGTGTTCTGGGGTTATTGGTTTGATGGTGTAGTTGATGATGAATGGTTGTGGTTTGGTCGTGGTGGTGTTGATGACGGTGGTTGTTTCTATTATTTGGTTTGGTGGTTTTTTTAAAAATAATTTAAAAAATAAAAGATGAAGAGAGATCTGGAAAGTTTCCTGCAACCATCGGATGGAGATTTCCATCTAAGTGTTGATGGTGGTGTTTGAAGTTGATGATCTGGGTTTCGAAGAACGTGAATTAGTTTGGTGGAGTAAAGATCTAGAAATTTCCAGATCTTTTCAATTTTTTTAATATTAATGTCTTAATTTATGCTAATATTAATTAATTTTCTTTTATTTTTTAAATTATACAAATATGTTTTTTTAAATTATACAAATATGTTTTTTTTTAAAAATTATTTATTGTTTGGTGTTGACACGTGTACAACTTAACAGGTCATAAATGAAATGAGAAAAATAACCCTCTGATCATTAACGTTGATTAACTTTATACAGACGAATATACCTATTTGATATATTTGTTAAAAGTCAGGCAAATTTTTGTTAAAAAAGTAAATTCATTTAAATAATTGATTTTTCAACATAACATATGGATCCATATGATGTTAACCCTATATTAGTTGGGATATAGTTAACTCATTTTTTAGTTAGACTATCAGCATAAAGTTAGTTAACTCATTTTTAGTTAGAAATTAGTTACACAATGGTGAGATGGCAACTGTTTAGCCACTCATATATAATCTCTTATAATCTTTTGGATAGTGTAATGAGAAAATAGCTTTTGCCTTCCGGTTTTCGTTTTCTCTCTTCTTTGTATTATGATATCAGAGCAACGACTTTCATCCGTTGCTGTTCTTTCTTTCTTTTTTCACCATGGTTCGTGGTGGAGCTACTATGATAACCGTGTTGGCCGAATTTTACGCGGAAGCGTTGCTAGATAGAACACAAACAAACAATAGCAAAATAAAGAATTAAGATGAAGAGAATAAATCCAATCACACAACACAAGAAGATTTTGCGTGGAAACCCAAATCGGAAAAAAACCACGACCGTTAAGACGATAAGAGAAAAAATCCACTATGTGATAAATTGTTACAACCACACTCTCAGGATTCTCTTTCAAAAAATACCCCAAACACAATTACACTCAATGCTCTCTTGAGATCTCTCTATATTTGCTAATTTGCTCCACCACCCATAGCCTAACTATTATGGTCTATTTATATGAATTACAGGGAGTTTAACATAAAAGGAAGTCCTATTCCTAAACGTACAAGAATTACTTGTTCCACATAAATACTATTTCCTATTTATGACAAGTCTTCTTGTTTAAAAGAAAGCCTTTTCTTTTAAGTACAGGACTTTCCTAATTTGTTTAACACAAGAACTTTAAGAAGAAAACACCTTTGCTATTTCGTGCAACATTCCTATTTGGGTAAAATCCACCATTGATGCGGTTTGGGTCGTGGTTGACCACCCACGCCCTTTACCACATGCATTGCTGTCGTCCACCGCTCCGAGTACCGCTGTTGGTGCACTTGCCTCCCCGCTGTCCGCACCGTGTAAACTCACAGACATTTTACCGCTCCCTGTGCCTCGGTCTGTGCACGTGTCAGCACCGCAGTCCAGACCTCGGTACCTACCAGATTTCATTTTCTTTAGTTCTTCGGTCTTCAAACCTCCCTCAAACTAGATCTCCAACTTCCAAACGTATCCCAAGTCTCCAGGAAGTCTTCGCATTGGTTGAATTCCGTTTGGTAGTCATTGAAAATTCAAGCCATATCTAACACAACGTTGGTACCGTTAATGGTGGAACTCGCGCCAGCGAAAGCAATGGAGGAAATCGATTTGTCGGTCTTGAAATCCCTAACTCGGATCGATCCACTTTCGACGACTCAAGCAACCCATTCTTTCTCAGTAATGGCGATCATTTAGGATTGTGTCTGGTCTCACATCAATTAGTGGGAGAAAACTACAATACCTGGAATCGAGCTATGCCAATGGCTCTCACTGCCAAGAACAAGCCGAGCTTTGTTGATGGTACTCTTTCTAGACCTAATTCTACAAAAAAAAATTATAGTTCTTGGTCTAGATGCAATAGTATGGTAATTTCTTGGATTCTCAATGCTGCGTCTAAGGAAATAGCTGATAGTCTCATGTATATAGACAATGCTAGTGATATGTGAACTGATCTTTATGATCGATTTCACCAAAGTAATGGACCTAGGGTTTTCCAGATTAGACAACAATTAAATAGTTTAACAAAGGGAGCTAATGATGTTACAACCTATTATACTAGGATAAAAATATTGTGGGATGAATTGAAGGAGTTTAGGCCGGTACCAGTTTGTAGTTGTGGAGGGATGAAGTCCTGGATGGTTTACCAACAATATGAGTATGTGTTGCAGTTTCTTGTAGGACTTAATGAGTCTCTTACTCAAATACGGGAACAAGTTCTTCTGTTAGATCCTCTTCCATCTATTAATAAGGTCTTTTCTCTTGTTGTTTAAGAGGAGAAACAAAGGCGTATAGGAAACCCTTCATTTAATAACATTGACACTGTTGCTTTAGGAATGAATGTCAATACAACAGGAAACTTTAAAAGGAAAAGGAATAGACCTTTATGCACTCACTGTGGAGTCACAGGTCTTATTATAGACAAGTGTTATAAGCTGAATGGTTATCCACCTGGATATAAGTCCAAGAATAGGTCAGTACAACAGCTAATCAGACCAATTTAGTAACTGATGCCTCTGAAGAATCTACTCATTCAGCTATAACTAGTCTGTCTACCACTCAATGTCAGTAACTTATTGCTTTTCTCATTTCTCAGTTACAGCATAATGTCTTCCAAACTCTTTCTGGTGATCAACAACCAATGGTATCCAACTTCACTAGTATGCACTCTGACATATCTGTTGATGCATGGATATTAGATACTAGTGCTACTCACCATGTATGTCATACATTACATTCATTTAAATATTTTGATTATTTTACCAAATCTGCAGTTATTTTACCAAATCTGCAGTTACTTTACCTAATGGTCATACAACACCCATATTGAGAATAGGCATTGTTCGGCTTTATACATTATATTATATAATGTTTTGTTTGTGTCTAGCTTCAAATACAATATACTTTTCGTCAGTTCTCTTACTAAAACCTATCCTTATTCTCTCACTTTTTATGTTATTTCTTGCTTGATTATGGACCTCAACCAGGGAATCAAGATTGGAATGAGTAAAAGACTAGAAAATCTTTATTACTTAGATTTGCAAGGCTTAACTGATTCTATTGATTTTGTAAAATCTCAATCTGTGTAGTTCATTTTTTGTTTCCAATAATGAACTTTGGCACTTTAGGTTATGCCATCCTTCTTGTCTAAAAGAGCATAAGCTGAATAAGGATTTGTGTTTTTTTTTTATAAGTTTGACTCAAATTTTCACTGCTCTATTTGTCATTTTGCTAACAGAGAAGATTACATTTTATTTCACACGATACCTTTTCCAAATCTTCTTTTGATTTGATACATTATGACATTTGGGGTCCTTTTCATACTACAACAGTAGAAGGTTTTAAGTACTTCTTAACCATAGTGGATGATCATTCTAGAGTCACTTGGACTTCTCTTTTACGTGTTAAGTCTGAGGTTCAACAGATCATACCTAGTTTCTTTGTTATGATTCAAAATCAGTTTGGTTATTGGATCAAGGCTATTAGGTCAGATAATGCTAGGGAATTGTCCTTCTCAGAATTTTTTAACTCAAAAGGGGTCATACACTATCATTCCTGTGTTGAGAGACCTAGACAAAATTCAACAGTTGAAAGAAAACAGCAACATCTACTGAACGTTACAAGGGCTATTTTATATCAGTCTTTTATTCCTTTAAGTTATTGGGGAGATCGTGTCTTGACTGCCACTTACTTAATCAATAGAATTCCTACACCACTTTTACAAAATAGGTCTCCTTTTGAGGTCCTCAATCATAAGGCACCATTATATACTCACCTTAACAATTTTTGTGACTTGTGTTATGCTTCAACTCTTCTAAGTACTAGAGACAAATTTTCACCAAGATTTAGAGCTTGTGTATATCTTGGATATCCTCCTGGTGTAAAGGGTTATAAGCTTCTAGATTTAGAGTCAAAGAAGATCTTTCTTTCAAGAGATGTCCTATTTCGTGAGAAGATTTTTCCTTTCTCAAATGGATCCATTTCAAGAGAATAAGTTGATATTTGTAGTCACAAGGTCTTACCTCTTTACATACCTGACAATGCTATCACCTCAACAAATCCTACTTCTTTGCCTTCAACATTTGTTGATTCATCTTCTTCATCGCCTCATATTCAGACCAAGTCTTCAAGGGTTGTAAAAAGGCCAACTTATCTCCAAGACTATCACTATTCTCTTGTTTCTCACTCACAACAACAACATACTGATGCTTATTCTACATCAGTTCCTTATCTTATTTCTCAGGTGCTTAGTTACAACTGTTTATCTCCTAATTTTAAAGAAGCAATCCTTCATATTTCCTCACAAATTGAGCCACAATTTTATTCACAAGTTGCTGGTAAAATAGAGTGGGAACAAGCTATGCCCAATGAACTTGTGCCTTAAAGGACAATAATACTTGGCCTATATAGTCAACCTACCACCTGGTAAGCATACAATTGGGTGTACAAGATTAAACATAAAGCTGATGGCTCAATAGAAAGGTATAATGCTCGTTTAGTTGCTAAGGGATATACTTAACAAGAAGGGGTGGATTACATTGATAATATTGTCCATGTTGCAAAGGTTGTTACTATCAAGCTTTTACTTGCTTTATCTTCTACTAATGGCTGGTATCTACAACAACTCGATGTCAACAATGCATTTTTGCATGGTGACTTGTTTGAGGATGTTTCTATGGCCATTCCACAGGGGTATGACCATAAGGGGGAGTCTTTACCTACTAATCCTGTATGTAGACTGCATAAATCCCTCTATGACTTGAAACAAGCTTCAAGACAGTGGTATGCTAAATTTTCTAGTACACTATTGGTAGAGGGTTTCCATCAGTCTTTTTTAGACCATTCACTGTTTATTAAGAGAGAAGGAACTCTCTTTATTGCCCTTTTGGTTCATGTAAATGATGTTATCATTACAAGTAACAATGAGAAGACAGTGAAATGTCTAATTGATTCATTGGACAAGAGGTTCAAATTGAAAGACTTGGAAGAACTTAGATATTTTCTAAGCTTGGAGGTAGCCAGGTTTGATAAAGAAATTTTTGTATCTTAAAGACCTTATGCTCTTCAGTTTTTGTCTGATGCTGGTTTTTTGGGTTCTAAACCAGTTAAGACTCCAATGGAGCCAAATGTCAAATTGTCTAAAGAAAAAGGTGAGGTACTTAAGGATCCTGCTGGTTACCGAAGACTGATTGGCAGATTATTATATTTAACTATAACCAGACCAAATTTATCTTACTCAGTCAATAAGTTAAGTCAGTTTTTGGTTAAGCCTAGGTTGCCTCACTTCAAGACAGTACAAATAATTCTGCAGTGTACATTAAGTCAACACCTGGACAAGGGTTGCTCTTTCCTTCTAATTCTGATATGCAATTGAAAGTGTTCACTGATTCAGATTGGGCAGCATGTCCAGATAGCAGAAGATCCGTTTCTGGATTCTGTGTGTTTCTAGGTGATTCTCTTATTTTTTTCGAAATCCAAGAAGTAGTACACTGTTTCCAGATCTTTTGCAGAAGCAGAATATAGATCAATTGCCAATGCAACATGTGCGATTACTTGGTTGTTGTCACTATTAAAGGAACTTTACATTTCTCATCCAAAGCCGGCTATGTTATATTGTGATAATCAGGCAGCCTTGCACATTGTAACAAATCTAGTTTTCCATGAGTGCACAAAACATATAGATAGATTGCCATTTGGTTCAAGAGAAGATTCAATCAGGATGTTTGAAGACTCTTTATGTTTCTACACAACATCAGTTGACTGATGTCTTTACCAAATCTTTGCATCCAGCTCAATTTCAGTTTTTGATTAGCAAGATGGGACTACAAAATATTCATGGTCCATCTTGAACGGGAGTATTAACCATGGTTATATTTTGTTACTATTTACTAATAAGTGTAGTTAGTAGTATATTAGTTAGGATGTAAAGTTAGTTAACTCATTTTTAGTTAGAAATTAGTTACAAAATGGTGAGATGACAGCTTTGGAGGTGCTTATATATAATCTCTTGTAATCTTTTGGATAGTGTAATGAGAAAATAGATTTTGCCTTTTAGTTTTCGTTTTCTCTCTTTTTTATTACAGTGATACTAACAATATTGTAACATCATTGATTTTTTTTTTTTTTTTGATATACCACATTTGACAGAGGCCTTAAACCTGAAATATTGTCGATGGAATGAACGATCTTACCACCACGCAACATTGAACGGTGGTGTAAGATCATTGATTTTGTATCTCATATATTAATGATTTATATATATATCAATATTTTTATTCAAACCTAGCTTATGAATATTTAACTAGTTTTCATACTCTGTAAATTGAAATTAAAGAGTTCTTTCCATTTATTCTTAAAAGTTTTGTGTATGACAATTAATCAAAATTTGGGCGTCGATCAACTCTTGTCGTCATTGTTCTTTGATCCGTACAATTATTTTAAGCCTTTTATAGTTATAATATTTATATATTTTTTTTCGTTGACTGACCTGCCAATCATCAAATAAATAAAATAACGTTTTTTTTTTGCAATATTACGTACAATACAACTGTACAAGTTATCTTTCCATTTTATTTTATTTTAATATCGTTTGGATCCTACGTTCTTTTTTAAAGATCAATTTTTAAATGAGTTTATTTGTTTAGTAAAGTTTTTTCAGACTTTTAAAAAATATATCAAATAAGTTCATCCGTATATTTAAAGTTAGTCAATGTTAACGACTATAAGGTTATTTTTATCATTTCATTTATAACGTGTTAAGTTGTACACGTGTCAACACCAAATAATAAATAATTATTTTTAAAACATATTTATATAATTTTAAAAATAAAAGAAAATTAATTAATATTAACATAAATTAAAATTTTATTTATAGAAAAATTGGAAAGATCTGAAAATTTCCAGATCTTTACAAATCTAGAAAAAAAAAATTGATGCACCAGTAGATCAATTATTATATGGAGAGGTGGGATATGAGAAAAACCAAGGAAAATGGTCATTTCAATCCTACTAGTCCGGACGACGGAGTCGGAATGATTTGAAATTTTGACAGCCGATGCGTTTCGATAAAACTTTTCAAATTCACGAGCTTTGCTAGTGTGACATACCCTTTTTTAACCAAATTTCACCGTTTAGGTCATGTAAAAACCGTTTTTACCTTTTTAGGAAAGTTTCGTTTTTATAATAAATCGAGTTTCTCAAATCCGAATCGACTTCCGTCAATTCCGAGATGCTTATCATTCTTAGTAGAATTAGTTTTTGCTTTAATCTCGTTTTTTTCCTTTTTTAACTCGTTTTTTTCTTTTCAAGAAATTCGATTAGGTTTAGATTTTATTTGCTTTAAAAAAGGATATAAACCGAAAGATTAATAAGTTTTTTATTAATAAAAATTTAGAGTTTCTCTAATATTCCGGTATTTGTGCACGAATCAACGAATTTTTAGTACGTTGTTTTTAATTGTTTCTTCCAGATTTGTCTGGAGAGATCTTCTGCCACATCAAAAATCCACCAAACGAATTCAGGTTCTTGTAAAGCGAAACCCAGATCATCAACTTCAACCACCACCATCAACTCCAAACCACGATTATCCACCGACCCAAAAATCACCACAAATCCAGAATCACCATCTCTTCTCTTTTTCTCTCTAACAGCTAACTTCCAAACACAACAATAAATCGAAGACTCATCAACCCAGATTCATCAACACAACAACTCATATTCATCAACACAAAACCCATATTCCTCCATCATCGACCCAGATTCATCAACATAACAAATCATATTCATCAACACAAAATCTATATTCCTTTATCATCAACATCACCAAACCAATAATCTCCAAGACAAACCACCCATATCAAAAACCTGATCTCCACCATATCGTGCGGATCTCAACTTCCACCGTCGACAACCTCCATCGTGGCCGCCTCCATCACCATCAAACCAATATCAACCGTCTCCATGCTGGTGGAGGAGATCCGCGTCTCCTCCAAGCTGGTGGAGCAGATCCGTATCTCCTTCACCAGTTTGCCCTATCACCGGCGGCCATCTCCAGCGGCGGTGGAGGAGGCATAGGGAGGCGAGAGAGAGGAAGAAAACAGTGAGAGAGAGAGAGAGAAGGGAAAGTGAAAATGAAAAGGGATTAATTGATTGAGATCTCTAGTGGATTTTCATTGACAAAAGAAATTGAAGTTGAAATCTGCAGATTGAAAAATAGAATAACAATTAATTCAATCCCAAATCAACATACTGTTTTTAAAGAACATCTTGTCCTTCGGTTTATTTTTTTATTGTTTTTATTTGGTGGTGATGTTTGACTATTGTGGTATTTGTTTGATTATGTTGGTTTCGTTTGATCGGTGTTTGACAATAGAGTATAGTTTTTTTGTTAGAGAGGAAGAGATTTATTGATTTTTTTTTACAGTTATATTGGAAATGTAGGTACTTTAATTATATTGGATTTTTTTTAAAATAAAATATATCTCCGTGGAGATTTAAAATTTAAAATTTAAAATTTTATATTATATATATAAAAAATTGTTCAATTTTTTTAGTTTTTCAGATTTGTTATCTCTTGGATTTTTTTAAAATAAAACTTTTTTTTTAAATTTTAATTTTTGTTAAGAAAACAAATTGAAAAAAGTCTAAAAATATATAAGATGCGATTTTTTTAATGTTTTATTTAAAATTTAACCGACACGTGTTAAATTTTGATTAGATTATATCGAAGTTTAATTGATTTTTTTTTAAATGTTTGAGGGTAAAATTTTATTTTTAAACTCTCTAATTAAAGTTAAAGGTAAATTGATCGATTCATATATTCTGTCATGTTTGACAGTTAAAAAAAAGTCAGAATGACTTATTTGATATATTTTTCAATAGTCAGGGAAAACTTTACTAAAAAAATAAATTCTTTTAAATAATTGATCTTTTAAATAATTGATCTTTCAACATAACATAGGGATCCAAATGATATTAATCCATTTTTTTTTAATATAGTGTGAAGGGTAAATGACACTAGGGGTGTACGTTTTCGATTTGGTTTGAGTTAAAGCTCAATGTCAAACCTAGGGATGGACGCAGTTCGGTTTGATTCGGTTCAGTTTTAGATAAAACCGAACTGAACCAAAAAAGAAATGGTAACCGAACCGAACTGATTTAATCGGTTCGTTTCGGTTCGGTTCGGTTCGATTCATTTCGGTTTTGGACCTAATGGGCCTTTTTAACTTGATGGGTTTAATGAGTTTTTTTAATATATTTTGTTGTTGCCTTATTGAATTCTAATTTTGGACCAAAGTCTCATAAATTGTAATAGCCCAACTGCCCAAGCCCAAATCAAACATAACTATTAACTAATAATATTTAATTTATAATTTATTAAAAAAAATCACAAATTGAATAAACCTGAAAACTCCAAAATAAATATTACAATCTAAATAAAAACTCTAAATCACAAATCCAAGCTCCAAATAAAAATTACAATCCAATTTCAAGCTCCAAATAAAAATTACAACCCAAATCCAATGGAGCTAGAATTCTGTAAGGTCTCATGAGCCTTAGTCGTTACTCCCTTCCATTGAATCAACATTAAGATCCATTTCCATCTACAAACCATTTCACATAAAAAGAAAAACTAAAATAGTAGTAAGTAAAATTTAAAACCAATAGAACCACAACCAAACTAAAAGAATAAACATTCCATTGTAACCACAACCTCCATATACACACTATTCTCCACAAAACTTTATTCTAAACATTCACATCATCTCTAATTTAAATTATAAACCTAACTAGAAAGTTTTAGATGACCAACTTAACTTCCTGCTCAATACTGTCAAAGAATAAAATGCAAAGACACTGACATGATGGAAGATGCTAGGACCCTTGCATCGGTGCATGCCAGTCAATCAGTCAATGTAATTCGTTTCTACACAAGGACGTTGTTAATTAAATCATAATATAGATTATTTATCTTCAAAAAAATTGAAACATCAAAAAACAATGAAACAATACAAAACTATACAACAGGAAAATGTAGTTATCAACTTATCAAAATCAGAGGATATAACACAATACACCAAGGCATTGAGCGATCAATAATTGGACTAACTTACAAAAAAAGAAACCACAGACTCTAGGGAATTTCATTAAAAGAGTAACAAGTTCAAACCAATAAAGAGGATACCGTAAGAAACAATTCATTGAAGGCCCCAATACTGTGCATGAAATGATCAGCTGTTAGCGAAGAGGCAAGAAACATCATCCTCGCTACCAGTAAACATTTGTCCAAACATTCAGAGGGAACGAGGATGTAGCAGCGCAGCAAATTGATTCCTAAATAACTTAAAGCAATCAGACAAATGTCACACACCAACCTCTAAAACGAACATGACTCAATGAAATTACTTAAACGACGCATTACTAAATATTGAAACACAGAAATGCAACCAGAACTAATTCATGGTCAAATGCCAAAACTGCAGTTAAAAGTTACTGAGTAGAACTTAAGAAGTGATTCTACCAAGAAATGGAAGAAGCAAATCAAACCAATAACAAAGAGCCCACTATACTTGAATTATGCCCTTAATTCTCCAAACTCCACGGGTATACACTACAATATGAAATGAGAAATTTGTATAACCTGCAGACACTACTATTTCATCTATTTCATTATGAATAGATGCACTTTGACTTTACATGTAAATTAAATTGATTCATGAACCATAATTGACTGTTAAAAACTTAAAAGTGACCAAAAGAAACCAATTCATGCTGTATAGCTTAGCGTTTGTTGCCTTTCAAATTTAGCACTCAAATTTTTCAAAATTTAGCACTTAAATCTTTCAAACAAGCAGCACCACACCCCCAAAGAAGAAATCATACGAGCTAAAGACAATAAATAATCAAATAAAGAAAGACAAAAAGCTGAAGAAGACAACAACTAACCACAGAAGCAATTGTACGAGATAAAGAAGAGCTGAAGGCTGTCTGGATCGTGTTGAAGCTTTGGCTGGAGATGAAAGAAACCAGATCAGACGAGCAGAGACCAGATTGGAGGTATCCAATGTGAAAATAAAAAGACAAAAACAAAATCAGGAAAAAAGAAGAAGAAAATTAGAACAAAAAGAAGAGACTGAGTCGACTGTCGAGGACTCGAGTGACTGAGTGAGTGACAAACCTTCTTTGAGGAACGGAGTTGAGACGCCAACGGAGATGATCAGATTGGAGATGGTTGACAAGCAGCGAAGATGAGTGGTAGAGATGAGCAGATCGGAGACGGCTTGACGAGCAACGGAGATGAGTTGCGGAGGTGAGAATATGAGCAGAGCGGTGACAATTGATGAGCAGCGGAGAGCCGGAGATGAGCGACGGAGATGCCAATCGAAGGAGTTGAGTCAGAGTCTGAGAATGAGAGGTGAGATTTTGAGAAGTGAGAAGTGATCTGAGAAGTGAGAAGCAGAGAGAGAAGTCGACTAAAGGATAAGATATTCAGAGCATTTAGGGTTTTTTTTAACTTATATTTATGTGGTTTAAATGGTTTAAACCGGTTTTTGGACAACCGAACCGGTTTGAACCGAATTGGATCTACAAACCGAACCGAACAGAACATCCTTTTTTTGGTTCGGTTTGGTTCGATTTCGAACTTAGTGCCCACACCTAGTCAAACCAAACAAATATGGATCGGTTTGGCTATATTTCTACCCAAACCAAACCAATTTAATTTTTCAAACCGATTCAAACCAAACCAACAAAGGTCGGGTTGGTTTGGATTGGTTTATAGGTTTAGATTTGAACTCAAAAATCTTTTATTTTTTGTATAATATTATAAAAATATTTAAATAAAATAATCATAACATGAAATATTATATATATATAAAGAAAGTACAGAAAAGTCAAATGAGTAATTACCAATTAAAGACATGTTTGATAGTATCTATGTTTTTGAAACTCTAATACATCAATCAATCAGAATAATTGTATCAAAATAAATAAATAAACTATACAAGTTTAAAGTAATCGATAAAAGTTATAAAACATGGACCGAATAAAAAATATAGGTAAATTTTATGTTTTAGTTTTACTTTTTAAAATATGTGGTTTGGTTTGGGTTGGTGAATTATTTCACTCAACCCAAACCGAACCATCTTTAATCGGTTTGTCCAAAAAACAAACCGACCTACTAATTTTTTATATTTTTAATCGAACAAACCCAAACTTTATGGGTTGAATTGGTCGGTTTGGTTCGGTTTGACGATTTTTTTCACACCCCTAAACGACACCGTCCAAAAGATTATCAATTATCAATTATCAATTATCTTGCAATCAACATGGCAAGATATGTTTAACATTATCTCTACATTTTTTTATAATAATAAATGAACAGTTCAATAATACTTGAAACTCTTCTTTACGAAGTTGGTGGATAAAATTCACAGCCAATAAATGTTTGCTGGATCAAATTTTTTTTTGACTCCCTTTTCGTGGAAATTATGAGATATGTCACATCTCCTTATATATGTTGCAATGATGTCACAATTTTAATAACTTAAGTTTAAAAGACATCTATTATGATGAACTGTCTAAATTATCCTTAAATAATCTATTTTTTAATCTCATTGTGTTTCCATCTACATTTTGAAAACGATAACTCGGAGTCTCTCCAAAAAACTCGTCTCTCTCCAGATTTTGCACAAAAAGATAACCTATATTTGTGATCTTCGATTATATATTTTTATATATTTCTATGTGGTTTAACAATGTATCCATTCGTTATGATTTGTTGTCCAGTTTTTGTATGAACATATATGAATATTTATTTTTCAAAGGATTGAGCATTTTATTTTTGAAAATAAGATTTAGTTAAATCGAGTATATTTGTAGCTAAATCGACCATTTTTTTTTAATATGATCGAGTTTATTTTTGAAAGAATCGAACATATTTTTGAAAGAATCGAGCATTTGTCAAAGGATCAAGAAATTTTCAAAGCATAGAGAATTTTTTTCAAAGGATCTAGAATTTTTTTCAAAGGATCTAGAACTTTTTTCAAAGGATCGAGAATATTTTTCAAATGATCGAGAATTTTTTTTAAAGGATCGAGAAAATTTTTCAAATGATCAAAATATTTTTTCAAAGAATCGAGAATATTTTTCAAAAGATCGAGATTTTTTTTTCAAAAGATAGAGAATATTTTTTAAATGATCGAGAAGATTTTTTAAAAGATCGAGATTTATTTCAAAGGATCGAGAATATTTTTCAAAGGATCGAGATTTTTTTCAAAGGATCGAAAATATTTTTTAAAGGATCGAGAATTTTTGTCAAATTATCGAGAGTTTTTTTCAAAGGATCGAGAATATTTTTCAAAGGATCGAGAAATTTTATCAAATGATCGAGAAGATTTTTCAAAGGATCGAGATTTTTTTTAAAGGATCTAGAATATTTTTCAAAGGATCGAGATTTTTTTTTTAGAAAATTAGGTTTAGTTAAATCGAGTATATTTGTAGCGAATTCGAGCATATATTAGAAAGAATCGAGGATTTTTTTTTAAAGAATCGAACATTTTTTGCAAAGGATCAAATTTTTTTTTTTTGAAGTACTGACCAGGAAAAAAAAACTCTTGGGGCGCTGCCCCCTGCCCCTCATTAATCTGACCGGGCAGTTCGACCACCGTGAGCTCGGCTGGGAGCTCGACCCCCGAATGCGTCTGCGTAACGTATGAGTTTCAACGAAACTTTTTACTCTATTTCATAACTCTCACTGTAAAAAAAATGAAAGAAAGATTCTGATGGAACAACTATTAGGGGTATTTTTATCCGTTCACCATAATAGGTGCATTTTAAACATAAGTTATTAAAACATTGACAATATTGAAATGTCACCTCCAAAAAATGCTATTTATTTTTTGAACCCTTTCGTACTATATATATATATATATATATATATATATATATATATGGTTTGGTAGCTACTAGCATACTGCTCATTTTCAATCAAACAATGTCTAAAACATCAATATCATTATCCCTTTCAACTTTAAAATTTGTACTGATTAAAAAATAAATAAAATATTTATGATATGTTATAATATAAGCGGAGAATTATTGTAATATTTTAAAAATAAAAATAAAAATAAAATGAATAGTTGGTGAGCTATAAATTATGGTCTTTAAAGATTGAGAAATCTTATTTTAGCATTGTTTGAAGGAGAGTTGGCTGGTCTTCCATCAGTCTAAAACAATTGGGTTAAGGAACATTTCCATCCTAACTTAAAATTAACTTCTAATTAAATAAAATTGGGTAAAATAGAAAAGCTGAGGTGAGGAAGGCACACTCACATTACGGATATAAATTTGATATCTATGTTTTGTTTTCGTTCCAAGGGTGTGTTTACAAACTATTTCAAGGCTACATCTGGTATATGAGATTTGATTGAATTATTTTATGAGATAAATAAAAATGAGATGAAATTTGGATTGGTTAGAATTGAATTGGTTTAAACTAAATTAATTCTATATTTTATTTGGTGATGCATGAAATTAGATTAGATATAATAATATTTTAGAATTGAATAACAAATTATTGAAATAATTTTTTATGCCAAAATAAATATTTTAATTTATATTATTAAATTAATAATATTCAAAATATTTTAAAGTAAAATTATAGTTTTATATATTTTTAATAAATTTAATTATGTTATATTATTTTAAGATTTAAATACATTACTTAAAAAAAGTATTTATTAAAAAAAAGTAAAAATAGAAAATGTTTATTTATACACTGGACAGGATTGTTGTGGACCAAATTATTTATTAATTGAGGTTTATTTTCGAATTACAATTTTTTTTAAAAATTTATAAATATGATTATAAAAGGAGTGTACCGTGTTACGGTTTTTAAAAAGTACTATTACCATCACTCTGGATTATATAGTCTAATCCTGATGGGTACAAACATCCAATCCCACCTTTTGTCTGGTGCACCGAACACATTAACTAAAACACTTGCAAATAATTGAAAATCTATTTATTTTTAGGCATTAATTTAAATAAACAGTTCATAAATATAACTTTTGTTCCAGTTTTCAATCCTTTAATTCATGAAAATATTTTCCTTATTTTTATACAGTTATATTTAATTAAAGGAAGATAGTTTCCTATAATTGGATAAATCCCTTAGAATGATTATTAACAAGCCCTTAATAGTCAAAATGTGGAGGACATGTCGTTATATAATATATACACTGCTCTTTCAATCTAAGATATATGTTAAAAGGAACAATAATACAACTTTGATCTGCTCAAAATAATAATAATAATAATACAACTTTGATGATCACTTTGTATAGGCAAATATATTATGATGAAAAGCCGGCAAAAAATGGAAGAAACAACCAGACTCTATCAAACACCTCTCTGTGGTAGCGTTTCAAATGCTGAAACCGTGTTTTCGAATTTAATCCGATGTAGGGGGGCACCGCTTTGCTTTATCGCACAAGCTGTCTTGTCTTCGAGGGGGCAACGTGCTTTCAGCATGGAGAATACATGATTGTTCAACCTCCTTGCTTTCTTCATTGCTTCTATTTGGGCTTCCCATCCCTTTTGATCAGAAGAAAGCAATTGTAAATAAACCAAACACAGGAAAACAAATCAAATTTTAAAGCCTAAATATAGGCATAGAATCTTGGCTCAACATTCAACAAACAACTCAAACTCCACTTTTTTATTTTGGAGATTAAAATTCTATTACTATGTTCATGTAAGTTATATCTTGAAACATATGTGACTATAGTTAGCAGTACATAAATTTTCACCAAATATATTGACCGAAAAAGCCTCCCTTAAAGCATGATATGCGAAATTAGAAATTACATTTATGCTTGGGAAAACAACAGTAGTAGTAGGTGGCTGAAAGTCACTCACGGATTTAAGTTGGAAGACATCACCTCTAATTATGCTTCACAACAAGGACATAAACAGTAGTAACATTGCACATTTAAGCATGCATAATGTTCAATAACTGATTTATGTGCGTGTGCCATTCTTCGTAACAACCTCTCTAAACAATAAAAGCAAATTTCTGTACCTGAAGTAAATGAGAACTTTTATGAGTCTGTGCAATTGATACTGCCTCCACTTCAGCAACATTGAGGACTTGATATGAAAAATCAAAAAGCTCAAAATGCAGCTGTTGCCCAAGCAAGTATATTATGGTACAACCACCCCAAGCAACAGAATCTCCCAGCGATTCCTGATTGTTAGATGCTAATTGACCAGAATTTTCCAGGTAACCCTATAATTCAAGAAAAAAACAACAAATTAGTGACACAAGGTATTTGAAATTCATTTTTGAGGTTAAACAAGGTGTATTGTTGGCGAGATGGTTATAACCATTTTCTGCTTCATCATAAGTTTACATATTTAGTGATTGTTATATGTGCAGTTTACAGAACAGTTACTCTTGAAACACCTCCTTGTAACCTAATCTATAAAACCTTTAGCTGTCATCCTTTTTTCCATTTACACCCAGTTGCATTGCATCAGCAGCAAAGCGGCTTTTAATTTGTACTTTTGTCAATAAATCATTTCAATTTGTCAAGTTGTTTCAAAGAATATTACAGTGATTAAATGACAGAACATATATTCCAAAGTCGATAGAACTTATAGTAAAACCTATATAAAAGTTTCTGCATCAACCAGTAAATGAACCTAAAAGAGTTATATATAAAATAGATAAATTAAAAACTAAAAGAATAACTGCTCAAGTTGTTACTTACAATTTGAAGGCCAGAATATATACGATAGAAATCCTTTGAAGTTGTAATGTCAACGAACCCTGTCTTGGGAGCGGCACTCCATTTGCTACAATACTTATCCAATGCTGCACTTGTGAATGCAAGAGCATATTCTAGCACACTTCCAGTATTCATGTTGGCCTTGTACAAGAGATCTGGAAGAAGACACTTAATTTACAACTGAAGAATTATAAAAGCAATAATTTTGTCATTGTGCCTCATAGCATCCTCTTTTTGGTGATTAGAACTCGCAATAAAGCATAAGTAAATGTCCACAGACCAACTTCAAACTTGTAAATATGTTGGCATGAAGTTAAGATTTAAGAACAAGGAGAGGAGAGTATAGAATGCAAAACAACATGGTATTATAGAGGATATCCTGGTAAACTCCGTCTGATATATATTCCACCTACACTTTAAGAAGTTGGTCAAGTAAAGAGCCATAAGGAGACGATGAATACAAATACAAACCTGCAGCCTCTGCCTGTTTTGACATGGTGTAGAAAGATGTTGGATTTGGGCACCCGGGGATTGACACAATTGCATTAGTCGCTGATTTAAAGAGGTTGACGATAGGACTATCTCCACCATCTTGATGATGCAGTATTTGGCCATCAACACCAGGAACCAAGCCCAACCAAGGGGATGTTTGCATGAAACGTGTGGTATCTACTTCTCTCTATTGAGTATATGAAATTGCCATAGTAAGTAGCAACTAAATCATTCAATTACAGAAAGCAACCTGATGTGTTAATAACCAGGATTTGCTTGTGCAAAATCGTAAAAGATAAACTGTGCAATGTATAACATCGTGCAAATAGCCAACCAGACTGCCAGTCAAACACCATACATTCCTATCTCAATGTATGGAATTTGATTGGTATAATTGTATTTATGCATTTTTTTTCTTCATCTTTTTCTTCTCAAATGTTGATATCAATTGCTGTTTGCCTTCTTATCTATCCTGTATTCATCCCATTAGGATGTAAAATATCTATTATCGATGCACCAACCGGACACCTCTATTCACAATCGAGGGGAAATCTAACAGGGTTTTGATTTCTTCAAATTCCATGACCAAGGAGTAACTGGATCCATATTGTCCATAAGAGGAGAAAGCTAACTCCGTCAATCAGTAAGATTCTGGGTACATATAGACTCAGATTCCTAGTGGCTGAAATGTTAAAGCATTTCTAACATGGCACCACTACCAGTAGACAAAGGATCCCACCAGCTAAGTGGCAAAATATATCCTTATTTACTCATAAGGGACCTAAATCATACATTATGGAGCGGATTTCATTTTATTTTATTACTTGTTCTTCCTTCTAGGATTATACATTTCATACATTCATGCATAAAGAAATTCATTTCTCATTGATGACACAGAATATAAATGAAGACCAAACTATCATTTACTAAGGGAAGTCCCAGTATATCAAGAAGTAAATGCACTTTGACAATATAGAACAAAATGGGTGTAAAAAGGTATTAAATATGGCAAATTTGGTAAATGTACTGTAACTGCTTTCCCACCAGTTATTAAGTAATAATGTATTAAATATTTGAAGGATGCGAAACTAACCAACACAATATCAAGAAACCCCATCCAATATAATACACTTCCAATCTCCTTGATCCCACGAAGAACCTCTGCTTTGAGTTCAGATTTTGCCCCCCAATTAAGATGTTCTTTCACAATCCTCATACAACCTGTGTGAATCACATGCTAAATACTATGAAGGTGGGACAAAGATGCCAACAGCCAAAAAAATGCATAATATTTTTAGTTAAATAACAGAGAAACTTTGATCACTATTTGGATGCAAAGCAACACATTCAAACTGAAAAAGGAGACACTTCAAGAATATATTTACTATGGTCACCAGGTACCTGTCACACCACTATCAAAAGGAAGAAGACCAATCGACTTGGGCAGTGCTTCTTGCAACCCTGTAATCATCGGTTCAATTGTAGTTATCTGAAACATGCAGTGAAAAATATTAGATTAAAATCAGAACCAGAGGCTATTTCTTTTGAAGCTTGACACATGTAAGATGCATAATAAATGAATATATAAGATGAGACAGGTCAGCAGAAAAGTATCCACATTATGCAAAAAAAATTATATACATAGAACAATCGCTAAATAATTGACTATCTTGTTTGCAAATGAAGGAAATGCTGAATTTCATAGAGCATGACATACCTTATTTGATATATGGTCTAGTAGAGCTCGGATAAGCCAAGGCAGTGATCTGGATCCAAGAAGCCGAACAAGGGAGAACATATGAGGTATTCCAAAGAATCCACCATGCAAGCGAGCAAAACTTTGATGTGCAGAATTCAAATCCTATCCCAAAAACAACCATGAAGAACAACAAAGTCAGAAAACATTACGAGGAAACAAAAAATTTCAAGAAAACCATATGAATATAAACATGAAGGTATATGGGATATGATGCCCATAGGAATCATAAATTTTGTCACAAAAAAATCCATGGAAAGAGAATATTGATAAAGATGCAATCAATCAGATGCAGATGATTACGTTTCTTACTTGAGTACCACAGTAGAAGTTAGGCTTTGCATTGGGAACAGATGGCTTTTGAACAGGAACAAGAGGAACTTTTGATGATCGGATGAAACGCTGAGTGGTATTACAAAGGACAAAGTTTGGCAAGAAATCATTTTGCATCTCTGACCAAATCTACAAGGCATAAAACAATGATTTAGAGAAATAACAATCAACATCCTATCAAAAGAAACAGGCAATAAAATGATAAATGAACCAAATGTCATAAATTTGCATTAATAAACTATGAACTTCATAATCCATCCCCTTTTGGAGAGAAAATATTTAAGATATGATGTTTTCTTTAACAAGAAAAATGTCATCTATTTTTTGTTTAAATATTTGCAAAAATGATATTAAATCCTCAAACTTGATTAGGGCAATAGGGCCAAAGCCCAGATGTAAGTCGACTAGAAAACAAATATAGAAAGCACCAAGTTGTAAACTAATATATCTTTGAAGAAATGAAAGGAAAAAAATTACTAAACCTGAGAGGCGAGTCGACTCGAAAATGACACAGGGGATATGTTTTCTTGCATCTCATTCAACATCAGACTGAATGAGTCTATGGATAGATCTTTGGAAAGCAATGCATGGGCATGCTTTAAAATATCCAGCAGCTTATCTAGTTCCTGCAGCCAAGTGCTCTTATCTACTAATGATTTAAAAAAAAATAAAAAACAAAATGTCTAATTATTAACAAGATTCAAGAAAACAGAATGTGACTACTTACCACTATAGCACATAAATCTTGGGACTCAAAGCGATCAAACAGAAACTCAAGATTGTCTCTACAAACTTTGTTCATCCGTTCAGCAATCAAACTTCGTAAATCAATGGTCCTCCCAAGTAACTGTAAAGCATATAAGTTTAAGGCAAGTGATGAAATAATACAGAAACAGATCACTTTCCAAACAAAACAAGTTAAAAGAATTTGTTACTTAGTAAAATAAAGAAAGTTGCAACAACAGAGGAAAGAACTGGAAAAATACAATGAGAAATTCCTATGCTTACGAAATTGTTAATATCCTGTTAAAGATTTAACGAGTCAATCTGGTTTGTATATTAGGCAAGTGTACCAGAGTAGAACTGACATAAAATTTGGAGATCTGGTTGCTTGGACACACACGGAACAAAACAAATTTAGATGAAAGGATAGTCCTATCAAAATATAGTAAGGCATGCTTACCCAATTACTTGAGAAGAAATATTCAAACGGGAGCAAATGCTAACATGATCCAGAAGTATTTTACATTCTGACAACATGTCTTATATTATGTAATTATATTCCAATGCCATGAGAATGAGGATAAAACTTTCTATAAATGAGTAGAACAACAACAACAACAGTTTTAGATCCTATCACATAGATTTTTGTATAATAAAAACGAATTATATGTTAATATAAATAAAATATTGTGACATACAAAAATAGCAAAACAAGTTTCATTTTCAATATTTCACATCAGCATCAGCAATGCTCAAGTCTCTAGGAAGGCTTTTGCAATTTGTGAGAGACATCAAGGGTGAAGAAAACACACTGCAACTACAAACAAGTGCAATGGCTGTGTAATAAAAGCAGAATAACTGCCTAACAAAAAAAAGATTCGATCAAAAGTCATAAATTCACCTTCACCCTAGTCATCTTATAAAGTGCAGAGAACTTAATAGGCTGGAAAGAATATTTCTCTCCATTGTCCAAGGCAAACAGGAACGACGGATCAAGTAGCTCACTACAGAATTGCAACGAACATTGAAAGAATGTTAGCTCATTAAACTTTCAATGACACATGTAAAGGGAAAGAACATACCTTGCTGCCCAGCTTTTGTAATATGTGAAAATAGTCTCACACAGTTTTGCAACAAATATATCAAAACCATGATCAACCTGCAAAACCAACAATAATGTGTTGTCACTAATAAAATAATTAAATTATCCACTAGAACTCCAATTGGTACATATAGATACATATTATGTGTCTCTTAGGGTATGTATGTCCACTGTTGACAAATTTCATGCAAGAAGGTTCCTGATAATGCAAAATGCAATTATTTCCTATAATATTTTTTGGTTAAGTCTTAGATTTAGATTTTAGATTTTACATTTCTAAAGGAATGAGGACCTAGTCTCAATAAGATTCAGATTTAGTTAGATGGGCATTCATAACTAGTGAAATGAGCAAGGAAATAACAAAATCTAAAAGCAAAAAAAAATATTACCCCAAAAAATGCTCATTTTTTTTAATATACCTCAGCCTCTATTTCATCATAGAGGAATCGCTGCTTCAGAACAACCAATGCCTGCTGAGCTGAATCATTATAGATATCAAATGGTATAAGAACACTTTCTATAAGTCCAGCATTCTGAGACTCAAGCACATGATCCGCCAGCATCCAGGGAAGAGAGCATTCAATGGGAAACTGTACATGGATAACTAACAAGTTTCAATATTCAATATAAAATAAGACAAAGGAAAGGAAAGGAAAGAAACAGCATATATTGACAACTATATTACTAAAGATGTAATTAAACTGAAGACTTAAAATGTGACATTATCATATGAAGTATCTCAATCCTGAAATGATTTGCATCATATCATATCGGTAAATCTAAACAGCCATACCTGAAGTTCACAAGCTAGAATAACTTTATTTAATTTTAAAAGAAACGACATTATTTTATGTTATAAAAAATTCATGCTCTTTTACCTGAATAACACGAGAAGACTCCAAATAAAATTCTCTAAACCATAAGAAACCAAGATCCGTCAAAGTAGTAACAGTTGCTGCAAACACCATTACACCACGGTGAAAATCAATGATATAATCAATCATGGAATTTACTATTGTAAAATGACAGAATTTTTGTTTTTTTGTTTTAAATATCAAACAAAGAGAGGCACACAACAATTAGAAGCTCTCTGAATATTCAAAGAGGAGAAACAACATTAGAGCAAAATGAATGATTAAATCAACAGATCGGCCATAAAATAAATGCAGTTGGCTTAAAGATTATACAGGTGCTTTGACGATGTCAGATTTTGTAGGGTTAACACCAAATGTTAAAAATAACTAAAGGCAATCTCTTCCTATTTCAACATTTTACTTCAAAGGAGATTCTACCAAAGTTTTTTTTTTCTTTTTTTACCCTGATGAAAAACATAATGACATAAATATTATTGCTGAACAAATTACATAAAACGGTGCAGACTGCAGAGGTCCACTATAACAATAACATTTAGACAAAAATAAATAAATTGAAAGCTCAAAATATAAGAGCTCCTAAAAAATACACAACGAGGCTCTATTGTTGCTATTGTTGGACTCTTTCCAAACAACTTAAACTTTTGGGTTTATTGATTACTAACATGATAAGAGCTTGGATATACCAGGAAGTCCGGGGCTCAAGTCCCCCCACGTGTTTATATTTGAATTTGTTATTTGTTATCTAAATTTTTTGCTTGTGTGCCATGCGGCAATTTGGGTCTGTTCATAATTAACATACAGCGGTGCCAACTGTTTATACGGCTTACTAAGTTTTGATTTGTTTTCTTGTGTCACTCACCAAATAACCTTTAAAGTGATTGTCTAATGACACTAATAGTGCCTTCAACTAAATTGGTTAGTGGAAATGGGTAAGAAAATAACAACGTCGAACCTACTCCATATGTGACTGTTATCCAAACCAAATTTCCTCAATGGAAAATGTTCATGAAAGTAAATACCTACTTTGAGTGGACTTGACATATCCATAAGTGAAGATATATGTCAGTGCTAAAAGCAGGCAGCGGTCAAGTCCATACAATGAACTGAAATAATTAGTTAGCAACATAAACGGGGTAGAAACATATATGAATTAAATGTGTACATTAGAGTAAACCAAAAAGGCAATTCATCAAACCTCATGCTAAGGTGAAAAAAACTTGGGAAAAAAGATTACCTGAGTAGTCCAGTATATGCAGGAAGAAGCTCAGCTTGTAAAAGAAGGTTTCCAACTGCTTTAAATCATTAACAGGAATCTCAGACCCACTATTTCCAAAGAGGCCCCCAGGCTTCCTAAGATTACCACCAGACACCACCTCGTATATCAGGAATTGCAAGCAATGGACCTGAATTATGAATATATACCGATCAGTTACGTAAGTGTGAAAATGTTCAATTCACCAAACTACCGGTTTATGAAGTTTTGGTGCATAAAAATGGGTGTCTCATAAAAGTACATTTCTATATATGCAAAACTACATGCAGGTTGGTGTATGTCATGAGGGACAAGAATGCCTTCATAGTCGCATGTTTGTGTCCCTTCTATAATTGAAGGTTTGAAAGCTATATCTTGCTAGAAAAGGGAAATATTCCCATGAAATAGTCACAATAAAGAAAATTATACTAGGATTCAAGCGATGGATTTAGTGAGAGACATACTTGTCTGCTAACAGGACTCATCCAACCTTTAACCTAAATACATTATTTTCCAACTACATGAATCCTGCCTTTTAGATTTACCATCTGTAACCTTTTCAAGATATCTACATAATTTTCTTCATTTCACATGCAAAAAGAAAAATTCTTTTATCCTTGTAAACCATAGGAGTGTTACTATCATTTCAAGAAAGCATTTTTTTTTTTTGTTATTCTAGCCTTTCTCATATGGCATCCCATCCACACTGTGATTCTTACAATCTTCAATCACATAGTATGACTGATAACTATTAATCACTAACACTTCATAAGTTCTTCTACACTGTTTTCATTTAGCTTTAATTAGATTAGGAAACACTACCTTTGGTGGTTACCCTTTTATGCTGTACCGAAATTAAACAAGGCAGTATTGGCATTTTCCAGCTACTGTTTTTGTCTTCATTTCATAAATATTTCCCCACCATTACTTTCACCCAAACATCACTCCTATCCTAGCCAAAATTGTATTCCATAAACTCCAGCTTTCTTATTTATTTTTATTAGAAACAAAGAGTTCCATCCATCTTAGCCATACTTATCCTGAAAACTATGTTTTTATAGCCTCTTCTTATAACTCCAATTCACCATTTAGCCCTTATCTATTTTTGTCGATTTAACTCTTTATTTTATAAAAACGTTGTGTTAGTTTAAACCATTTTCATTAAAAAAAACAAAACCATCAGAATTCTTTCAAACGTGTTTCGAAATTTCATCTGTAAACAAATGAAGAATGTAGGCGGCTTGTAAGACAGTATATATAATCTGCAATTAGAAATTCACTAGTCACTCCTGTACTTCTCAAAGCTGTCAGTCTTCAATTACATCTATATTTGTAACTGATGCGCCTTAATTTTCTTAAATTCAAAACATCTCTCTAGCTAGATTCACAAGCTTGACACCACAATACTGAGTAATCCAAATCCAAATTCACTTGTATTTGTACATATAGTGACAAAAATGCTTTCTACCGTTGGTCTGGAATGGTTATACATCAAGAACTGTGAATGGTATGCAACCAGTGAACGGTAAAGAGAAAGAAATGGAAACCAACATGCATAAAAAGGGTTGTAAATTGAGGGAAACCTGTGCAGCTGTTGGTGCAACTGGTCGTGGATAAAAGTTCCCTTTGCTTTCTTCACCTCCATGCTGTGAAGATTGCAATTCGCCTTCAGGCTTACTCGTGTTTGCCATCCAGTCAGCTGAAAGTGTTCGCATATCAGAAAGAATCCTGAAAATTAGCAGTTAGACAAAATGTATAAGCAACATAATTAGTCCATTCATACATTTCCACAACTTTCAGGCACAACATAGAATTTATAACTTAAAACAATTGGAAAATGCAGTTATTCTACTTACTACTCCCTCGTGATAAAGTACAAGTAACTAGGTAGATTTCACTTTTTGAAGGTTAGAATGCGAATGGGCAGGCAAAACTTGAAAGGACATAGAGATTAATCATAGCAAAGTTGAGCAAGTTCAGACACACATTTATCAGGAACTTCCATGACACAAATAGACAATCTCTTATCCAGTTATGATACTTTTGACCGATATAAATAATTAAGGAATCAAAATATTATATAGCAATCAATTCCTTAGAAATTCCCAATTCTTAGTTACTTGAACTTTTATTCTTGTCTATGACTTGCAGAACACTTCTAGTATTAAAAATTTAGTGTCTCGAACATTTGAAGACAAGATTTTTGAGCCTCAATCAAGTCACCACTTGTATTCACTTACAATTTTGGTAGAATTACAACCCATGCATTTTTTATCATGAAACATTTTCCAATATTTCACATTCTTCATCATTTAAATCGCTTGGTACATATAAATGCCAACCTTGAAAGATCCTTCTTCTTTCGGAAGGTAGTTCGCAACATTGTGGCTAATGTGTTTTGAACAAAATCTTGGACCTCGGCATGTATTGTTTCCCATAATGCATCTGCTACTATTGTATCACACCGCAACATCATTGATCCAATGCTCTTTATATAGCTAACAAGTTCAACCAGAGCTTTCCTCTCCTCTGCACTATAATTATACCGTACCACCTACAAGATAATTCAACAAATATGTAACTTTGAAGCAAAATACAGCAGATATAAACCATGTAAACACAATACAAGGATTAAGACCACACACATGAACAAACTGTGTTAGCTCTAATCCCTTTGTATCTGTCTGCATTTATAATCCTTAAAGATATCATCTTAAAAAAGCATATTGAGTAACAGCTTAGATAAGCTTGAAATGTTCGTGTTCCATTAATCCAAGCTCATCAATCCAAAAACAAATGCCACAGATTGAGGAATACAAAACCTTTTCATAGTCAGAATATGATGCCGAAGTTTCATTTGATTCAGATGGGACTGCATCCTTGCACGGGCGAGAAAATTTCCATGCACATTGTTCCCAAATGCGTGCAGTCCATTTGCTTAAGAGCTGGAAGCCTTCAATAACCATATCATACATGTTTCCTTTAACTTCTTTGCCCCACTCAACATCTGCACCGTCAGTTGATTTCAACAACAATAGCTGTACAAACAATTTGAACAGTACGAAAAAAGCCATTAGAAATTATGCATCAGGTGAGAGATCAGCGAAGAGATACAGTGGAGGTGGAGTACCTGATTCATAGCTGAAGCAAAACGAATAGTAAAATCATCATGCTCAGCTCGGATTGCTCCAATGTGAATAAGAATCAAATAATGTCTCTGATAAGTAAATTATGTCAAGGTTTCAATAGAAGGACGCAAGAGTTTATTTTTGCACTGCAAGGTCATACACATTAACAAGACATGCTAAAGAGTTCTATTCATGGATAACTAAAATGGGTCTAACTGGGAAACTGATGGGGTTTTATGGAGATCAATATTTGAAAAGCCAGTAGAACCTCTCCAGTCATTTTAACAATGAAAATACCAAAGAAATATGTTTCATTTAGTACTTCTCATATGAAAATATTTGTTGCCATTTTTGTTGTAATTTTAATTTTAATTTTATCACTGTGCTGGATCAAGTGCAATCTGTGTTGGGTTCAGATCAGCCCAAAATCACTTTAGATCCCAGCAGGCCCATTTAGTCAGGCATTCAGCATACCTGCATGCATTTTGCAGGCAACAATGTCTATAACAATTACAGGACTGCATTGCATAGCAAAAGTTTCAATAAAATATAACAGAGCTTCTTCCTAATCACTGCCACAGCACTGCGACTAGTATTCATGTACATACGAAAAATTGTATCAGCCAGAAAGATGGGCAGTATATGCTCCTCAATACATTCCGTAACCCCATCATATTTAAGTTGACAGCAAGGAAACTGCCAACATACCATTTTATAATTTGCCCCAAAACTTATCCCACCCCACATGCTTGCAATGGTAAACATCAAAACAGTGTCAAATGCAGAGTATATCACCCACTATGATTATTGTTTCATATGGAATGATAAGTTTATTAAGCAGAAGATTGGTCACGCAAAAAAAAATATATATACATATATATATTATAGAAAACGATATTCTGTACAGGATATTCTTGTGCCTCCCGTGGTGGGATCTCATGAGGAGCTGGAAGAGTGAGAAGACGAGTTTGAGCAGAAAATTTCTGGAAGTACGTTGACAATTCTTTTAATATGGCGGCAGATGAAAGATGAAGGTCTGGGAAGGCAGGAATGACTGGATCGCTCTGCCACAAAGGTTCAAAATATATAAACACTTCCAAATCAATTCATTTGCTATAAAGAAAGCATCAAGAAATACATACATATCAAACAATCTATGGATAGCTTAGATCATTCTATGAACAATACCTTAAATATATTGATCAATCTGTTGATTTTCACCCTCTTATACAGCGACTCACTATCTTTCTCTGATGATGTTGCCAAGACAACAAGAACAGGCAAAACCCGAAGAAGAATGTGCCGCTCTGGAAATAGAAGAGCAAAATCTAATTCCAACGATTCAACGGCAAAGACTATGAGAATTTGAAGGATGTCTTCGACACTATTTTCAGTCAAGGACCTCAAAAGAAATTGTAAGTATGAGCAACAACATTTATGCATCTATAGCTAACGGAAAAATAAATTCTCTCCACAATCACGGAATATTGGAGCATATAATATATCACACTAAGTGCATTCAATAAAACAAATCCTGTCCTCATGTTTTGTACTTTATTCTCTACAATATATATAAAAAAAAAAGTTACAATGAATTTGTAGATAGGCAGGATACTTGTTCACACGGAACATCTCCACATGCAAGTTCAGTAAGATAGCCCACCTAGTGCTTAAGAAAATCTGCAATAAATAACAAAAATTCTCAATAGAAAGTAAGTACAATTATAAATGATTGAAATGCCTCTTGAAGAAGGGAGGACAGAAGCAAACAAAGTAAAATATAGCTTTCCTATACTGGATAAATTGCCATCCTACTCATCCGTCCTGTTAGACCGCAATCACTCACCTGTAAATCATCTAACTCCTCCCTCATTGAATCAGTATCTTGCCACTGGACACTGACTTGAGTGAATGTCCTGACAAGTTCAGTATATATACAAAAAAAATGAGATAAACCACATCTTAGAAAAGCCTGCCAGCTCTGTCAATACTTTGTGAAAAGCATATGAGACTAAGCAAATTTAATAGCTACTATTGTAGAAATTATATTGCAAATACTATTACAGAGCAGAAACAAAAAAGAAACAAATTTCGTGCACACACACAAGAATAAATAAAAGTGTTATAGTGGACAAAGGAAGAAAACATTCTGGTAGAATACAGACAGGACACAATTGTCCTGTAATTTTGAGGACAAATGCTTGAAAATATCAGAAAATATAGATTGCACATAGTTATTTTTTATTTTTTGCTAACCCAGAAATTCCATGAACCTACATAGCAAACCCAAGTTACTGAACAGAGTACACAGAGTTATTGAGCAGATATTTACCCTGTTTGCTAAAATTTGATCAAATTGATATATCTAGGGTTATATTTTTTTTACTCCCTATCATTGCTCCAGTCAAAAATTTTAAAATACTTAGAATAGAAAAGTTGTCAAGGTTCACTAATAAAAATGTATGAATTGAGGTTTGAAGCAGAATTTCTAAGATGTGGAAAATAGAGGCCCAAAACAGAGTAACCTTAATGACCAAAGAGATATTAAAATATGCTTCAAATCCTTCCTTTCTTTTTTTTCCTTTCGTCCATTGGGTTGTGACCATGCAAGACTAAATATTGAGATGTACTTAAAGAGGAAAAGTAAACTTCAAAAATTATAAGATAAAGTCCAGGTGACTTCAATAATAACCACTAGAAATACAGAAGATAAGTTTGCATGAGATATGATAATTGATACATGGTTATAGAGACTGTAATAACCAAATAGTAAAGAATTGACGTACCTCTTATACCAAGAGAAATCATTAGGTATACTTGCTTTAGCATTTTTAAGATGATCAAGTTGCACTAAGACATCAAGTAACTTTAATATGGACCTGGAGTAAGAAGAAATCAATGAACAGAACATAAGTATGGGCTTGAAAGTAAGAACTTATAATTTGTCAATGGTGATATAACACACCAGAGATTAGTTATTGTGGGGCCATTAATAAGCCGCTCTGGCCTAGAAAATCGTTGCATATCAGCAGCTAGCTGCATCAGAATTTAATATTTATGTCAAGAGAGAATTCAATACAAGCTTAACTCCAAAATGAGCAATAAACATTTATGCTCTCATACTTTAGATGCAGCTGATGCTTGCCATCGCTGAATTTCACGCAGGCGACTCATCTCCAAGTCCAAAACTTGGTAGGTTTCTAGATACAGGTCAGCCTGACTGTGCTTCATAGAACTAGGAAGCTGCCACATACAGCCACAGGTGAGTGTAGGTAAATATAAAAATGATATTAAAACAGAAAAGTCAAAATTACAATTTTTTTCTAAAAAATTCAACCATCATGTCTTATCACTACTAAAGATTGCTGTGCTTTATCAAGCACTGGCAGCTAGGATGTCAATTTACTGAATTGTTCGTGCTCACCATGAACCAGCAGAACTTCAGGTATGACTTCATTTCTATAAGGTTCGCATATCTACTAAATAAAAGTATGCTGCACTAGCACATGGACAGCGATGCACTGAGAAATTTATATGCTGACTGCAAATCCTTAATACACAAGTTAAAAATTTTCATTATTTATTGCTACCATCATTGTAGTTACATCAGGGCCACTTCTTCCACCTCTACCTTTTATATGTTATCTATTATGATTAATGTTTTTCTCTATCGTTCTTGATGTTTAACGGCGTTATAATTATTGATTTATTTCAAATTAAGGCCGAAATAAACCTGAGGAAGTGCTTTGACACAACTTCGGTATGTGTAAAGCACTGATGTCATCTCCTTCCCTTCTTGTATAAGGGTGTTCTGTACATAGTCAAAAACGAAAAACAATCAAAGATAGTATAAGTAACAAAACAAAGGGGAAAGAAGATCCATATAACATTTATGATTTTAAAAGGCAAAGCGAGAATGCCTGACAAGAGTCATTTACCAGCTGATTCAAAGCCTTTGTGTCTTCTGACAGTGACAAGCGATAAGCATTAACATCACTATACTCTACAAAAGAAACGGATATCTTTAATAAAAAATTGTATCATCTATTCTACCTGTAAAAAAACATATTATGTGCATGCACATGTGTGTGTACAATCAATTACATAAAGAAAGGTTGGGTGCAGTAATGTAACCTAGTTGAATACTATACACTCCTTAGGAACTTCAAAAACAAATCAAATAGTATAGATAAAAATAACATTTTCAAGTAAAGATTAGTTAATACTACAATGTCAACGAAACAAAAAATGTCATCATGACGATTCATGCAGCACAGCAGAACGTCAGAATCGATAATCATATTTCCCTATTCTGGTCAACCTTAAGGTACGCATTGAATCCGAACCAGGGATATCTGTTTTATTATTTCAAGAGTCTAACACCAACTCAATCACAAATACATGGCCTTACAAACTCACTAATCTTGTATACATGAAAATGCTTCAAACAGATTGGTATTTCAAATGGTCAAAACATAAATTTGTCACATTCAACCAAATGGACAATATCACAATTCATAATTCAATAAATGTAACCTAAATTTCACTAGTAAAAGTTTTCCCCAATTCATTTTTTTTAAGACAGAGAAACAATACCAACTGGGCTCTCGGTCGCTCCTTTTTCAGTTGAAACCAAAACTGCAGGTCCTTGCACCTCCGGTTGCTCATCCTATACATTATATTCAAAAATTCAATAAAAAATGTAAGTCAACTAAAAAAAAATGAAGTGAATTTGAAAACTTAATTGAAGGTAATATTAAGTGACCTCAATAAACTAATAATACCTCTAGCGAGAATGTAGATAGAGCTGCAATTGCTTCTTCGACGGGAATTGCTGCCATCAAGTGCGTGGCAGATGGCGACTAAAATTTGAACTCAAATCTGCCAAAATTGAACCGTTACAAGCTTAAATGAAAGTATTGCGTTTGAAGTAGTTTTGTTAATTCAACACAGAATGCGAGAGAGAAATCGAAATGGAATGGTTTTGATTGATAATTGACTTATTTGTTGTTACCTTGTAAACAAGTTTTGGGAATCGCGAGCGAGTCGGATTCGGAGACGGTGTCTGAAACTGAGTCACGAGTCATGACTCGTCCCTGCTTATAAGTCCGAAAATGGTTATTTTACCGTATTGGACATGTCGTTTTGAATAAATTACCTTACTACCATTATTCGTGTCAAAAAAAGAAGGTTCGTTATAAACTTATAATCAGGAGGTGATGGGTCCCATCCTTCACTACATGGCTTCCTTTAATTTATTTATTTAAAATAATAATAATAATAATAAGATCATCATTTTTTTCCTTCTGTTTGCTTAAAGATCAAAAAATAAATAAATAAGATCATCATTTTTTTTCCTTCTGCTTGCTTAAAGATCAATCAAGCGTGAAATAGATATCATTTAAATGAAGAAATTTTGGTTAAAATTAATCAAAGTGTGTTCATCCTAATAGACTTGTAGTAATATGAAAGCAAAACAAAGAGAGAAAAAGTACAAAAGGGTAATTTTGTTTTGGATGATTCTATTATTACACATAAAATATCTTTTTACTATATTTTAATAAAACATTTTTATTTTTAAAATACCTTAAAATTTAATTACTTAAAATACATGATTTTATAATTAGAAATTAAATTTACTTCCTACACGTATAAGTTTGTACACCTAATCCAAGCCTAATAATATATATTTAATCAAAAGCAAATGTATAAATCATAAAATATAATTTTTTTTCCACATATAGTCAACTAGTCAAGAAATGAATGAACTAAGAATTGATTTTATGGAATGCATTCAGATATGTTTACTACTTTATTTTTGTTATTGTTTTGTGATTGAATAAAAAAGTGTTGTAGTTGTAGTTTTATAGAACTCATTTTTTTTTTAAGGTTTTATTTTAGATAATTCAATACATTGATTTCATAAGTAACAAAAAAAAAATATATAATTAGTTTTAGAGTTGAATTTATATTTTAATTTTATCTAAGTAAAATAAAATTGTACATAGCTTTTTTGTAAAAGTTTTTTTTTTTGGTAGTGGAAGCAAATAATGAGAAAATATATATTTTAAAATTAAAAATATTATTTAATGGATAAATTTTAAATTTTTATTATGGACGTAGGAAGATATTTACTGGGTGGCTAGTCCCTTTAGTAAATGTGAGGTGTACCCGTGTATATAGTTGGGCCAGCTCGAACTCGCAACTTCTAAATATATGGTGCACATATATGAGTAGTGCTGTAATAATGGGCCGGTTCGTGACAGGCCGGTCCGGCCGATCCACGAAGACAATGGGTCGTACTTGGCACGGTCCGTGAAGGAAGTGATCCATGCCCGGTCCGGCCCATGACAGGCGACGTGCCGGGCCGCTCGTTGGAGGCCCGGTAGGCCGGCCCCCCATGGCAAGCCAAGCCGGCGTGCTAGGCCCATGGACCGGCCGGCCGGTCCGTTCGGCCAACCAGGTTATCTTTCAAAAAAAAAAAAAAAAAAACCCTCCAACGACTGGAATTTGAATTCTAGCCGTTGGAGCTAAAAAAATTTACAAACCCCCCCTCCCCCCCCCCACTGAAATCTTTTAAATTATATTTTGACCCACAAATCAAATTTTTCTATAAATACTTCCATCCATTTCATTTTTCATTCACTCTCTCTATCATTCTTTCAATTTCTCATTCTCTCAAATCTCAATCTCTAATATATTCTTCAATTCTCTAAACTTTTTCATTCAATTTGGTTATTACTCTCTCTACAAAATTCTCTATATTTTCCACCAACACACCAAAATTTAAAGGTACGATTTTGTTATTACTTTTGCTCAAACATATCCTCATAGTAAATTTATATGTTTATGTTTAGATTTTAGGTACTTAATAGTTAGTTTATCAATTTTTGGGCTTTAATGTTAATATTATTTGTTTAGTATATTTAAGTGTAGTAGTGAATTTAAATTTTTTTGTTAGTAGTTTATTATAATATTTTTTTCAGTATATTATGAATTTAAGAGTAGTGGTTAAATTCATCAATTTTATGTTAGTATATTATGTTAGTAAATTTATCAATTTTATTTGTAGTAGTGAATTTAATATTTTTTGTTAGTAGATTATGATTTTTTTTGTTTATTTAATTTTTTTTTGAAGTAAAATAATTATTGTAAGTATCGTATTTTTTACAATGCCACTGTAACTCTTTTCGGGGTATATTACCCCACATCTTCCCAGGTAATCCATCGGATAGTGGAAATGTCTGAACTGTTAAACAATTATAGAGAAGATGAACATCTACGCGCTGCAGTTGTTGCCATGGAGACAAAGTTGAAAAAATATTAGGCTAACATTCCTCTACTTTATGCCTTAAGTGCTATAGTAGATCCTAGGGTTAAATTATCTGGTTTAGAAGTTTTGCTTGAGTTTATTGGTATTAATTTGTCAATAGATTATTCAGAACAAATTACTGACATTTGAACCAAATTGTTCAAGATTTTTCGTATTTATGAGAGCAGGTTTGACAACATTGACACCCCTCAATCAACACAACCGGAGACAGAGCCGAAGCAAACAAGTTGGAGCCTTTTGAAACAGCGAAAAAAGGACAAATCAGCAAGTAATTCTTCAGGACAAAGATCTAGCCCATCTTCTTGTACCGAACTTATTAGATATCTTGAAGCACAGTTCGATATTGTTGAAGACAAGGAAGAGTTTGATTTGTTGTTATGGTGGAAGACCTATACGTACAGGTATCCAGTTCTGTCACACTTAGCACGTGACGTACTGGTTATTCCAGTGTCAACGGTGTCTTCAGAACAAGCTTTTAGCACCAGTGGACGTATAATTGAACAAAGAAGAAGCTGTTTGTTTCCAGAGATGGTGGAGGTACTTTCGGGATTGGGAGCATGCTAAAAAAAGGTTGCAAAATCTAATTGTAGATAAAGAGCTTATTCTAAATTTCGACAATCTATATATTGATGACCCTTCAGGTAGTGGCCATAGCCAGAACTAAGTTATACTTTTACATATGTATTTATTATTTACTTGTAAGTTGTAAAACGGTTGCACTCTTTTTCCCTTACCAAGTTTTTATCCCACTGGGTTTTTCTTGGTAAGGTTTTTAATGAGCCAATCATGTAAATATGTAATACTGAATTCCATAAGTGAAAATAAATAAATAAATAAATAAATAATTGTTTGTTCTCTTTATTCATTTCAAATCATAATAATTGTTCGTTTTCTTTATTCATTTCAAACCCTAAACCCTAAATCCAAACAAACGTAATTTGGAAAAAAAAATTGGACCAGACCCGACTAGCCCTCCGGACCAGGCCCGCGGCCCTGCCTGGCACGGTACACAGGCACGGCCCTCCTGAGGCAGGTCGGCGTGCCGTGCAGGGCCTGCTGTTTCGAAAACAGGCCGGGCCAAGCCGACCCAAGACACCGTCGCGTGCAGGGCCCAGCCAGGCCTGTTTCCACAAATGTACTGGCCAGGCTGTGCCTAATGGGACAGGCCAGTCCATTTTTACACCATTACATATGAGCCAACTCTTTCTTGTCCCCCACATATGGATTATAATTTATTTCTCATTTAATTGCAAGTTTGCAACCTAAGTCCATTGACATTTGTAAGAGTTGAGGTCACGATCTCGAAGAGAGTCAAAAGTGACGTTATTTTAATCAAAATGAGTTAGTATATACTGTATACCCAAATTAATAATTTAATTGCTTAAAAAAATTATATAACTTGTTAATAGCCAAATTTGACTAGGGACCAAAGAGAAATTTTCCATTCTCCTAGCCCGAGTCTAAGCCCAAGATTACCCACCATGAAACCCCGGGTCATGAGGTTGAGATGTGGAGCCACCCCGCAGAAGCGAGGAAAGGTCGTCAAGCTTCAGAAGCACCCAGGGTGGACCCTGACACGATCGGATCGAGCTCCTTACACCAAAGCAAGAATTCAGGAAAGCCCGACATATGACGGTCCAGGCTCCCTGAGGTCGAAACTACCTCGTAACCTCCCCAGAAGCCCACCATCTTCTCCAGACGTAAAAAGGACCTATAAAGACATCAAGTTCATGCTATAGCATCGCTCCACTTTGCCAAAGGTAGATTCGAACCTAACTGGCTAAGAAGGAGGGAGCTCGCTGAAGCTCCGTTACCACCAAAGGGTGCCTACAGGGCCATATCAAGCTCCAAGTGAACGAGAAAGGCCAGACCAATCTTCTAGTACCAAGACACATATATACCTCTCTTCGAAACAAATACCATGTTCGATTACCTCCATGAAACGTTGCTCCATGAAGACACACATGATCATATCCACACTCTAACGAACGATAAATTACTGTGTACGTGCAGAGCAAGTGATTGAGTCTAAAAAGGAAACAAACTTATCTCCACCAAAGATATTCTCAATTTCGTCATTAAGCCAAAGTCAATGACTTTTAAATAAAATATCTCACCCGATAAAGAGGGAATGGATTTAGAGAACCATGACGGGAGATTCACAAGTTTAACTACTCAGACCGTGTATAAATATGGCCAAGAATGATCACCAAAGGGAGGATCGACAACTGATGGAACAAGTAACGTAGAGAAAGAGATAGTCTACTCCCGCCTAAATTCTATCTTTAGAACATAACCTTCATCGTTATTTACTTCTCGACGAGCACGAGGTTGCCACCCTACTGTACCCCAGAGTGATCGAAAGCATTTGAGTGATTTTGTACGATATTTGTGATTAATAACAAAGCCATTATATTCCTTTTCTCATCGTATCAATACCTGTTTTAGACATCCATCTTTGTTCAAACAATTAGGGTTCCAAATGTACTTTTATTGGGATTTTTTGATAGCATGACAAGTCAGCATGATTAGATATGCCACGCCACGGGAGTCATAAAAGATCAACTCAAGGCAATTAATAGATGATCTCAAGGCCAAGTAAAGATTACCCAAGATGGTCGGGGAAGCTAACCGATCGGGCATAAATAACCTGATCGAGGAAACTAGCCGATTGGGTAGAGAGGACTTAGTCGGGACCATCTGATTGGGATAAAAGAAGTCTGATCGGGATCAGACAATTGGTCAGTTGAACAACGCGTGGGAGATATTAAAAGCAACTATGACTCAAATACGGAACAACCTTCGCCTACATCAACGCTAAAGGCCCCAAGGAAGGGAAGAAAATCTAGGCATTGTAGCCACGTTCCGATCTAGCCAAACACTGGCTTCTGGCCCATCTATGATAAGCCAGGCCGCGCTTGACCAAAAAGAGGTAACCTTCATGGAAAACATCTGCCTTCGCCTACTCGCTGAGGGCATCGCGATTCTGCTGGTAAATCCCAACACTCAGGGAGAGCCGAGCAGGTAAGGAACCAGGCAACCCGTCTTTGATTGGTTGTGATGAGAATCAAGAAGCATCACTAAAGGAACCATTGCATATTCTAATTGAGCCAATTAAAAGAAAGCAATAGGATCAAAGAAGTATTAAATGATGGGCTGATTCCGAGTTGATAAAGTCCAAATTCTGCCCACATGAAGACCAAATCCGGGCTGAACTTCGTGGACCTCTACAGAGAGCATCTGAAGTCGGATCGTCTATTATAATATGTTTTCGGAAAGCCCAAGACAAGCTCTACAAATGCTATAAAGACCCCGTCCTCCAAAACAGATCACAACAAGTCCAAATTCGGTTATCTATCTTATTGATAGAAGACTTGAGTTGAGGAGTCCGAATTTCAACATATTTCCTATATTTTGGGCGACGTATGGTTGGAGGAGAATTCAATTTCAGCATATTGCCTATTTTAGCATATTCCTTATTTTATTTATTTCCCCAAATAAAGAGTTGATTTGTCTTCCAAATAAATGGCTGATTTGTTTCCTAAATTGAGAAAAGAAAAAGAGTCCGAAATAGCAAAAAAAGAAAAAAAAAGATGAAAATGAAAAAGAGGCTGATGAGAAAAAAAGAGAGAGAAAACAAGTGAGTTTTTATGTAAGAGAGAGTGAAATAAAAAAGGCTTTGTTTTCAAATCAGCCAATGATTGTACTTTTGTATAAAGAGGCATGTTTTAGTACTAATGGAATTAACCCTTCCTTGCCTAGTGTTGTTGCTTCTCATTTGCAAGGCTTTGATGAAGTGTCGCAGGCTATCAACAATATTATGGTGAAGATTCGAGGACGAATCCTTTTGAAGAGAGGGGGAATGATGAGAATCAAGAAGCATCACCAAAGGAACCATTGCATATTCCAATTGAGCCAATTAAAAAGAAGCAAGAGGATCAAAGAAGTATTAAATGATGGGCTGATTCCGAGTTGTTAAAGTCCAAATTCTGCCCACATGAAGACCAAATCCGGGCTGAACTTCGTGGACCTCTACAGAGAGCATCTAAAGTCAGATCGTCTATTATAATATGTTTTCGAAAAGCCCAAGACAAGCTCTACAGATGTTATGAAGATCCCGTCCTCCAAAACAGATCACAACAAGTCCAAATTCGGCCATCTATCTTATTGCGCGAAGACTTGAGTTGAGGAGTCCGAATTTCAACATATTTCCTATATTTTGGGCGACGTATGGTTGGAGGAGAATTCAATTTCAGCATATTCTTTATTTTATTTATTTTCCCAAATAAAGAGTTGATTTGTCTTCCAAATAAAGGGCTGATTTATTTCCCAAATTCAGCTTTCCAAATAAGAAACAAATCAATTAGTTGCTAGTTTAGTATTTATTTATTTTCTAAATTTGTTTGTATTTATTATCCTGATTGTAAGGCATTGATTGCCTAATATTTATTTCCTTTTAGGTCTTAGATATTTTTAGTATAAAAAAGACCAATTGATGTAATTTTAGATATAGATTTTGAATTGAAATAAATTTGAGAGAATTTTCTCTTTGGTTCTTCATAGAACTTGTGAACTTATCAAGGTTCTACCTTGTGGCGTTCAAACCTTGACTTATCACTCACCTTCTTTCCTATTCTTGAGTGTGTCGTCTACAATTTTCTTGATACCGTTGGTTCTTACCTCCTTATAGGTAATGGGTCGCGGTCCGATAACATTTTTGTTTGTAAACTTGGTTAGAAAACGATCATTCGTTACCATATATTGGTTCCGGGTCTCACTACTCTTGGTGAGGTTCATATCAGGTTGGGACCTCCTCCGCCAGAGCCATCCCGCTATAGGACCGTGCCTCAACCTTCGATCCGGGATAGGCTAGGGCCCTTGCCCTTAGTTCCTGGTAGACCATCATATTACTAGCCTAGGCAAGTTAAATCTATCGCGGACGCCGTACCCTGAGAACAGCGAGAGGCTTCTTTCTCAGTGGCTTCAAGGAGGGAAGCCCGGGCTAGAGTGGAAGATAGCATGCAAAGCCACCGGGCAGATCCCGCTCGTAAGGAGGACCAGGTGAAGATTGTCGATTCTTTAGAGGGATCTGATAGCAAAGAGTCTAAGGTTAACTCAAAGAAACCCGGGAACAAGCGCATAAGAGATTAGCTGGTAAAGCTACAAAAAAGGTCCAGTAGATAAAGATGGGAAAGCACAATGAGGATAAAAAGGATCCTTTGAGCGAGATGAATGCTCCCTTCGCCAGAAGGATCCGGGAGGCAGAGCTCCAAGCCTCCAGCTAAAATTTAAAATGCCGTTAGATTAATTTTTTGGATCAGAGGACTCATTGAGCCATCTAGAGAGTTTCGTCCAGCAGATGGAAGTCTAGAATACTACCAAGGCTGCCATGTGCAGGATGTTCCCTACCACCTCGACTGACTATGCAAAGACATAGTTCAGGAAGCTGTTTGCTGGTAGCGTGGATTCTTTCACAAAGCTATCAACAGATTTCTGCTCACAGTTCCAAGGGGTCAAACCGTTTCCAAATGATCCCATACACCTTCAGTATGTGGTCTAAGAGCGAGGAGAGACGCTCCGGTCATACATGGATTGCTTTTATAAGAAATTCTTTTAGATGAGAGTTTTCACCGAGAAAGAGACCCTCACCAACTTCTAGTAAAACCTGTGGGCGGGTAAGCTTTTCTGATCCTTTGCCAAACGACCTTCAAAGACCTATCAGAAGGCTTATGAATGGGCTCTTGACCAGGTCGAGATTGACGAACAACTCAAGGTCAAGATGGAGCATGACGATATGAGAACGGCGAAGCGCCAGAAGAAGGAAGCTTCCAAACCTGAGCCAGCTCAGAAAAAATAGAACAAACCATCCAACAATTTGACGTACCGATTACCCGCTTCCCAACCTAGGTAAAAAAGGTATCCTACGAGGCAAACCACTCCGCGAGCTTTATCTCATCCTAGGAGTGTGGCCCATGTAACGCGAGGTGAAAGACGGTATGATCACTACATCACCTTAAGTGCATCCCGTAAAACAATCTACCTCACCATTCAGGATAAAGGGCTGCTCCAGAAGCCCTTACCCATGAAAGTCCCGACGGAAAAGAGGAACCGGTACAAGTACTGTGACTTCCATGAGGACTTGGGCCACAACTGATGAGGACCAGCCAGTTGATCACAATTCGACTAAGGTTAGAAAAGATCCAGATCATTTAACCATTCATGGAGGACCAATGACAAGAGCTAAAGCTAAAAGGATGAAAGAAGCCTTAACTTGTTTAATGGGAAGCATTTGGAAGGAGTAAGCTAGTCAAGATTTGGTCAAGGTTCTAAGGATGCAAGGAGAGTATAAAATGGTTAACATGTTTCAAACAAGTCCAAATCCCGAAGACAAGAGTCCAGCCTTGTTATAATGAAGTATTCTAGCCTATCTTGAAGAATAAAAGGCCATTCGGCCATGTTGGGTTTTGTGGGCCTATTTTATAATTAGTTTGGGTTTAATTATGTTGGGTTTTGTAAGCTTATTTTCTTATTAGTTTAGGTTTAATTGTGTTGGGTTTTGTGGGCTTATTTTATGAATAGTTTGGGTTTTTTTGTGTTGGGTGAGTTCATGTGTTCTTTGATTAGGAATAAGGAGTTACAAAGGCTGAATACTTTATGGCCATTATTCATGGTCTAAATGTCATTTAGTGGGAGGTTACACATTTAATGGGAGGTTATATTTGTGTTGTATTGTCCTTGGCATTTGTTCTATATAAACAAGGCTGCTTTTTCTATGTAAGGCAGAGATTTGAGTAATATAAACTTATTTGAGCACTTTGTGAGTGTTTTGTTTTTAAGTTCTTGCATGAACTTTGGAACTTATCAAGCTTATTCAGCTTGTGGCGTTCAACAACCTCAAAATCTTTGTTTTGCCTTTAAACTTATCAAACTTCATAGTTTGTAGCGTTATGGGGAAATCAAAGTGCTGTTCTAATTAGCTTTTATCATCATTCCATTGATAAAGTGATTAGAATAGTTTCTCTTACTTCAATCTTCAACGATCGGGTTTGTTTCAATTAGTTGGAGGGTGTTAAATGGCATTCCATATGTATCATAGCTCTTTAGCTATTGGGGTGTATGGTTGCTAAGTTAATGATTTCCATCAACAACACTTCAGAGTGCTATAACCTGCGAAACTAGATCAAGGCTCTGATAACAGGAGGATGTTTGATAGAGTTCTTATAGCAGGTCAAGGACAATATTCAGACTGGAAGAGAAGTACACACCGAGTTTCGCGAGCATACTGAGAAGAGAAAATGGGAACAAGCGGATCTGATGCAACAAATCCAGGTAATACATACCATCAGCGGAGGGCCCACTCTGGCTGGCACCTCCAACAATTCTAGAAAAAACCATGCAAGGAAGATTCCCTGTGTATATGGAGGTTAGGGTATTTTCAAGGTTCACCAAAGCCCGGATGACCCCTCCTAGTCAGCAAGGATTTTTTTCACCGAGTCAGATGTCTATAACACCGTGCAGCCTCATTATGATCCCATGGTGATCACGATATATATTTCCAACTGCGTGGTCTACCACGTGCTCGTTGACACAGGTAGCAGTGTAGATATCCTCTTCAAGGACACTTGGGAGAAATTGAATTTGAAGCAATGATGTTACAATAGCTGCATAACCATACTATAAGGATTTACTAGAGATTCGATCATACCAATAGGATCAATGATCCTCCCAATGATTGCTGGAACCGCACCTATCCAATAAAACGTTATGACGGACTTTGTCGTGGTTGACACCCCATCGGCTTATAACGCCATACTAGGGAGACCATTTCTATCCTCTTTGAAGGGAGTCCTATCTATCTACCACAATGTCCTAAAATTCTCGGTGGGGAACAAGGTGGGAGAAATACGTGGGGACCAGCAGGTGGCCAGAAAATGCTACGCTGTGTCTGCCACCCCAACAGCATTGGCGAAACAATTTGCACAAGTTGTAACGATCCAAAATATGGAAGCACTAGGGATGACCCTAGAGGATATGGAGCCTGCAGATCATCAAGAGGATGACCCTATGATACCAGATAAGGAAGAACAGTGCAAGGAATGGGCATGCGTGCACCTCGTGGATAATTAAGAAGAGATACCAATCGGAAGTGACAATCCCTCCAAGGTTGTCAAGGTTGGAGCTACTCTCAAACCAGAAGTGAAAGAAGGTTTGATCGGGCTTCTCCGAGAATTTAGCGACATCTTTGCTTGGAGTCATGACTATATGCCTGGGATTCCAGTATCATTGGTTGCTCACTGATTGACTGTGTATCCGACCTTCAAGCCTGTCAAGCATAAAATGCATCACTTTAACGCCGAAAGAAACGATGCGGCTCAGGAAGAAGTGGGCAAATTGATCAGAGAAAGCTTCATCAGAGAGGCGCGCTATCCCGAATGGATCGCCAACGTGGTCATGGTCACGAAGGCGAATAGGAAATGGTGTATGCGCGTCAACTACACCGACCACAACCGGGCATGTCCAAAAGACAGCTTTCCTCTACCAAAGATCGATCAGTTAGTCTACTCCACATCCGAGAATAAGTTCCTGAGCTTCATGGTTACGTTCTTGGGGTACAACCAGATTAAGATGCATTTAGCAGACCATGATAAGACCAGTTTCATTACCGGACAGAGTTTGTATTGCTACAAGGTGATGCCATTTGGACTTAAGAATGCGGGGGCTACATACTAGCGACTAGTTAACCAACTATTCAGGCCCAAAATTGGAAGGTTGATGGAGGTGTACATCGATGACATGATCATAAAATCACCAACCGCAGAAGGACATCAAGACAACCTTCGTAGAAGTTTCCTGATCCTAAGGGAAAACCAGATGCCATTGAACCCCTCCAAATGTGCTCACGGGGTAACTGTGGGGAAGTTTCTGGGCTTTATGGTTCATGAGAGAGGCATAGAGGTCAACCCAGAAAAGATGAAGGCCATTTTAGACCTGGAATCCCACACATCATTTAAACAGGTACAAGTCTTGACCAGACGTGTAACAACGCTCAACAGGTTCATTTCTTGCCCCACCGATAAATGCCTCATTTTCTTCAAAGCTATCAAGCAAGGGAGAAACGTGAAGTGGGACTAGGAAAGCGAGCAAGCTTTCCAAGCCTTGAAGAGGTATCTAACGAGCCCTCCATTACTAGTCAAGCCAATTACCGGAAAGGAGCTGCAAATCTACTTGACTGTTTCAGAAATTGTAGTAAGTGAAGCTTTGATCGAGGAATGTAAAGACAGGGTTCATCGACCTATCTACTACATGAGTCATGCTCTAACCAAGCCAGAAAAAAATTACACTTTCTTGGAGAAGCTTGCTTATGCTCTAGTAACCTCGGTAAGGAAGCTCCATCCATACTTTCAAGCTCACTCAATAAAAGTGGTGACGGACCACCATCTCAGCCAGTTTTTACAAAGGTCGAATGTATCCGGAATGCTATTTTTATGAGCCCTGGAGCTCACCCAATTTGATTTGAAGTACAAACCCAGAACCGTAGTCAAAGCCTAGTAATTGGCAGACTTCGTGACAGAATTCTCAGTGCTCCCAGGCCAAGTGACCCCTACGGTATCGAGTCTAGCTCTTGAGAAGATTTCAGAGGTCGACAACTGATCCGAAGGTTGCCAGTCCTAGATCCTTTACTCAGATGGAGCATCCGAGCAAGTTGGAGGAGGAGCTGGTATAATTCTAATGGACCCAGAAGGGGCCGAATGTTGTCACTGCTTCAGATTTGGGTTTAAGGCTACCAATAATGAGGCAGAGTACGAAGCCCTCCTAGCCAGGATAAAGACAGCCATCTTGCTGGGGGCCGATTACCTATAGGTCAGGAGTGACTCATTACTCATAGTCAATCAGGTTTCCAGGATTTATCAGGCAAAAGGGGATAGATGGTTGCCTACCTAAAGCTAGCTCAACTACTTAAGAATAAATTTAAGGGATTCAAGATTGAGCAGGCGCCTCGACAACAGAATCATCGAGCGAATTTCCTAGCTAAGATAGCTGCGAATGGTTGTCAATCCTTACCACGGGGAGTTCCCCTCTAAGTGATCTCCCGACCAAGCATAACAACGAGCAATGAAATTTGCTCCCTGGATCATCAGCCTTGCTGGATGGATCCAATAGTTGCTTATATCCAAGAAGGAAAGCTCTCCGAAAAGCTAGATCAAGCCCGAAGAATCAAGAGGCTCTCTGTCCGATTTTGCCTGGTATATGGGTACCTCTCCAGGATGGGCAGGTCCCTTCCTTTACTTCGGTGTTTGCATTCTGATAATGCTAAATGGGCGCTGAGAGAGGTTCATTCTGGGGACTGCTGAAATCACATAGGTGGTAAAGCTTTAGCATATCAAGTGCTCCGTATGGGGTATTACTGGCCAACTATTCACCAAGATGAGAAAAGCTTTGTACAATCTTGTGAACCATGCCAGAGGACCTCGAACTTGAGTCACCTCCCACCGGAGCGGCTGTCATCTCTCAGTTCACCCTACCCCTTTTCCATTTGGGGGTCGACCTGATCGGACCACTTCCCACCGCTCTTGGTGATGGAAATCATTAACTTAGCAACCATACACACCAATAGCTAAAGAGCTATGATATATATGGAATGCAATTTAACACCCTCCAACTAATTGAAAACAAACCCGATCGTTCAAGATTGAAGTAAGAGAAACTATTCTAATCACTTTATCAATGAAATGATGATAAAAGCTAATTAGAACAGCACTTTGATTTCCCCATAACGCCACAAACTATGAAGTTTGATAAGTTTAAAGGCAAAACAAAGATTTTGAGGTTGTTGAACGCCACAAGCCGAATAAGCTTGATAAGTTCCAAAGTTCATGGAAGAACTTAAGAACAAAACACTCACAAAGTGCTCAAATAAGTTTATATTACTCAAATCTCTGCCCTTACATAGAAAAAGCAGCCTTGTTTATATAGAACAAAGGCCAAGGACAATACAACACAAATATAACTGCCCATTAAATGTGTAACCTCCCACTAAATGAAATTTAGACCATGAATAATGGCCATAAAGTATTCAGCCTTTGTAACTCCTTATTCCTAATCAAAGAACACATGAACTCACCCAACACAAAAACCCAAACTATTCATAAAATAAGCCCACAAAACCCAACACAATTAAACCCAAACTAATAAGAAAGTAAGCTCACAAAACCCAACATAATTAAACCCAAACTAATTATAAAATAGGCCCACAAAACCCAACATGGCCGAATGGCATTTTATTCTTCAAGATAGGCTAGAATACTTCATTCTAACAAGTCTGAACTCTTGTCTTCGGGATTTGGACTTGTTTGAAACATGTTAACCATTTTATACTCTTCTTGCATTCTTAGAACCTTGACCAAATCTTGACTAGCTTGCTCCTTCCAATTGCTTCCCATTAAACAAGTTAAGGCTTCTTTCATCCTTTTAGCTTTAGCTCTTATCATTGGTCCTCCATGAATGGTTAAAGGATTTGGATCTTTTCCAACCTTAGCTGAATTGTGATCAACTGGCTGGTCCTCATCACTTGGGCAAGCTAAGCGTGTTATCGTGGCAATCGATTATTTTATAAGATGGGTCGAGGCCGGACCTCTCTCCTAAATGTCAGAAGAGAATACGATGAGGAACATCAAAACAAACAAGGTTTGCAGATTTGGGACCCCTCTCATCATTGTAGCCGACCTAGGCAAGCAATTTGACAATACCTGATTCCAAGACTTTTTTGAAAGTTTGGGAATCGACCTCAGGTTCGTTTCAGTAGCTCACCCTCAGACAAATAGGATGGTTAAATCCACCAACAAGACCATCAAAAAGCTGTTGAATAAGAAATTATTGTAGAAGAAAGGCAAATGGGTCTAAGAGCTTCCCAAAGTTCTCTCGGCATACCGGACTACAAAGAGAACAGCTACAGGAGAGACACATTACTCTCTATCCTTCGGGGTTGAAGCAGTCCTTCCCATCGAGCATAAACTGACCTTTTTCAGGGCATAACACTTCGAACCTAAAAGCAACAAGGTCAAGCTCCGAGCTAGTCTAGATCTCCTAAAAAAGAAACAAGACCGGGTAGTTGAGAAAGTAGTGATTTACCAGAGCAAGATCGCAAGGTACTTCAATAGAAAAGTCAGAACCTGGAACTTCAAGGAAGGGGATCTTGTTCTCAAGAAAGTGACATTTTTGTAAGGCCTTCTACATGCCTAAGCAAGCCTCTGCCCCGCTGCAAGGCCCAGTGGCTCCTCACTTCTCACATCGAGTCTTTCAATGCCCAAGTGAGTCACTGAGCTCCCGGTTCTTTCTAGCAGGTTCCAGAGCCTTTTCTCAATTGCTGGGGACTTCTAGGATCCCAAGCATGCCTTTGGACCTATACCAAACCCGTGATTTCGCTTAATGTGTACCAGGCCATTTATCGCCCTAGCAAGCCACCGAAGCTCGATTTTATCGAGGAGTTTCTAGAAGCTTCCTATAACTTGGTATGGCCTCTTACTTGTCTAAGCAAGCTTTTGGAACAGTAGCACCGCTACAAAACCGGTAGCTTTGCTCCATATGTACCGGGCCATTCATCGCCCTAGCAAGCCACCAAAGCCTAATCTGATCAAAGAGAGCCTATAGGCTTCCTACATTTGGTATGGCCTCCTATATGTTAAAGTAAGCCTCTGGAGCAGCAACCCCACTATAAGGCCCCGTGGATCCTTACTTCTTATACCAGGTCAACCAATGCCCAAGTGAGTCATTATGCCCCCAATTCATTTCAGTATTGTCTAACCCCTACTCTCGGTTATTGGGAACTCATTGGATCCTAAGCATGTCTTTGTACAGTTACCATACCGGTAGCTTAACTCCATTTGTATCAGGCCATTCATTGCTCTAGTGAACTACCAGGGTCCAGATTCACCTCTTTAGTTAATCTCCTCAACAGTAGCAGCTCCTTCCAACCTAGTCCAACTGCTTGTTTGAAGGAAAGGTCACCATCCTTGAGTGCTGCTACTTTGAAGCCAGCTTCCACCACCTTGGTTGGGTCAACTTCGATCAGCCTTGACCACCATCTCCTCAGTTGGATCAATCGGGACCTCTCATACCTCTTATAACTTGGTAACACCAATCTAGACCTCTACTTTAACAGATTCAGATATAGAGGTAGGTAGGCTTGAAGCCCCTCATGCATTCCCTACCTTGCAGTAGGGGACTTCGAGATAGGTTCTACCCTAGTGCGGTTTGGCATGAAGGTGCAGATGGGCACCATGTCCTCCTCATCATCAGTGCACCCAGCGGCTTGAGAAAGACCGGCTTCAGTGAGAGCAGACCTAATAAACTCCCAGCTTTCTCTATGATCTCTGTCAGAGCGGTTCTTACAAGGCACGGAGTATGGATTTGAGTCTCTCCATATCATATGCATACCGCATCCGCGCTATGTCTACCTGCATCTCAACAGCAATTGCCTCAGCTTTGGTCATGGCTTTGCTCAGGACGATCACTCCCCTCATTATCTTGATCATCTTCTCATTGGTCTACTTAAGCTCGACTTTAGTAGCATCAACCGGCTCGTAAAGAGCATCATACCAGTGGCTCTACTCTATTCATACCGAGTCATTCAATGCCCTAGTAAGCCACCGGAGTCCTGGTTCATTTGAGATGAGCCTATGGGCTTCCCATATTCAGCAAGGCCTCAAACGTGCCTGAGTAAACCTCTATAGCAGCAGCAGCACCGTTGCAAGTCTTGGAGCCTTCTCATATCTAGTACCAGGCCGCTGGTTCCTCTCCATTTATACCGGGCCATTCAATGCCCTAGCGAGCCACCATGGTCTCGATCTACCTCCCGAGTTAGTTTCATCGACAATGGCAGCTCTTTCCTCCCTAGTCCTGCTGCTAGGGTAGATGAAGAACTACCATCCTTTAGCACTGCTACTACGGAGCCAGCTCCACCACATTTGTCGTGTCAGTCTGAATCAGCTCGGTCCACTATCTCTTCAACATGACTGATCGGAACCTCTTCCACCACTATAGCATCAGTATGGACCTCCCTTTCCTTGGTAAGGTTGGATTGGATCTCTACCACTTTGAAGCTCTACCTACATCTCTATCCTTTGCAGCAGCCCACATCTGTCAGACCAGTTTGTACCTCCCCTTCCTTAGTAGGATCGACCAAGACCTCTAACATTATGACCTGGTTCAGATAGAGAGGTATGCGGGATTGGATCTTACCATGCATCTCAAACTTCTATAGTAGCAGAGGCTTCGAGATAGGTTCTACCCGAGTGCAGCTTGGCATGAGGGTGGAAATGGGCACAATGTCCTCTTCATCATCTACGCACCTATCAACTCAAGAAGGTTCGACTTCAGTTGGAGCGGACCCAAGTAACCCCCAATTTTCTCCATGATCTACTCGAGCTATCCATCCTCCAATGATGATCATGTCAGAGGGAAGAAGAGTTTGAACTACCTTAAAAGCAACGTATAAGCATTCTTTAGTAAATGAAGCACCCACATTGGCTTTCAAGGTAGCCACGCTGCTATACCGAGTTTAGACCACTTCCTCCGGATTTTATTTCCTCCTTCGAAGCAATCATTGTGAGGCAAGGTATATGGACTTGAGTTTCTCCATATCATATGCATCAGCTCTCTATCTACATATGCCTTAGCCGCGTTTACCCCAGCTTTGGTCGGAGCTTTATCCAGAACGACTGGAACCTCCGTTACCTTGGTTAATTCCTCATACTCCTGGTTTGAACTCCTTTGAAATGATAGCTTTCATATCCGAAACACCTACCTCTAGATCAGCTGGGGGCTCACCTACCACTTACGCAACTGCCTCAACTGTGGCCTTTATTTGAGAAGAACCAATAAGAATGTCTACCACCTCGGCTATGTCAGCCTTGACCACAACCCTCCTCAGGGTAGGAATAACCCGAGTATCTCCCCCTTTAACCAAACAACTCTAAACCTCCCCCGCATTGGTAGTTTCAGTTTGGTCCAGTACATCCTTAGCGGAGGTAGAGAGGTAGGATGGTCTGAAGCTTCTCCTTTGGATAGATCATCTGCTGTGATATGAGACTTTACACCAGGGTCTACATCAGCAGCCTCAAGACTAGCCAACCACAGTGGAAGCATACACAACCATCTCGGCAGCTTTCTTCTTGATCTCCTCCATTTTCTATCCATCGTTGACACTAAAGAGGGAGGGGGTCGATCCTGCTCTACCTGGCAGACTGTGAAGAAGTAGACATCCTCTTTGACCTGCCCGAGCTCGACATCGACGGCATCAACTTGCTCCCAAAGATTATCACACTGATGACTCATCTCCATTTGTACCGAGCATTTCAATGCTCTGGTGAGCCATCGATGTCCTGATCCGCTTAGGGAGTACCCAGAGGTCCTGATTCGTTCACAGTGGGTTCTCGAGCTCCATTACGATTGTTGAAGACTCTTATCTACCCCAAGCGGACTTCTAAACTGGTTACATCACTTGGGGACTAGAAGCTCAATATTTTATCAGTACTCCAGTGAGAGGGGCGATAACCCCAGCGTGAGACAATTTCTCCTAGTCACAATAAAAAATGTCTTTTGGGGAAAGTCATTCTACTATCTACACCCATAACGCAGATCATCTCAAGAGATTATACTCATGAAAATGTTGGGGTTTATGCCCTAAACATGTAATTTGTAAATGGATTTATAAAGTAAATAAAAAGAAATGTTCAATTCATTTTTGTTATGTTATTTATTTTATAAACTTGTGCACATATTAATATCCTGGATTACCGGATGTAATCTCGCACTATGTATATGAGTGTCATATACAAATGGATACAGTAAGAGACGTGCAATCTAAAGTGTCCATATATAACAAATAAAGCTGGGTACTTTATTTGTGGTTAATCTATAGTTGCGATCAATTCTGCAATGTACGGTGATTCTATCTTGAATCATTCATATGAGATATATGAATGTAGGCACCTTGTATGATGTGATCATATAGGACTGGGTCATGATCTATACGAATCTCACACCAAGATCCGTTTACCGATGAGATTCATATATATCAACTAATGATGACTATATGCGGTCGATCTTAATCTTGTGTGTCTTATCGACTCCTTCAGGTTAGATCGTTTTCTTTGATATACCATGGGTGAGGTCAGATGCATTTCCAGATCAATATACTCCGTATGTTGGGATTGCGATTTGGCTTGTGGCTGGGAAGGTTTGTACACAATAGTGGAATCCACTCCTTCTTGTGAGAAGTAGATGGTAGTTCCCATAAGGGTTGATTCGGGGCTTGGGCAATATAAGCACTCTCCTAATTCTGTGAGGAAATACGATTTATTGTCGATTAGAGAATCAACGGTACTTAAAGGATATATGTAATTAGAGGGGTATAACAGACATTATGACCCAACTCTAGTTATGAACTACTGTGAAGGATCACACCATATGTAATAACTATATTGATGGACATCGAGTTGTATCGGTCTGTATAAAAGCGTCTGCAGTTGAGAGAGTGCAGCTTTGAGTTGTTAGTGGAATAACACTGGAGTTAATAATCAAAGAATATTAATTAAAGAGTTTAGTTAATGATTCCGAGGATTCTTAGAGCTCAAAATACTGTGGGTCCATTAGGTCCCCTTACTAGCCCGATCGATTTAGGTAACAAGGGTCATAGTTAATTAATTAGATTGTCCAATTAATTGTGTTACGAAAGTGGCACGTGTCAAGAGTTGATTGAGTAATTAGATTATTCAATTGATTAAAATGACAATTAAATAATTAGATTATTTAATAGTGTAATTAGTCATAAATGGAGGGCTTCAATTGTTATTTTATTGAATGATGAGATAATATGATTATTGATGAGAATCAAGAAGCGTCACCAAAGGATCCATTGCATATTCCAGTTGGGCCAATTACATGAAAGCAATAGGATCAAAGAAACATTTATTTATGGGCTGATTCTGGTTGTTAAAGTTCAAATTCGGCTCACATGAAGACCAAGCCTTAATTAATGTCATCAAGACAATGGATTGGGCCGAATATGGAAGACTTGGGCGTGTGGCACAAGCTAGGAGAATAGTCAACTTTGACTGATTTATTTCCTTTTAATTTTAAAAGAATAATAGTTGATTTGTTTCCCAAATTAATGGGCTGATTTGTTTCCAGATTTAGCTTTCCAATTAGGAAGCAAGTCAATAGCTGCTAGTTTAGTATTTACTTATTTCCTAAATTTGTTTGCATTTATTTTCATGATTGTAAGGCATTAATTGCCTAATATTTATTCCCTTTTAGGTCTTAGATATTTTTAGTATAAAAGGGACCAATTGATGTAATTTGAGAATAGACTTGAATTGGATAAAAATTGTGAGAGTTCATCTCTTTTTTTTTTCTGAAAACTTGACTTATCACCCACATCTTCTTCTTGTTCTTGAGTGTGGCGTCTTCAACTTCTTGATACCGTTGGTTCTTACCTCCTTATAGGTAACGGGTCGCGGTCCGATAACGTTCTTGTTTATATGGTTAGAAAATGATCCTTCGTTACCATATATTAGTTCCGGGTCTCACTGCTCTTGGTGAGGTTCATATCAGTTGGTATCAGAGCTTAGGTTTCTAAATCAGGTTTAATCTATCCTTGTTCTTCTTCGTCTATTTTTTTTCTGTTTGATCTTAAAAAAAAAAAAATCAGATCCGGTACAAAAACAAAAATTATAAGATTCGTTATATTAAAAAAATACATTTTTTTTTTGTTGTGTGGTAGAACTTATATCAACTATTTTTTTTTCTTTTCTTGATTCCGAGCATTGATATAACAAAAAATAATATGTCTTTCAAAAGTGATTCATCAAACAAAGATAAAATAGGGGAACCATATTTCATGGTGCAGACTATCAACAGTATTATGGTGAAGATTCGAGGACGAATCATTTTGAAGAGAAGGGGAATGATGAGAATCAATAAGCGTCACTAAAGGATCCATTGCATATTCCAGTTGGGCCAATTACATGAAAGCAATAGGATCAAAGAAACATTTATTTATGGGCTGATTCTGGTTGTTAAAGTTCAAATTCGGCTCACATGAAGACCAAGCCTTAATTAATGTCATCAAGACAATGGATTGGGCCGAATATGGAAGACTTGGGCGTGTGGCACAAGCTAGGAGAATAGTCAACTTTGACTGATTTATTTCCTTTTAATTTTCAAAGAATAATAGTTGATTTGTTTCCCTAATTAATGGGCTGATTTGTTTCCAGATTTAGCTTTCCAATTAGGAAGCAAGTCAATAGCTGCTAGTTTAGTATTTACTTATTTCCTAAATTTGTTTGCATTTATTTTCATGATTGTAAGGCATTAATTGCCTAATATTTATTCCCTTTTAGGTCTTAGATATTTTTAGTATAAAAGGGACCAATTGATGTAATTTGAGAATAGACTTGAATTGAATAAAAATTGTGAGAGTTCATCTCTTTTTTTTTTTCTGAAAACTTGACTTATCACTCACATCTTCTTCTTGTTCTTGAGTGTGGCGTCTTCAACTTCTTGATACCGTTGGTTCTTACCTCCTTATAGGTAACGGGTCGCGGTCCGATAACGTTCTTGTTTATAAACTTGGTTAGAAAACGATCCTTCGTTACCATATATTGGTTCCGGGTCTCACTGCTCTTGGTGAGGTTCATATCAATTATCTCATTTATTAAATAAAATAAATTATATATATTTGAATTTGAATTGTTTAAATTTAAATATATATATATATAATATCTTATTTGATAAATAAAATATAGATTTTATTTTTTAAATAAAGATATGGTCGTTTTTTTTTAAAATTTAAATATTATATACATGATATATATATAGACAAAAAAGGCACAGTGAGTTAGTTTTGGTTTTTCTCAAACGCATTAAAAAAAAAGAGTACCTAATACATTTTTGTTTTGTTCTGTGTACCTGATACATTTTATAAACTTATGCAAGTGTTGCGTGGTTTTATTTTTATTTTTATAAAAGGTATTGTTGACGTGCGTTTTTGGCTGGATGTAAAAAGTCAACAAGAATTGGATTTCAGATGTTTGCAAAGAGAAAGAGAAATAATCGGACACGAGTATTTTACGTGGTAAAACTCCGATGACTGGAGAAACGTCCACGGGTGGTTGAATGATCAACCTAGCCAAAATCCACTATGAATTTGGAATGTTACAAGCTCTCGATCTCTCTTTCTTCTCTCTGTATTTTGCTATGATTTCTGTGTATGCTCTCATCTATATATCTTTTTTCGGACGAGATTATGGGTCTATTTATATGTTTATAGAACCCTAATCTGCTTTGTACAAGTAATAAAAGATTTTTGCATTTAATTATGATTTGGTTTCTTGTTCAAAGTAGATTGTCTTTCCTGTTTCGGAGACTTGTATTGAGATCGAATGGGACTTTATTAATGCAGTCCGATTAGGACTTATTTCCTTATAAGAGCGTAGTCTTTTTGAGGAAATAGAGGTGTTCTCAGATAAGGATCCCTTTATGCTTGACATTCTCTTTCTTCTTTAGAGTCCTTTGATAAGGATTCTTGCGTGACTCAACTTGTGAACTACTTATTAGGCTTCCTACTCGGTTGTCATGTTTATCCCGAGTAGGATATGATGCATGCCAGTCCCGAGTGATGTCTCCTGATCTCGAGTAGAAAATGCATTCTGCTTGCCCCGAGTATGTTTAATTGATGCAGGTCTTGTTTTAATACTTGTCTACTCGGGCCTCTTTTCTTTAACGATGCATTGTAAGACATTTCCTGAGTGTCTATTTGGACGTCCTCCTGGTAATTTTATCCTCTCTGTTAATGACGTGTACATCTGGTAAAATTCACATACGACAATACCACCTTAAAATATTTTTGCTGAACAAGGTTTCTTCGGGCAAAAGTATTTTAATTAATTTTCAATATCCTTTCAGTTTCAGGGTTGACGTTTTGTCATGATGGCGTGTCTTAATGGTGACCCTGCAAATTCTATTCACCCCCTCACGTGAGATCTTTAATGACGGCGACGCTTTGAAGTTCTGACGGCTGAGGCTAGTTCTTGTTTTGACACATGTACTTTACCTCTTCATTTTTCGAGGTTATTTAAGAGAAACGACCTATGCGTCTTCCTATACGCTGCATATGTCATCAAACCTCATCATCATTATTTCCAGCCTTGAAAACCTAGGGTTTCGTGCCATTTCCTCTTTAAATTCTTTATCTTAGGTTGTACTGGTTCATTTGGAACAATTTGCAGCAGAAAGAACTTTTCTCTAACCCAGATTTTTTACAGATAGTCGTGACTCTCCGTTGAAGATCTTATCAATTCTTTATTCAAGGTTTTTTTTTGGGTAAATAAATAGTATCATATAAAGAAGGAAGGAATGTACAAATACAAGGGCATACCCCAGGAAGAAAGGGACACAAAGCCCAGAAACAACGTTCAAACAACAAACTCTCTAATAAGATCTAAACCAAAGGCTTTACAAAGAGCACTGAGCACAACACAAGCCCACACCACCTAGGGATAACTAGAGATGAGAGGCTAATTCTTCAACTTGAGAGAAAAGAGCCAGCAACGAATAGTATCTGTAATGATCTGGGCAACCTCTCAACTAGACTTTCGAGAGCTTTTAAAAATACGACAATTTCGCTCTCTCCAAATAAAATAGACGGTAGCCGCAAGATAAATTTTTTTGTCATCATCTTTTTAATGTCGCTCTCGACGCATTAGAACATGGGGAGTTCCAGTTAGTTTCTTGTATTAGACGATTACTGGGGGATATCCCTGTAGATGAACCTCCATTTCTAGAAGTTGATGTCTCGGGACTTCACCCTGATGTCACTTTTAGCCCTGTATCGAGTTGATCTAGTTCTGATTCTGATATTTCTGACCATAGGGTAACTCTCCGAAGGATGGGAAAACATCAAAGTAAAAGTGCAGTCCGTAAACACAATTCGGGTGATATTCTGATTAGGAAGCAGACCGTCAACGAGAATGAAGTTGAAGAGGCGCTCAGGGCTTCTCATCTTTCTTTCTCTTCTGACCGCTTGAGTGGGTATGACTCTGAACTGAATGTGGTCGGGGCTAATGAGATAGGAAAGTATCGTTTCCGATTCGATCTGCCCAACTCGGTCACTCTGATTCCAGCGGGTGATAGAGCTGCGTGGAACCCTCCCCCGGGCATGGTGGCAATCTACGGATCCATGCTCTGCTGCGGCATCACTCTTCCCTTCCAGCCATTCATTGCCTGGTTTTTAGCTGAAGCGGGATTGCTCCGGCTCAGCTAGCCCCGAATTGCTACAAAAATAATTATGTGCCTGTGGCATATGTTCAGCCAGATGAACTTATCGCTGCCATCCCCGAATGAAATCAGGCACTTTTTTACGCTGAGGCAATCGGGCAAGACGGGGACTTACTTCCTTATGTCTAACTCGCCAGATTGCTGGGTCTCTAAGGGGACAAAAGTGAGTCGGGAAGCTGATGTCTCTAATGACCCTAAAAGAGGGGTTTTATATGGGGATTTCCTACGTCTAACAAGTTCTGGAAGAACAATTGGTTTTTCACTGGGGGGAGTCTCGGGCTAGAAGTTACTGTTTCAGCTGGAGATACTTGGACAGTGTTGAAGGTCCCCCGTTTCTTCTATTCCCCTGAGATTTGGAACAAGAAGAAAATTGAGTACAGTGATGCGGAGCTGATAAGAATTGCTCCGGCAGCGGTTCGCACTTTGGAGAAAAGGAGCAAGACTTATCTTTTCGTTGAGTCGAAGATGATTGAGTTCGGCTTTTTAAAAAAAAATCAGGCGAACGCATGCGATGTAAGCGATTTTTACCACCTTTTCCTTGTTATATATTTTTTGTTTTTGCATTCTGACGCGGTTCCTTTTTCCTTCTAAGTGTTTGATACGGACGTCGTCTGCGATCTTCAGGCTCGCCAAGTGAAATCAATTATTTAGAGGAGTCAAAAAGAAGCTTCACGTCAAGGCGATGAAGGCATCGCCCCACCTGAGTCTGACGAGGAGGCTGACGCGGTTGAAGATTAAATTTCTGAAGAAGTTTCTGAGGATGTTTTTCAACCGACAGTTGAGAAAACTAGTGGTCCAAGTGGCCCGATCGATTCCCAGCTGCCTAGCGATAGGCAGAAGCAAAGTGAAGGTCTATGACAGAAGCCTGCCGAGCTGTTAAACGCCGAAGACTCAGGTTATATCTCTACGAGCCAATTGCCTGCAGGTCCCGACTTCTTTGAATCTTTCCGGGACGATATCCATGAGGACCCCGCAGCTGATCTCGGCTTCTACCGTTCTTGGGGTGAGATGTGGAAGGCAGTTATCTCGTCGACTCGCCCTCTCAAAGTCCCTCAGGTGATCTCATTCATCAACTCCAGCGATGAGGATGTTGCGGATGAGATTACCCCTGGTGTTGGTGCTGGAGCGTCAGTAGATGCGGCGTCTTTAGAACCGAACAGGGATTCCCCTACCCCCGAGGTTAGAAATCTGGGGGCTGAACCCTCGGGGGTTCCTTCATATCCTTCTCCGGCTTCAGAACCGAACAGGGCTTCCCCTACCCCCGAAGTTGGAAATTTAGAGGCTGAACCCTCGGGGGTTCCTTCATATCCTTCTCCCCAGGATATGCTGCAGGAGATGTCCTCCGGTGTAAGTTATACCCGATTTTTTTTTTTACATGTTTATCTTGTCTGCCAGATTTTTAATTGTACTCATTTGCAGATGGTGGCCGAATTTGCTAAGCTAGTTCAGACGCAACAACATCAAGCTGATTGAATAAGACGTCTAGAGGCTCAACTAAAGGAAAGTGAGGATAGCCGTGCTCAGGTCGAAGCGGCTTATCAGCGAGAAGTTGGTTCTGCACAGGTTTTTATCGACCATTATCTAGCGAAGCAGATGGAGGCTAAAAAGAGGGCTTCTTTGGCAGAAGAGAAAGCAACATCACTTCAAAATTTATTCTCTTCTGCCCAAGAATCGATGCTCAAGGCCGAGCAGTCCAAGTCGGCATATGAACAGAAGATCGAGGACTTGGTACGCCAAGCTCTGACGGTCGAATCCCTATCTAAAGAGGCAAGGCTGGAACTTGAGGTTCAAGGGGTCGATCGTTTTAAAAGATCCCCTGCCTATGTTCCTTTCTCCTTTAGGAGTTTCAGTGTGGGCTAGTTTCAGCCGGTGAGTTCTTTAAAGTTAAGAATAGGGCGACTGAGAAGGTCTGAGCCAACTGGGAGCTGTCGATCAAAAATCACGTGGATCGGTCCCTGAAATCTCTACGGACTCAGATGAGGGAATGGAGAGCCTATTGCTGCAGCCGAGGCAAAGAGCCCCATCCTATGCATTTGGAGGTTCCGTCCGAACACTCCCTCTCGACCTTCTATGCTAGTCAAGAGTCGGTCGTGGAGGGTGTGGAGCCTGATGTTGGACCGATCCCAGAAGAAGACTACAGCCAGTGGATGACTCAGTTGATACAATTAGTTGGCCTTCTAACGGGAGTCTGCTTTGTGAATACGATATGGTGCCAGACCCGAGTATTGGCAAGGGCTCTAAATCCACACAATCCTAATTTTTGTACATAGTTTTTTTTTTGTACTCTTAATATATTCTTTTGTAAAGAATACTGTAACAATTCTTTTTGAAAGACGAATAAAATTCCGAGTAGCTTTCTCAACCTGGTGTTTTAATTTTATTGCTCGCGAGTTTGTGACTTGACTATGGTTGCTGAGTCTTATTAAACTGACTCTTCGATGTTCGGGTAATTTAACCAAGTATCTTATTAAACTGGTAGTTACCCAAATAACTCTAATTGCCAAGTATCTTATTAAACTGGCTCTTTATTATTAACCGAGTCATCTTAAAATAGGCAAGTTTATACTTGTGTTTCATACTCGGTTGCTACCCGAACATTACATCAAGGCTCACCATGATCATATGTTCGAGTCCTTACGCAATACCAAGGACGTCTCCCCAGTTTTCATGCGCAAGGGTTTGCCGAATTGTTGAGCTCTCTTTAAATAAAAATTGCTCAACACAGCTACGCATTTCACCGGGAATTTCTCCCTATAGCGTCCCGAGCATTTTTCCATAATGTGGTGTATCAGGTTTGCCTTTTTGCTAAGGTCAATTTGACCTGGTCGGCTGGCATGCTCCTTCGAGCTTTTTCGCCCATTCAGGATTTAATGGTCTCGAGTATTCTATTTGCATGTTCTTATTATCATGCTCTTCCATATGCTCTTATTATCATATGCTTTCTTTCGGAAATCCTGAGTAATTTTTTTATTTATCACTGTAAAATCAACAAAGATTTAAATTCCACATATAATATTTGACCTAACTAAAAATTGTCCTGACTAGAAAAAAGAAAAAAATAATTTAAGGATAAAAAATCTTCAGATATTGAGCATTGCATGGTCGGGGTAAAACCCCTCCATTGGGTCGTGCAATCCAATATGCTCCATAACCAGCTATTCCCTCGATCTTGTATGGGCCTTCCCATTTATCAGCCAGGGAACCTGCAGCTTTATTTCTCGTGTTCAATGACACCTTCCCGAGTACCAGGTCTCCTAGCTGGAATTTTCTGATTCGGACAAGAGAGTTGTAGTGGCGAGCTACTCTTTGTTGATATGCCATATTTTTTATTCGGGACTTCTCTCTTTTCTCTTCTAGCTCATCTAGACTTTGTAATATCATATCAATATTATGTTCTTCATCGTATAGCCTGACCCGGGGTGATGCATACGACGTTTCTATAGGGATAACAACTTCTGTTCCGAACGCTAAAGTGAACAGAGTCTCTCCTGTTGAAGTTCTTGTTGTCGTCCGATATGCCTATAATACTTCGGGGAGTTTTTCAACACATCTTCCTTTCTTGGCATCTAACTTTGCTTTGATAGTGTGCTTGATGATTTTGTTTACTGCTTCTACCTGCCAATTTGTTTGAGGGTGGGCTGGTGTGGCATAGTAATTGGCAATCTGATATTTCTCGCACAACTGTCTGAATTTTAGGTTATCGAATTGGGTGCCGTTGTCAGTGATTATAGTGTTTGGGACTCCAAACTTATAAAGTATATTCTTTTTCACGAAATTCGTGGTATTTGCTTCTGTGATGAGTACCAAAGCTTCAACTTCTGCCCATTTCGTGAAATAGTCATCGGCTACTATTGCATACTTCGCTCCACCCCCTGTCCCAGCTGGCATTGGGCCGATTAAATCCAAACCCCACATGGCGAATGGTCATGGGGACATGAGGTTTCTGAGCTGTTCAAGGGGTTGTCGGATATCGTTGGCAATCCTCTGGCAAGTATTGCAGCTCTCCGAACACTGCTGTGCATCTGAGAAGAGAGTAGGCCAATAATAGCCTTGTTTGAGTACTTTGTGTGCTAAGCTTTTACCCTCAGTGTGATTTCCACAAATTCCTCCATGGACTTCCTGTAATATTGGGTATGCATCTTCTTGTGACACACATCTCTGGAGTGTTTGGGAGTACCCCATTCTGTATAACTCTCCACTAACCAATATGTATCTTGCTGATCTGTACCTGATACGCTTTGCTTGTATAGGATCTTTTAGGTGCACGCCTTCTTCTAAAACCCTTTTCAGCTGAGTCATCCAACAGTCTGGCGGTGTTCGGATTTCTAAAATCTCTAAGTGTTTCGGTTCAACTGTACTCGGTTTGAGGAGATGTGCGACCGGAATGGTCTTTGGTCTGATTGTGGTTGTTGCTGACCCTTGTTTAGACAATGCGTCTGCCTTTTCATTCTCCTTCCTAGGGATCTGAGCAATCTTGTATTCTTTAAATTTTTGGAGGAGCTGTTTTGTGATGTTACGGTAGGCTATCATACCTTCATCCTTGGCTTGGTACTCGTCCAGAACCTGGTTGACAACTACATGCGAATCGTTGAATATCTCAACTTCATCTGCCCCGAAAGCTATGCAGACTCTGAGTCCAACTAGTAGCGCCTCGTACTCGGCTTGATTGTTGGTTGTTTTGAAGTCAAATCTCATGGCACATTCGACATCATCTCTTTCTAGAGTGCACACTACAATCCCTTCCCCGCTGCCATGAGTGTTTGAAGAGCCATCAACATACAATTTCCATGAGAAATTTTTGCCCAACATCTTTTTTGCTTCTAGTTTTGGCTCTGTGAATTCTGCTATAAAATCTGCCACTGATTGTCCTTTAAGGGATGTTCTGGGAACATAGTGGATGTCGAATTCACTTAGCTCGATTACCCATTTGGTTAATCTCCATGAAATCTCAGGCTTCTGTAAAATCTGCTTCAATGGGCAATCGGTGAGAACCTGGATTGTATGAGCCTGAAAGTATGGCATTAGCTTTCTTGCTGCTGAAACTAGTGCCAGGGCAATCTTTTCTGCCTGTGAATATCTGGTTTCAGCCGGTAGAAGTGCCTTGCTGGTGTAATACACTGGCTTTTGTACTCCATCTTCTGTTCTGACTAGAACTGAGCTTACTGCCAGTTCTGTAATTGATAAGTACAGTTGGAGTGTCTCCCCCATCTGAGGTTTTGAAAGGATGAGAGCCTGTCCTAAGTACTCTTTAATTTTTAAGAATGCGTGTTCGCATTCTTCATTCCATTCAAGTCCTTTCTCTTTTCTAATTATTTTGAAAAAGGGTGCACATTTGTTTGTGGCTTTTGAGATGAATCTTCCTAAGGAACCCAGATATCCTGTTAGGCGCTGTACTTCTTTGAGTGTCCTAGGTGAAGTCATTCTCTGCAGGGTCTGGATCTTCTTGGGGTTGACTTCGATTCCTTTTTGATGGACCTGAAACCCTAGGAATCTTTCTGAAGGAACCCCGAATAAACAATTGTTCGGATTTAGCTTCATTTGGTATCTTATTAAAACATCAAATGTCTCCCGCAGATCTGAAGTATGTTTGTCTGTTGTGATGCTCTTGGTCAGTATGTCATCAATGTATACTTCCATGTTCCTTCTTATTTGTCGTGAAAAGATTTTGTTGACCAACCTTTGATAAGTTGCTCCTATATTTTTCAATCCAAAAGGCATCACCGTATAGCAGTACAAACCCTGATCAGTTGTGAATGTTGTTTTTTCTTCATTAGCCTTGTTCATCCTGATCTGGTTATACCCCGAGTAAGCATCCATGAAACTGAGTAACTCATGGCCTGATGTAGCGTCCACCAACTGATCTATCCTCAGAAGTGGAAAACTATCTTTCGGGCATGCCTTGTTCAGATCTGTGAAATCTACGCACATCCTCCACTGTCCATTCTTCTTTTGGACGAGGACTACATTAGCCACCCATTGAGGGTAATTGACCTCTCTAATTGATCCTACAACGAGTAGCTTCTATACTTCCTGTTTGATTGCTTAACTTCTCTCAAGGTTGAATGATCTTCTCTTTTGTATCACTGGTTTTGCATTCGGGTCTACTGTGAGATGATGAGATATTATTCGGGCATCTATCCCGACCATGTCTTCATGACTCCAAGTGAACACATCCCTGTATTCTTTAAGTAGATCGATGAGGCTTTGTTTGACTTTTCCTTCTAGGTTGGCCCCGATCTTGATCTTTTTGTCTGGTTCATCTTCTTTTAGGGCGATTTCTTCAATCAGTTGAGTTTTGGATTCATTCGGCCCTTTTCTTGGATCGAATTCGAATGATAAGGGCTTTTTGTTCTGACTCGGCTGTGTTATAGTGCAAACCTGTTCATTCTTGTCCTTGTATACTGACAGGTTAGCTCTTCAGGCCATCTCCTAAGATCCTTTGACTACCCCGACCCCATGTTCGGTAAGGAATTTCATCATTATGGCATAAGTGGCTGTTACGGCCTTAGTTTTATTCAAGAATGGTCATACTAATAGTGCATTTTATGGCCAATTCTCCAAGTCTACTACCATGAAGTCAAGAAATACAGTTCTCTGGCAAGGTGCTAATCCAATCTTTACAGGTAGCTTTACCGTCCCGAGTGACCTGACCTCAACTCCCCTGAATCCTCTTAGTGGGGTATGGAAGAGCTGTAGGTCCTTTCGGTCTAACCTGAGTTGATCGTAGACGGCTACATTGAGGATATTTGCTGAGCTTCCATTATCTATCAGGATTCTTCTGACTTCCCGGTGACCAATCCGGGCACTTATGACCAAGGCGTCATTTGGCCGAACATCGACGCCATGTGAGTCTGCTTCTGTGAATGTTATTGGGTCCCATCCTTTCTTTACCCTCTTCGGGTCTGGCTCGACCGAGTTTACATCAAAGTTTTTTCTTGCTTCTATTGTTTCTCTGATTTCCTAAGTTCGTTCTAGGTTACTTCTTCCAGTGGATGGTCCTCTAAAGATCGTGTGTATTACTTGATTGGCTTCTAGACCAGCCCTTTGATTTTTGACCAGAGTCGTGATCGGTTATGATATCTTTCTTTGCTTCTGATTTTTCATCCCTTCTCAAAATCACATCCTGTAGATATCCTTCCCGAATGAGGGTTTCTATGTAATCTCTGAGCTGGTAACACTTGGAGGTCTCATGACCGGTTTCCTTATGGAACCGGCAGCATTTGGTTGTGTCTCGCCGAGCAAACTGAGATTGACTGCGTGGCTTTTGTACCATATTCTTTGTTTCCAGAATGATCGGGATTTCTTTCTGTTTTTTCCGAAGAGAGGTGTAATTGGTGTATCTACCTCGGTACTTCTCGGTGGTCTGTTCGACATTACGCCCATTTCCCCCGTCCTTACTTTTTTCTTTGTCGTTTCCTTTCTGTTTTCCCTTTTGGTTCTGGCCCTTAAACTCGACATCCTTCTGTTCGGGTTTTCCTCTATACATATAGCACCCTCCGATGGCCAATTCTTATTCCTCGACCAGTGCATATCCTCCCGCCATATTCATCATGTCTGCATATCTAGTCAGCCGGGCTCTCTTTAAATCAAAAGATAGCCGGCCATTCTGCAAGTTGTTGATGAATGCAACAATTATTGCTTCATCGTTTGGGCTGCCAATTTCTGATACTGTTTGACCGAATCTTCCCAAGTATTTCTTCAGTGACTCATCATTCCCTTGCTTTATTTGAGAAAGGTAAGCTACTGAATTTTTTCTGTGAACATTACTCAAAAATTGTCTTGAAAAGTTCCTGCTCAGTTCATTGAAATTTCTAATAGTTGCTGGGGGTAATCTTCCGAACCACCTTGAACCTATATCTCCCAGAGTTTGTGGAAAGTTGAGACATAGTAAAGGATCACTGTGGGCATACTGAGCCATGACACTTTTATAGCGTCTCACATGCTCTTTTGGATCTGTATCTTTCTTAAATTGCTCCACGTGTGGCATCCTGAACCTTTCTAAGAATGAGGTCCACAGGATTTCCTTGGTGAATGGATTGTCAGAATCATTATCAGATAAATCATTATACCCATAACGTCTGACCAGTGCATCCATTTGACACCTATTGTTCTCAACTTCTTGAGTTAGGCTCTAGATTATAACATCTATGTCTCCCACCGGGCTACCCCGACGGTTGAACCGTTGAGTGACTGTCATTCTTTCTAGCTCTTCACTTTGATACCAGGTTTCTCGTGTGACTCCGTGATGGCGTTTGCGATGGTGCCGATCACTATCTTCTAATGACGACCGATCTCTGTACCGGTTATATTTGCGGTGTCTAGCACTTACTGTCTGATCCTGGTTCTGTTTCTGGCATGGTCGTTCCTCTTCAAATGTTTCACGTCCAGACTGATTGATTGGGGTTGAGTTCCTTCCGACTTATGGTGTATTTATTTATGGTCCTACTCAAACGAACGAAGTCTTACTGATGGAAGGTTAGGAGTTTGTGCTTCTGCAGCCAGTAAATCAACTCTTTCCTTTGCTACGTCTGCCACCAATTGCTGCAGCGCCTCTCGGAAGCGTAGTGTCAGGTCGCTGCTGGTAGGAGGAACTTGTTGGATCCCTGCCAGGAGTGTGGGTTGGCTCTCCATTTTTATAGCAGGATCCCGCGAGGTATTGCCAACATGAAAGTTATCCGGAGATCTTTGGCCATTCCCGGAATTGCTTCTGCTTCCTGCCATGGCTGTTAATTTTAAGTTGGAGGTTCAGCCCCTCCTTCTAGCGCCAATTGTTAACGTGAGTTTTTTGCTGGATGTAAAAAGTCAACAAGAATTGGATTTCAGATGTTTGCAAAGAGAAAGAGAAATAATCGGACACGAGTATTTTACGTGGTAAAACTCCGATGACTGGAGAAACGTCCACGGGTGGTTGAATGATCAACCTAGCCAAAATCCACTATGAATTTGGAATGTTACAAGATCTCGATCTCTCTTTCTTCTCTCTGTATTTTGCTATGATTTCTGTGTATGCTCTCATCTATATATCTTTTTTCGGACGAGATTATGGGTCTATTTATATGTTTATAGAACCCTAATCTGCTTTGTACAAGTAATAAAAGATTTTTGCATTTAATTATGATTTGGTTTCTTGTTCGAAGTAGATTGTCTTTCCTGTTTCGGAGACTTGTATTGAGATCGAATAGGGCTTTAGTAGTGTAGTCTGATTATGACTTATTTCCTTATAAGAGCGTAGTCTTTTTGAGGAAATAGAGGTGTTCTCGGATAAGGATCCCTTTATGCTTGATATTCTCTTTCTTATTTAGAGTCCTTTGATAAGGATCCTTGCGTGACTCAACTTGTGAACTACTTGCTAGGCTTCCTACTCGGTTGTCATGTTTATCCTGAGTAGGATATGATGCGTGCTGGTCCCGAGTGATGTCTCCTGATCTCGAGTAGAAAATGCATTCTGCTTGCCCCGAGTATGTTTAATTGATGCAGGTCTTGTTTTAATACCTGTCTACTCGGGCCTCTTCTCTTTTATGATGCCTTGTAAGATGTTTCCTGAGTGTCTATTTGGACGTCCTCCTGGCAATTTTATCCTTTCTGTCAATGACGCGTGCGTCTGGTAAAATTCACATACGACAGGTATATTAGTACAAGTGTTATTTGATTTTAAAAGAGAAAACAATACAAGTGTTGCATAGTGAAAATAAAGAAATAGTTTCTTATTTTTACTTCATCCTCCATTTCAAGTTCCTGAGATCGTGACGTACCCACACGCAGTTACCAATACTGGGATAGCGAGGAAGATCAGTGGTACAGACCAAGAGCATATCGAAAAGTGAAGGAGCCTCCAAACGTTGGTAAGCTTCTTAATCTTCCTGATTTTGATTTTAATTTCTTGTATATATACATGTATTTTATTATTGTAATAATTTTTGAATATATTACTCACCGAAAATAATAACAATCTTAAGTTCACTGGTTCTAGATACAGATTACTATCCGTGTAAAAATTTTAAAACCCATTTTCGCTGCGTTACCGGCGAACGGGGTTCTAACAATTGATATCAGAGCCAATTTGATTTTCGGAATAGGAAATTGTTTTCGATTCTCCTGTATGTATGATTGTGTAGGCACGATTTAAATTGACTGTATGATGTTTTTGTATGTATATTAATTTTTTTTTAATTTACAAAAGCATGATTGATCATTAATTATATGGTATTGTGGATTTAGACTTTATGGGTTGTATTTTTTTTGTTTATTTTTTTTACTGTTAAAAAAAAATATGTAACCTATATTGAAGACCTGGAAAAATCGCAAAGAAGGATTCATGAGATGAATTGAAGTGATCTGAAGAGATTGGAAGACTCGAAAATTAAAAGAAGACCAAGGAATGCCTTGAGGGTATTTTTGTAATTTTAAATTCTAATTTTTTTTTAGGTTAAATAATCCATAGTACTCGATCAATTCATCTATGTTTTATATTATGTGATGATAAAAGCATTGTCATGTATACGTATGTCATTTAGATTAGAAGTGCCTGCACAAATATATTTGATATGTCATACATGCATCATAGCCTGATATTTTATGTATTTTTTTAATGTGATTAAAATGGGTAGATACATAATTGGCTATGAAAATGAGATTAGTTTTTAATAGTTAAAAACTTGGTAATTATCATTAATTATTAATCTAGTTATTAAAGTGTTTAATAAGTTAGATTAATAGGCTCATTTATTAGGATTAATTTGATTAATACCCTAATAATAAATTAACCGAATAAAATGTTAGAGTTTTATAGTTAAAACTCGGTAAACACTATCATAATAATCTGACCTTAGTAAAAAGTTTACAAAAACTTAGATTATTCACTAATAGATTAGATTTTTAATTGTTAAAAATCATTAATAATTTATTAGTTAATTAGAATTTGGTTCTAATTAGTTAATGCACTAAATAACTTGATTGAAATTAGTCGTTTGATCCTGTAGAGTCTAGGTGCATTAACGGATAATAGAAAACCCTAGTTTTAAATAATGAGTGGGAGAGGGATATATGACATATATATCCCGCGGTCTCCATCATTAGTTCAACACCGTGAGATCCGAGTGGGGCCTCGTGATGGCTTTGCTTTCGTCCTCCCTAATGAGGGTTTCCACAAAGGTCAATAGCAAGGTTGACTTCCTAACGAATAGGATTTCTAAGGGTATTTCGGGATTGACCGACCCTAAGGCGGCAATTCTCTAGTTAAGCTCGTGAGATCTGAAATGGTGGGTTACACTCACGAAGGTTTTGATTAAGTTTGTTAATTAAAAATCTGACTGAGCAAACGATGGTTGAATGATATGGAATAAGAGTTATTCTAGAATATCATTTGATTGAGAATGTCTCGGTCCAACATGCAAAGACTTGATCGACCCTAAGGCGGCACTTCTTTGTGGTATGTTGGATTGTCGTGGTATAATAACTATTTTTAGGGTAGTTCTAGTTTGTTAAACAAGTTCATGCATCATGTTTAAATTTATACCAAATCACTCGCACTTGTTTTGAATAAATGACTGAATGAATGTTTTATTTATTTCAGCAATGTCTTCTGCATTACTTCAAATTCTCGCAAACGACAAATTAACTGGTGATGACTACACTAAGTGGAAATTTAATATTAATGCAATTTTTGTCACCAAAGACCTCAAGTTTGTGCTTACGGAGGAATGTCTTCCAGTGCCTACTGCCAATGCCACACGAACTATTCGTGAGGCATACCAGCGATGGGTCTCATCTGATGAGAAAGCCCGAACATATCTATTGGCTTCAATGACAGACGTGCTTATCATAAAGCACGAAGCAATGACTTCAACATTTGAAATCATGGAGTCATTGCAAGCTATGTTAGGGCAGCCCTCCGAGCAAAAGTGACACGAAGATATTCGTTCCGCTATGCTTACTCGCATGAAGGAAGGTACATCAGTTTGGGAGCATGTCCTGAGCATGATGTCATACTTCAACACGACAGAAGTCAATGGCGGGGCCATTGATGAACCCAGTCATGTGAGCATCATACTAATGACTCTTTCGAAGAGTTTTGATCAGTTTAAAAGCAACTACGGGATGAATAAGTTAAAGTTCAGTCTTACACAGTTGCTTAATGAGCTCGCTACATTTGAGTACTTGATTAAGGACAACAACGGCAAGACCGGTGAGGCAAATGTTGTTGAACCATCTTCCTCTAATAATAATAAGAGGAAGAGGTCCGCTGGGAAGGCAAAGGGTAAGCCCATACCCAAGAAAGCCCAAAGCAAAAAGAAGGGCACCTCCACCGACCAAGACAAAGGAAAATATTTTCATTGTAACAAGGTCGGGCATTGGAAGAGGATCTGTCCTCAGAACCTAAAAGAGGTAGCCAAGAAGAAAAAGACGAAAGGTAAATATGATTTACTTGTTCTTGAATCTTGTTTAGTTGAAGATGATTCTTCACCCTAGATAGTTGATTCGAGGGCCACTAACGATGTTTGTTCTTCTTTGTAGTGGACTGATTCTTGGACACAGTTAGAGGAATGAGCCTTCTCAATACGTGTGGAGTCGGGGGATGTCGTATCGGCCAAAGCAGTGGGAGCAATAAGATTACAATTTTGTAATAATAGTAGTTTTTTAGTATTAAACAATGTTTTTTATATTCTTGGATTTACACGGAATTTGATTTTCGTTTCTAAGTTGTTAGAACAAAAATATTCTGTTTCTTTTAATAATAAGTCTGTTATTACTGGAAAGAATGGTCTAAAAATTTATTCAGGAATTAATGAAAACAATTTGTATGTGTTAAGACCGTTAATACATACTACACTGCTCAACACCGAATTGTTTAAGGTTGAAAAACCAAAAACTAAACGACATAAGATTTCTCCAGATAATGATATGTATCTCTGGCATCTAAGGCTTGGTCATATCAACATTGACCGGATAGACAACCTAGTAAAAAATGGACCTTTAAGTGAGTTAAAGGTTGGCACGTTACCGGTCTACTAATCTTGTCTGGAGGGTAAGATGACTAAGAGACCTTTTATTGGAAAAGGGTTTAGAGCTAAAGAACTGTTAAAGCTTATACATACAGACGTCTGCGGACCAATGAATGTTAAACCTAGGTGTGGTTATGAGTATTATTTCACCTTTATAGATGACTACTCAAGATACAGATAAGAGACACCTAATACAACGGAAGTCGAAAATATTTGAAAAGTTCAAAGAATTCTAAGCCGAAGTTGAGAATCAATTAGGTAGGACTATCAAGTCACTACGATCGGATCGTGGAGGTGAGTACCTTGACCAAGAGTTTAAAGACTTCATGGTCCAGCATGGGATAGTTTCCAAACTCACAGCTCCCGGTACACCTCAACAAAATGGTGTAGCGGAGAGGAGAAATAGAACCCTGATGAAAATGGTGAGATCCATGATTAGTTTCTCATCATTACCAAATTCCTTCTGGGGATATGCGTTACAAAAAGCAATGACATTTTTGTATATAGGGGTGTCCAACACACGTGCTGAAGAACAGAAATAGAAAGCTAGACTCCAAGTTTATGGTCTGCATGTTTGTAGGATACTCCAAGGAGACCAGAGGTGGACACTTCTACAGTCCCAAAGATAAAAAAGTATTTGTATCGACAAATGCAACGTTTCTTGAGGACAATTATATTAGTGACCATAGACCTCATTCTAAGATTGTATTGAATGAGTTGGAGCCCAGTGAGACCAGTGCTTTATTAACATCTGAGAGTCAGATAGTTCCTAATCAGGATACACTACTACCTAGACGTAATGAGAGGGTTGTAAAATAACCTGAACGCTATTTAGGTATAGGTGAGGGACAAGGTGTTGTCTCTATGATAGTGTGGATGATCCATTGACATTTAAGAATGCAATGGAAGATCCTGATAAAGAAGAATGGCTTAAAGTCATGAATCTCGAGATGGAGTCCATGTACTCTAACTCAGTCTGGGATCTTGTAGACTTATCAGATGGGGTAAAACCCAGAGGGTGTAAGTGGATCTATAAGAGAAAGAGAAGAGTAGATGGGAAGGTAGAGACTTCCAAGGCAAGGCTAGTGGCTAAGAGTTATACCTAGAAAGAGGGGGTTGATTATAAAGAGACCTTCTCGTTAGCAGCCATGTTTAAGTCTATTCCAATTCTCTTATCCATTGCTGCCTATTTTGATTATGAAATTTGGCAAATGGATGTCAATACTGCATTCTTGAATGACAATCTTGATGAGAGCATCTATATGATGCAACTAGAGGGATTCATGTTTCCAGGTCAAGAGCAAAAAGTTTGCAAGCTTCAAAGGTCAATCTATGGACTTAAGCAAGCATCTAGATCTTGGAACATCAGGATTAATGATGTGATCAAAACCTATGGCTTTGAGTAGAACATTGATGAGCCTTGTGTCTACAAGCAGATCATTGATAAGAAAGTAGTTTTCTTGGTCCTATACGTAGATGATATCCTACTCATTGGGAATGATATGGGAGTGTTGTCTGATGTAAAGGGCTGGCTGGCTAGCCAATTCCAAATGAAATATTTGGGAGAGGTAAGTTATGTTCTAGAGATTCAACTTATAAGGGATTGTAAGAACAAACTCATAGCACTGTCTCAGACATTATATATCGATAAGATTCTTGTGCGATTTTCGATGCAGAACTCCAAGAAAGGTAATTTATCTTCCAGGCATGGAATTCACTTGTCTAAGGAACAATGTTCTAAGACACCTCAAGATGTTGAGGATTTGAGACGTGTACCCTATGCATCGACAGTAGGTAGTCTCATGTATGCTATGTTATGCACTAGACCGGACATCTGCTATGCAGTGGGAGTAGTCAGCAGATACCAGTCCAACCCAGGATTGGATCATTGGGTTGCTGTCAAGACTATTCTCAAGTATCTTCGAAGAACGAAAAATTATATGCTAGTGTATTCCATACAGGATTTTATCCCGTTAGGATACACAGATTTTGATTTTCAGTCAGACAGGGATTCTAGAAAATCCACATCTTGATCAGTATTCACCCTGGGTGGTGGAGCCATTGTGTGGAGAAGTATCAAGCAATCTTGCATTGCTGACTCCACCATGGAAGACGAATATGTAGCTATTTGTGAAGCTGCTAAAGAGGCTGTTTGACTCCGTAAGTTCTTAAGTGATCTGGAAGTTGTTCTAGACCTAGATATGCTCATCACACTTTATTTTGATAACAGTGGTACTGTGGCTAATTCCAAAGAACCAAGAAGCCACAAGAGAGGAAAGCATATAGAGAGAAAGTATCATCTCATCATAGAGATAGTGCAGAGAGGAGATGTGATCGTCACCAAGATAGCCTCATAAGACAATCATGCTGATCCATTTATGAAGACCTTACCCGTTAAAGTGTTTTCGGGTCATCTAGATGGTCTAGGGTTACGAGACATGCCTCACATGCTTTAGTGCAAGTGGGAGATTGTTGGGGTTTATGCCCTAAACATGTAATTTGTAAATGGATTTATGAAGTAAATAAAAAGAAAGGTTCAATTCATTCTTGTTATGTTATTTATTTTATAAACTTGTGCACATAGTAACATTCTGGATTGCCGAATGTAATCTAGAACTATGTATATGAGTGTCATATACGGATGGATACAGTAAGAGACGTGCAATCTAAAGTGTCCATAGATAATAAATAAAGCTGGGTACTTTATTTGTGGTTAATCTAAAGTTGCGGTCCATTCTGTAATGTACAGTGATTCTATCCTGAATCATTCATATGAGATATGGGAATGGAGACACCTTGTATGATGTGATCATATAGGACTGGGCCATGATCTATATGAATCTCACACCAAGATCCGTTTACCGATGAGATTTATATATACATCAACTAATGATGGCTATATATGGGTGATCGTAATCCTGAGTGTCTTATCGACTCCTTCAGGTTAGATCGTTTTCTTTGATATACCATGGGTGAGGTAATATGCATTTCCTAATCAATATACTCTGTATGTTGGGATTGCGATTAGGCTTGTGGCTGGGAAGGTTTGTAAACGATAGTGGAATCCACTCCTTGTGAGAAGTATATGGTAGTTCCCTTAAGGGTTGATTCGGGGTTTGGACAATATGAGCGCTCTTTTAATTCCGTGAGGAAATAAGATCTATTGTCCATTAGAGAATCAATGATACTTAATGGATATATGTAATTAGAGGGGTATAACGGACATTATGACCTAACTCTAATTATGAACTACTGTGGAGGATCACTGATATGAACCTCACCAAGAGTAGTGAGACCCGGAACCAATATATGGTAACGAAGGATCGTTTTCTAACCAAGTTTATAAACAAGAACGTTATCGGACCGCGACCCGTTACCTATAAGGAGGTAAGAACCAACGGTATCAAGAAGTTGAAGACGCCACACTCAAGAACAAGAAGAAGATGTGAGTGATAAGTCAAGTTTTCAGAAGCAAAAAGAGATGAACTCTCACAATTTTTTTATTCAATTCAAGTCTGTCCAATTTCATCCAATTCGTTCCTTTATATACTAAAACCCTAAACGAAAAGAAAGGCTATAAGCCATCCTAAAAGGAAACAAGATAATTCGGCCATTAAGGCCTTATAATCAGAAGAAAACTAATTTGAGAAACTATTGACTTGCTCCCTAATTGGAAAGCTAAATTTGGAAACAAATCAGCCCCTTAATTTGGGAAACAAATCAACTATTATTCTTTGGAAATTAAAAGAGAATAAATCAGCCAAAGTTGACTCTTCTCATAGCTTGTGCCACACACCCAAGTCTTCCTTATTCGGCCCAATCAATTGTCTTGATGACATTAATTATGCCTTGGTCTTCATGTGGGCTTATCTTGTACTTCAACAATTCAAAATCAGCCCAAGTGTCTTGAATTAGGCCATTTAGTGCTTCTTTGAATCTCTTAGCTCTTGCCCTTGTTATTGGCCCAACCGGAACATGCAATGGATCATTTGATGCAGCTGCCTTGTTCTCATCATTCCCTCCATATGTAATAGCTATATCAATGGACACCGAGTTGTATCAGTCTGTATAAAAGCGTCTGCAATTGAGAGAGTGCAGCTTCGAATTTTTAGTGGAATAACAACGGACTTAATAATCAAAGAATATTAATTAAAGAATTTAATTAATGATTCCGAGGATTATTAGTGCTCAAAATACTGTGGGTCCATTAGGTCCCCTTGCTAGCCCGATCGATTTATGTAGCAAGGGTCACAGTTAATTAATTAGATTGTTCAATTAATTGTGTTACGAAAGTGACACGTGCCAGGAGTTGATTGAGTAATTAGATTATTCAATTGATTAAAATGATAATTAAATAATGAGATTATTTAATAGTGTAATTAGTCAAAATGGAGGGTTTCAATTGTTATTTTTTTGAATGATAAGATAATATGATTATCTCATTTATTAAATAAAATAAATTATATATATTCGAATTTGAATTGTTTAATTTTTTTTTTTATATATATATATATATATAATATCTTATTTGAAAAATAAAATATAGATTTTATTTTTTAAATAAAGATATGATCAATTTTTTCTAAAAAAATTTAATACTATATATATTATATATATTTTTTAAAAGCAAACAAATGTGCTTGAAAACGCACAACAAATATATATATATATATATATATATATATATATATATATATTGACAAAAAAAGGCATGGTGTGTTAGTTTTGGTTTTGTCAAACGCATTAAAAAAAAAGAGTACCTGATACATTTTTGTTTTGTTCTGTGTACTTGATACATTTTATAAACTTATGCAAGTGTTGCGTGGGTGTTTTTTTTTTTTTTTTTATAAAAGGTATATCAGTGCAAGTGTTGTTTGATTTTAAAAGAGAAAACAATGCAACTGTTGCATAGTGAAAATAAAGAAATAGTTTCTTATTTTTACTTCATCCTCCATTTCAACTTCCTGAGACCGTGACGCTTCCACACGCAGTTAATAGTACTGGGATAGCGAGGAAGATCAGTGGTCCAGATCAGGAGCATATCGAAAAGTGAAGGAGCCTCCAAACGTTGGTAAGCATTTTAATCTTCTTGATTTTGATTTCAATTTTCTGTATATATACATGTATTTTATTATTGTAATAATTTTTGTACATATTACTCACCGAAAATGATAACGATCCCAAGTTCACTGTTTCTAGATACAGATTACTATCTGTGTAAAATTTTTAAAACTCATTTCCGCTGTGTTATCGGTGAACGGGGTTCTAACAAAAAAGGCTCCTCGAGCGAGACTGGCTATCAACCGATACCACCTTGCATTGATACAACTTCGTATATGCTCGAAATGAGTTTGCATCTCCTTCGATTTCGGTCTTCGTCATAGTTCTCCTGTGATCACCGTTTGTTCATGATCGAGATACCCTGAACCGGATCAAATCCCTCCTGGAGGATCGCTTTGACCAGGAGAGCTACATCGCACTCCTAATGCCTTGGACAAGATTAATCCCTCCAGGAGGATCGCCATGGTATTTTGACAATGATCGCCTCGAGACCAGAGGCTGGTCGGGGAAGCCCCTTCACTACCTCTGATTCCTCGTCCAGGCATCACCCCCCGCCAAGAAGGGTTTAAGTGTAAGAACATAGTTGTCATCTAGATCTCGAGTCTAGGGATTGATCGGGGAAGCCCGCTCATCACCCCTGATGCCTTGGTCGGGGTGACCTCCCCCAAGAAGGATCCGAGTGTAAGTGCATAATTGTCATACAGATCAAAATACCATGATAGATAGCCCTCCGGATGCCTTGCACGCCAAGGTAGTTACCATCTATAAATACACCTGTAAAAGGACATTAAAAGGGACTCGAGATTCGACATTCGAGGAATAATTCAACAATTGACTGCAGATGGGATCTCTAATCCTAAAATCGACCAGCCCGAGTCAAGTCTTTACACTTCGTATAAGTTCTCTCTATATGATTGCTGCATGTATGACCTCTCCTAGAAATATATCGGGATTGGTTCACATTATGTTACCATTGTAAGCTCTTCGAAGCGACTGCGTTGTATTATTTCAACAATCTTGTAAGCTCCCCGGAGCATTCTTTGATATATACATAAGGAAGGTTGTTCCCCTTTCCTTTGGATACAGCCTTGGGGTTTTTCAGCATGTGATCATTTGTTATGCTTTTTTCCCCTTGGCCAGTCCACCTCCCTCTACAAAAGATTTATGTTTTTCCTATTATCCAATGTATTATGCATGTGTGTGTGCGGGCTAGGTATCAACCTCATTGGTCCTAGCTCTCTAATCCTTCTTATATGAGATCGAGAAACTGCAACGAAGATCTAGCGAATCGGATCTAGCTCCTACCCCGTAGAACCTAGCACCTTGTTCTTTTTATCTACACCTCAAATCGCATGTTGAGGTAGGGAGAAACCACCCTGACCCGTTTGAAGGAAGTCAATGAGCTCTCTTGTGATTTCTCTATGGAAACGGGCATGGATCCGGCATAGAAGCCAGACAAACCCCCTCCTTAATCACCGTATAGGTTGAAGAACTATAGAAAGAAATCAAGGTCTAAAACCGGGATCCGGGTACCAGGACAGGCTCTGAGCCTTACTGAGGACCAGGACCAGGGAACAAAGACCATGGTTAGCCCCTTCACATCAACAATGGAACCTCGAGCTCCCCTTATCTCCTCCTTAAGCATGAAGCCCGACGGGCGGGATACCTCATCTCCTACCTGTTACATCATCCTTCTTTATCACTTCATTCTCCATTATCAAGATCTCACTAGGGTACCGAAGGTACCAACCCCGACCGCTACCTCCGTGGTAGCGGTCTAAAGGGTGTTAATTGAAATTCCTCACCCCGAGTGAATTTTCGGTTAACAATTTCCAATAACAGTGTACTCCATTTTGATCATCAATAAATTATGCTATTTCTCCATCTTCGATTTTGTTCTCCATAAATTGTTAATTTCTTTATATCTGACTAGGTTCTACATGGGTAAGTTTGACATAACCGCCTCAAGACTAGGGATTAGCTGGGGAAGCCCCCTCGCTACCCTTGATGCCTTGGTCGGGAACCACCGCCCACCAAGAAGGGTCTAAGTGTAAGAGCATAGTTGTTATCCAGATCTCGAGACCAGAGATTAGGTGGGGAAACCCCCTCTCTGCCCCTGATGCCTTGGTCAGGCTACCACCCCCAAGAAGGGTTTGAGTGTAAGATCATAGTTTCCATCCAGATCTCGAGACCAGAAAATAGATAGATAGCCCTCTTGATGCCTTGGTTGGGCTACCACCTCCAAGAACGGTCTGACTGTAAGAGCATAGTTGTCATCCAGATCTCGAAACCAGGAAATAGCTAGATGGCCCTCTTGATGCATTGGTCGGCCTACAACCTCCAAGAAGGGTCTGAGTGTGAGAGCATAATTGTCATCAAGATCTCAAGACCAGGAAATAGCTAGACAACCCTATTGATTCCTTGGTTGGGCTACCACCCCTACGAAGGGTCTAAGTGTAAGAGCCTAGTTGTCATCCAGATCTCAAGACCAGAAAATAGCTAGATAACCCTCATGATGCCTTGGTCGGGTTGTAACGAAGAAGGGTCCAAGGATGAACAACATTTGGCTTATGGGATCGGGGTCGCTATGATAGGATACCTACCCGAATGTCGGGAGAAAGGGTATCTACGTTATTATCACACAGCCCTTACCTGAGCATTAAGAATCTGATTATTACTAACCTGTGGATTTTCATAAATAGGCAAATATCTCATTTCATCAAGTTAAAGTTTGAACGTGGGATCATCTATACAAGATACAATACAAGGGGACTCTTCCCCAAAGATAGAAATTCCTGCCAAGTGCTGAGAATTGGAGCTGGATGACTACCCAACTAGTATGCTTAAGCTTATTAGATTCAGGGTCTTTTCTGTACCAGATTCAATTAAGTCAAGATTATTTCAGAGGTCATATCCATGTCGAGATCAGAAATGGAGCAAGGAGATATCATCCAAGTTAAAATTCATGATTAGAGTCAGTTAAAGTAAGCATGAAAGAAATCTTAAGCAAATTTTCATTAATCATATGAGAGCCTATCCCCTTGCAAGGCTACAATCACGCAACAGGGAGCCTAACCCCTATTCCGGGAAATCAAAACAAGTCATGAACAAATTACATCAAGCTTCATCATCATATTGGTCCCCTCCCGCTGCTCCTTCTCCTTAAAGATCCTCATCCTCTGTACCCCATCCGATGGCTGTTCACCCTGGTTGGCCATCTCTGCTGCTCCTTATTCCTGAGGTTGTCCATCTACCTGTAGCTTCGTTTGATCATCCTCCAAGATCTCATTAACTACGGCCGTAACCTCAGGGGGGATGGTCACCTCCAAAGTGGTAGCCCCCATCTCCGTTCCACTCTTCTCGACCTCCAACTTTGCTCTAGGGGGTCCTGTGATATGGTCACTGGCATCCTACCGGGCTTCAAGTTGAATACCCTTAGACTGCTCGGGCTGAACCCAGCTCAAGGATTCCTTAAGCCCAGAGACCGGTAGGGTTGGAGAATGAGGGAAGATCTAACATAATTGACCACTTCTCAGCTCTAGCCACCTTGGAAGGGTCCGCTCCGTCACCATCAGGAAGAGACATCTCTGAGACTTTGGTCATTATCTCCTCTTTATCCCAACCGCCGATAATGGATAGGTCTAAGGGAAGAGGGAGAGCTTCTACAACCTGAAAGGAGACATAAAAATATCCGTCACTGAGGGAGGCATCCACCTCTGCCTGCAGCTTAGCCACCTGACCATGTAGGTTTTGGTTCTCAACGTCTAGCATCTTAGCCTATGCTTTCCAGGAATCCCACCGTTTAGCTCGATGTTCAGATCAGAGGGTCTTTTGGTCGAGGGACCGCTGTAGTATCTCATTATCACACTGAAGATCAGCAAGCACCTTCTCCATCTTTTTCTGGTTGGAGGTCATTTCCTGCACCAGAGATAGAGTCTGGCCAAGTATCCCTGTGGCCCTCTCGGATTCAGCTTCGACTTTCATAACACTATCACGGAGAAAGGCGACTTGGTGGTCCATTGCCACGTTGAATTTGAATGCATGTAGATTGAAGAGTGCAAATAAGAAATTGGTCAAGTTAGCAGTCATAGGTAAAATGTAGAAGAAAGTGACTACTTCAGCCAAGAGAGCGGATCCTTTGGTAAGCAAAATATCGATGGGCATTGAAGCCATCCTGGAGAGCCTACCTCCCGGGCAAGATGTGATGAATTGCTCCAAAACTTTGTCTTGCCCCGCCGAGCTCGACTGATGTTGGGAGCGAGCAGGAGGAACCTCTATAACACCGGCCTCAAGGTTCCCCGAAGTTTGAAGAACCGAGAATGAGGACAAAAAAGCAGAAACGTCAGGGAGACTGGCAACAGGAATAGTAGGAGTAACAACAGTAGCGGGAATGACCAAAGAAGGAACTAGAATAGATACATAAGCAGCATGAAAAACAGAAGTTCCCTTACCCCGCGCCTTAGTAGCTCGTGATGCTAGGAGCACCATCTTGGACCTATGTTGGGAAGGGGACGGAATGAGACTAGGCAAAACCCCAGCTGGAATAGTATGCCCCTCTTTCTCTGAGGCAGCCAAAGGAGCTTCCCGGGGCAATCTGGCATGAGGAGAAGGGGTACGGATTTGCTGGCCTTCACGAGAAGCTGGAGCAACAATAAAAACTGTTAAAAAAGGGGAAATAAAAAAGAAGAAGCTGTCAAAACCAAGCTAGCCAATGAAACAAAGTAAGATAGCTCAGCGTTACTTTACTTATAAGGAGTAGTGGTAGAGATTCGTAGGTATTGATTCACCCGGTGATAGTCGAAGGAGTCGGTAATTGGGAACTTCAAGTTCAAGTAATTCCTGACGAGGATGGCCTTGAAGATTGCTTCAGATTCAACAGATAAAGAATTCTAATCCTGCGCTGGTTTGTCACTAAAAGATGTAGGGTCCTTGAACTCGTCCCCGCCAATAAAGATCGAGCTTCCCCAATCATCCCCCACTAGGATCCACTTCTCCTTCTAGGCTGGGTCCTTCTTTGAACCACCGGGAATGATGAAATTGAGCTTGTTCTTAGCTTTCACATAGAACTGACCTCGGGGAGCTCCGGGCAGGCTTCCAATTTGAAAGAGATATGCCAGCTCCTCTGCTCCGGGCTCTCTGGTGACCTTGTTTAGATTGCACTGTTCCCTCCACAGTATGAAAAAGCCGATCATATGCCTTCAGAAGCCGGGTGTGAGCTTGAGGGAGCTAGCTGAAGAGCGCTGAGAGCTCGTCGGAGGGTAGAATGAAGAGGGAGCATTACCCCATTCTTGAGGGCTGTTACATGAATTAGAAGCACGCCCTTGAGAGGATTGAAGACGTTATAATTCTTGGGTGGAAGGGAGATGGAAACGTTATTAGGGATGCCATACTTGGCTCTCATGCGGTCAATCGATCTCAGATCGGTGGTAGAATCCGGAATCACCCTGAAGTCATAGAAAGGAAGCCTCTCTAGAAGAGGACTAACAACTGTAACTTGATCCCTCATAGCAGCGTCATCCCTGGGTTTCCCATCGGAATCCTCATCGACCAGGTTCAAAGGGTTATCTGGTTTGTTAGAGTACCCAGTCCCAATGACTACGTTTCTGTTCAATCAGAGGTACGGTGGGTTTGGAGGGGAGTCATTGCCATCGAAATTCTTTAGTGCTCGTTTTCCATGGGCGAGACTGGTGACTTCCTCGCCATCAACAATTGAGGCAACAGAGTCGTGGCTAGTTTTCGACATGGTAGAATGAGGTTTGCAAGGTTGACAACAGAAAAGACGATTAAGGTATTGCTCGAGAGGAAACTTTTTCTTCGCTGAGAATTAGAAATTTGAAAGAAGAGAAACCGTGAGTAAGGTGGTGAAATCGTCAGGTATAAATTTAAGTGGATGGAGTAGTGACATCGGCGACACGGAAGTAAAATATTCAGTGGGATTGCCTCGAATCACGGGAACGATCGTAGCACAACTGGATTGTCATGGGGAATACACCGGTCTATGCCCCGCCACGTCACTTGTGCAATTAATGAGAAGATTTTCATCAAATTTTGGTATCGATATTAGAGGGAAAATTTCCCAAATAAAATAGGAAATCTGACTTCAACCCCAACTCAATCACCGATGTTCAAGTCATAGGGGACTTCTGTTAATATCCAAATTAGACTAGGGACCAAAGAGAAATTTTTCACTCTCCTAGCCTGAGTCCAAGCCCGTGATTACCTACCATAGAACCCCGGGTCCTGTGGTCGAGAAGTGAAGCCACCCCACAGAAGCGAGGAAAGGTCGTCAAGCTTCAGAAGCACCTACGGTGGAGCTGTACATGATAGGATCGAGCTCCTTACACCAAAACAAGAATTCAGGGAAAGCCCGACGCATGACGGTTCAGGCTTCCTGATGTCGAAACTACCTCGTAACCTCCTCAGAAGCCCACCATCCTTTCCAGACGTAAAAAAGACCTATAAAGACATCAGGTTCATGTTATAGCATCGCTCCACTTCGCCAAAGGAAGATTCAAACCTAACTGGATAAGAATGAGGGAGCTTACCGAAGCTCTGTTACCACTAAAGGGTGCCTACAAAGCCATATCAAGCTCCAAGTGAACGAGAAAGGTCAGACCAAGCTCTTAGTACCAAGACACAAATATATCTCTCTTTGAAATAAATACCGTGTTCGATGACCTCCATGAAGCGTTTCTCCATAAAGACATACATGATCATATCTACACTTTAACGAACTATAAATTACCGCATACGTGCAGGGTAAGTGATTGAGTCTGAAAAGGAAGCAAACTTATCTCCACCAAAGATATTCTCAACTCCGTCATTAAGCCAAAGTCAATAACTTTTAAATAAAATATCCCCCCTGATAAGGAGGGAATGGATTTAGAGAACCATGAAGGGAGATTCACAAGTTTAACCTACTCAGACTGTGTATAAATATGGCCAAGCATGATCACCAAAAGGAGGATCAATAACTAATAGAACAAGTAACATAGAGAAAGAGAGAGTCTACCCCGGCCTAATTTTTGTCTTCAGAACACGGCCTTCATCGTTATCTACTTCTCGACATGCACGAGGTTACCACCCTACTATACCCCATAGTGATCGAAAGCATTTGAGTGATTTTGTACGATATTCGTGATTAATAACAAAGCCATTATATTCCCTTTCTCATCGTATCAATACTTGTTTTAGACATCCATCTTTGTTCAAACAATTTGGGTACCAAAGGTACCAAACCCCAGCCACCACCTCTGTGGTAGTGGTCTCGAGGGTGTTAGTCGAAATTTCTCATCCCGAGCAAATTTTCCGTTAACATAACTATTCATAAATTCAGACATCTAAATCTGGTTTACATACTTTACAAAAAGATAATGAGTTTAATTGATGTACATGATTGATCGAGATTGTAAAAGTGGGTTAGATTAACAAGAGAACAAGAAGAAAAATGATATTGTTGGAGAAAAATTTAGAATGTGTGTACCTTTTATCAAGTGTTGTTGAATTGAACTGAAAACTGCTTCGAATTATAGCTTGTATCAAACAAAATATTGCTACAACCTACAAAAATAGAAATGCTGTGCTTCAAGGCATGTCATTATTGACATTTTCCTTAAGACACTATTTGCCCCCACCAATCGGGTATTGCATCGGGTTATGCAAATATGCCTCCAATATAAAATGAAGCATCGATGTCTAACGCCATTGTGTACTATCGATATTAGACCGTGAACACCTTTGATGTTTGCAGGCTTGCTAAGATATAAAATTCTATCATTACGCAACTGATAGAATATCGGTAATTTTAATGCAAGAAAACAATGTGACAACATTTGTTTATTTTAAAGTGAGAAAATAGGGAGGAGAGAACACAGGCCAAACTCTCCGAGTTAGCCAAATTCTGGTCTTTGTTAAATGGTGTAGGAATGAGTATTGTTAATAGCAAAATTGGCTAGGGACCAAAGAAAAATTTTCCATTTCCTAGCCTTTATGCAAAGGTCCAAATTCGGGCTTATGTGACGGGGTATCAAGGTCCCGAGGTCGAGCTACCACGCGATCCTACAGGAGCAAGGTGAGGTTCCATCTGAGCATCTCGCACCTATCCAGGCTTACCAAATAAAGCCCGACGTTACCGTGTCAAGTTCCTTATACCAGGATAGAAGCCCGAAGCTAGGTCGATGTGAGAAGACCTGGGTTCCCTGACGTTGAGGTATCTCGTGACACTTCCCTAGAGCATGCTACCATATCTACTTTCACCAAGAGACCTTCGGGGTGCCGAACTTGTCTTGCAAATGCCCTTCTGCCTCATCGAGGTATAATCTCAACCTGTCTGAGCAGAAAGGGAAGAAGCCCGTAAAGACCCATCATCACCAAAAAGTGCCAACACGAGTATTGCAAGATCAACTGTAGATCCAGGCATGGTTTAATCAAGTCTCCAGTAGTAAGAGCAGTACTCGAACGTGTCTAAACACTAGATAGGCCAAACGTCACCTTAGGTAACCTCTATAAAGTACCTCACCAAAGTGACATACAAAACCAGAGCTCTCCTCCAAACAACATAGGAAGAGAGGGTTGACCTTCATGACATTTACGATGCCATTAATGAGGTCAACCGTATTAATGGAGGTAGTCAACCCTAATAATGATGTCAACCGTATTAATGGAGGTAGTCAACCCTATTAATGAGGTCAACCATTGTTAATAGTAAAATTTGGTCAGGGACCAAAGAGAAATTTTCCACTCTCCTAGCTCGAATCAAAGCCAGAAATCGCCATTCATGGGACCTTGGGCAAGCCCTAGAGCAACCCCGTAGAATCTAGGAACGATCATCGTGCTTCAAAACTATCAGGAGTGAAGCTAGGCAAGTCCAGGTCGAGCCCACACGTGAACACTGGAATCCTGGCTTCTCGAGATCACTTATCCCGGAACCTCAATTCCAGGGGTCGGGCACCAAAACCACCCCGTGAAAGAGAGGAAATATCACCGAGCTCAGGAAGCACTCGAAGTGAAGCCCGAGACAAACAAAAGTGAGCTCCTTCCAGATCAAGGCTTCCCGAGGTCAGATTTGACTCGTAGCCTAAGCCAGAAGCCTACCAACCTCTCTAGAAGCCCCCCGTCTCCGCCAGCCATGTAGAGAGAGAGCTTCTAAGTGGGTCGGATTCATGCCATAGTTGATGCTCCAATTTGATAAGGGATACCTGTAACCAACCTAGACATGAAAGAAGAATCTCGCATAATCTACACTACCCCTAGTAAGTGCCTACAAGGCCGTCCCAAGCTTCTGAGACCAGAACTAAAGTATGGATTTACCTCGAGCAACCAATTCAATGACCTCCATAAAGAATCATGTAATGAATACACACAAGATCATATCCACGTTATAACGAACATTAAATTCTATATATGTGTGAGACAAAAGTTTGATTCCAAAGAGGAAACAAAACTTATCTCCTCATACGATAATCTTGAGTCCATAATCTACTCGAAGTCAACGACTTTCAAATAGGGGATCTCGCCCGATAAGGAGGGAATGGATTCATAAAATTGTGGCAGGCGATTCACGAGTTTAAACCTACTTGGAACAAGTATAAAATGGTCAAAGAATGATATAGAAAAGATATAGGCAGAAGTAGAGTGAAAAAGAAAGAGAATTACATCGGGCCTAAATTCTGTGATCAGAACACGTCCATCATTGTATCTACTATTCGACAAGTACAAAGTTACCACCTTCCTATGTCCTAGAGAGATTATGAGTGTATATGAGAGATTTCTGTATACAACGAGTTATCAATAATAAAGCTCTCATTTGTTATTGTCATTCAAACATTCGTTTCTATCTAAGCAGGTCAGGTATCAAAGGTACCGACCCTGGCCACCACCTCCGTGGTAGTGGTCTAGAGGGTGTTAGTTAGAATTTCTCATCTTGAGCAAATTTCCCATTAACACTTTCTGGCGCATTCTGTGGGGAACAACTTCCACACCATAATTTTTAAATTCATAAGTTTGTTAGTTTGCAGTTAATCATAAGGCTTCGCTCCTCCCAAGGACAGCCAGGCACATACGAGCAACCTTCAGCCGCGTCGACACGAAAGGTCCGGAAGAAAGGAAGAAAATTCAGGCTTTATAGCCAGGTCCCAGACCAGCCAGCCACTGTGCAGGCTTTGGATCCCCCTATGGGAAGCCAGGTCACGCTTGACCAACAAGCGGCAGCCTTCGTGGAAAACATCCGCCTTCGATTGCTCGCTAATGGTATTACTGTCCAGCAAGTAAACCTCTGCAACCAAGGGGAACCAAGCAGGTCCGGGACTCGACATCCCGTTTTTGATCACCTGGGACCTACCCCTCCGGAGCTAGCTCGTAATGGAACTGTACCAGACCCTCGATCCGGGATAGGTTAGGGCCCGTGCCCCCTGTTCCTGAAGCTCTGCCATGTTACCAACCCAGGCAAGTTAAGCCCGCGGAGGACATCCTTCCTCATGAGCGACTAGAGTTTCTTCACTCAACGACTTCAAGGAAGGAAGTCCGGGCTAGGGAGGAAGAAAGCCAACAAAGCTGCCATGCAAATCCCATTCGAATTAGGAATCGGTTAGAGGTCGCCAGCTCCTCAGAAGGGTCTGACAGTAAGGAGTCCAAGCTTAATTCAAGGAAACATGAGAGCAAGCGCTTGAGAGACCAGTTGGCAGAGCTTCAGAAAGAGGTCTAGCGGATGAAGAAGGGGAAGTACAAGGGATACAAGAAAGACCCTCTAAGTGAGATGAATGCTTCGTTCACCATAAAGATCCAGGAGACGAAGCTCCAACCAAAATTCAAAAAGCCGACTGACAGATTCTCCAGGACTGAGGATCTCTTGAGCCACTTGGAGAGCTTCGTTCAACAGATGAAGGTTCAGAACACAACCAGGGCCGTTATGTGTCGAATGTTCCCAACTATGCTGACAGATTACGCTAAGACCTGGTTCAGAAAGCTACTCATTGGTAGTGTGGATTCCTTCAGGAAACTGTCAACTGATTTCTGCTCGTAATTCCAGGGAGTTAAGCTCCGATTGAAGGATTCAATCCATTTACAATACGTGATCCAAGAGAAAGGGGAAACCCTCCGGGCTTATATCGAGCGTTTGTACAAGAAAGTCATCCAGATGAGGGTCTTCACCGAGAAAGAAACCATTGCCAATTTCAGGAGGAACTTGTGGGCAGGCAAGCTTTTTCGATCTTTCGCTAAGCGGCCTCTAGAGACCTACCAAGAAGCCTATGATCGGGCTCTAGAGCAAATTGAAATCGACGAACAGATCAAGGTCAAGATGGAACACGACGATATGAGAACCGTAAAGTGACAGAAGAATAAAGTTTTCAACCAGAGCAAGCTCAGAAAAACCAGAACAAACCCCCCAACAGGTCGACGTATCGCATCCCCATATCTCAACCCCGGTTGAAAAGCTATCCTGTAAAACGAACTCCTCCGTGGGCTTCACCTCCTCATAGAACGGTGGCTTCAATAGCTTAAGATAAGAGAGTACATTATCATTACACCCCCTTAAATGTATCCCGTGAATTAATCTATCTCGCCAATCAGGATAAAGGGTTACTACAGAAGCCTGCACCTATGAAAGCCCCTGTCGACAAGAGGAATCGTTATAAGTATTGTGACTTTTACGAAGACGTGGGACACAACGCTTTAGAGTGCTATAACCTGTGAAATCAAATCGAGGCTTTGATAAGAGGAGGATGTTTGGTAGAATTCTTACAGCAAGTCAGGGATAACATTCAGACTGGAAGGGAAGTACAAGTCGAGATCCGCGAACACGCTGAGAAAAGAAAGGGGGAACATGAGGATCTGATGTAGCAAATCCAGATAATACATACCATCAGTGGATGGCCTACTCTGGCTAGCACCTCCAATAATTCCAGGAAAAACCAGGCAAGGAAAGTCCCTCGTGTGGACGAAGGGCAGGGTATCTTCAAGGTCGACTAGAGCTTGACCAACCCCTCCCAATTATCACAGATCATTTTCACCGAAACGGATGTCTACAACACCGTACAGCCTCATGATGATCCCATGGTGATCATTGTACAGATTGTCAACTGCATGGTACACCGTGTGCTCATTGACACAGGCAGCAACGTCCACATCCTATTTAAAGACACCTTGGGAAAACTGAACTTGAAACAATGGTGTTACAATAATTGCACTACCCCGCTGTATGGGTTCACTGGGTACTCAATCATACCCGTAGGATCAAAAGTCCTGCCAATAATCATTGGAGCCACACCTCTCCAGCAGAATGTCATGACAGACTTCGTGGTGGTGGATACCCTGTCGGTCAACAATGTAATATTAGGAAGGCCATTTTTATCATCTTTGAACGAGGTCCTATCCATCTACCACAACGTCGTGAAGTTCCCAGTAGGAGATAAGGTGGGGGAAGTATGGGGTGACCAACAATCAACCAGGAGATGCTATGCAGTGTCTGCCAACCCAACAGTTCTAGCAAAATAATTTGCCCATATAACAACGATCCAAGATGGGGCAACACCAATATTAACCTTAGAAGATGAAGGACCCACGAATCACCCTGCGGATGATCCTGTGGTGCCAGACGAGGAGGAGCAGAGAAGGGAATGGGCTAGTAGGCGTCCAGTGGATGAGCTAGAAGAAGTATCCCTTCGAATAAATGATCCTTCAAAGGTCGTCAAGGTCGGAGCCACCCTTGAGCTGGGAGTGAATGAGTTTGGTGGGGCTCCTCAAAGAGTTCAATGACATCTTCGCTTGGAGCCATAACGAGATACCTGAGATCCTGATGACTTTGGCTGCTCACCGATTGGCAGTGGATCCGACCTTCAAGCCCATCAAACAAAAAAGACGTCACTTCAACACTGAAAGAAATGTTGCGATTCAGAAAGAAGTGGACAAATTGACCCAAGCAGGCTTCATCGGATAAGCACGCTACCCCGATTAGATCGCCAACATAGTTATGGTCACAAAGGCAAATGGAAAGTGGTGCATGTGCGTCGATTATACGAACCTCAACCGGGCATGCCCGAAAGACAGTTTCCCTCTACCAAAAATTGATCAGTTAGTCGACTCCACCTCTGGAAACAAGCTCCTAAGCTTCATGGACACGTTTTTAGGATACAATCAAATTATGATGCACCCCACCGACCAGGAAAAGATCAGTTTCATCACCGGACTGGGTCTGTATTGCTACAAGGTGATACCTTTCTGGCTTAAGAACGCAGGAGCTACATATCAACTGTTAGTCAATCGACTGTTCAAGCCTAAAATTGGAAGATCAATGGAGATGTACATCGACAACATGATCACCAAGTCTTCAATCTCTGAAAGCCATCTGGGCAACCTTCGCAGAACCTTCATGATCTTAAGAGAGAACCAGATGAGATTGAATCCCTCCAAATGCGCATTTGGGGTGATTACGGGAAAGTTTCTAGGCTTCATGGTTCATGAGAGAGGCATAGAGGCTAACCCCGAAAAGATTAAGGCTATCCTGGATCTAGAGTCTCCCAAATCACTTAAACAGGTTCAAGTCCGGACCTGGCAGGTAGCAGCGCTCAACAGGTTTATTTCTCGGTCTACCGACAAATGTCTCCCATTCTTCAAAGCCATCGAGAAACATGAAATGGGACCAGGAGAATGAACAAGCTTTTCAAGCCTTGAAAAAATATCTGTCAAGCCCTCCGCTACTGGTCAAACCAAGTTCTGAAGAAGATCTACAAATCTACTTGGTCGTATCAAAGACTGTAGTAAGTGGGGCCTTGGTCAATGAATGCGGAGATAGGGTCCAACGGCCTATCTACTACATGAGTCATGCTGTAACCAAGCCCGAGAAGAATTATACCTTTCTGGAGAAGCTCGCTTATGCCTTATTAACCTCGGCAAAGAAGCTCTATCCTTATTTTCAAGCTCATTCAATAGCAGTAGTGACGGACCAACCCCTCCTTCAATTCTTGAAAAGGCCGGATGTATCCGTAAGGTTGGTTTTATGGGCCCTAGAGCTCACCTAGTTTGATTTAAGCTATAAGCCCAAGACCGTAATAAAAGCCCAGGCTTTGGCAGACATTGTAGCAGAGCTCTCAATGCCTCCAAGCCAAGCGACCTCCGCAGCGACGAACATAGCCTCTGAGGGGATTCCAGAATCTGACAGCTGGCTGAAAGATTACAAGTCATGGATCCTCTACACAGATGGAGCGTCTGGGCAAGCCGAGGGAGAAGCGGGCATAGTTCTAATCGACCTAGAGGGGACTGAGTGCTGCCACTGTTTCAGATTTGAATTTAAAGCCACTAACATGAGGCAGAGTATGAAGCCCTTTTAGCAGGAGTAAGTGCGGCCGCAGAGCTCGGGGTCGATTACCTGCAGGTCAGGAGTGACTCGTTGCTTATAGTCAACCAAGTCTTTGGGGATTATCAGGAAAAAAAGGGATAACATGATTGCCTACCTGAAGCTAGTTCAACAGCTTAAGAGTAAATTCGAAGGTTTTAAGATTGAGCAGGTACCTCGATAACAGAATCATCAGCCAAGATAGTTACGAATGGTGGCCAGACCTTACCGCAAGGAGTCCCTCTCCAAGTGATTCCCCTACTAAGCACAGTAGTAGGTAACGAGACTTATACCCTGGATCGATGGCCATGCTAGATGGACCCAATAGTGAATTATCTCCAAGAAGAAAGGCTCCATAGGGAGCTCGACCAAGCCAGGAGAATCAAGAGGCTCTTAGTCTGATACTACTTGGTAGATGGGTGCTTATACAAGATAGGCAGATCACTTCATTTACTTCGATGTTTACATCCTGAAGATGCCAAATAGACATTGACAGAGGTTCACTCCGGGGAATGTGGGAACCACATTGGTGGGGAGGCTTTGGCATATAAGGCACTCCACATGGGGTATTATTGGCCAACCATCCATCAAGATGTAAAGAACTTAATAAGATTATGCGAAGCAAGCCAGAAGACCGTAAACTTGAGTCACCTACCGCTGAATCGATTGTCATTTCTTAGCTCACCATACCCTTTTGCTATGTGGGGAGTCGACTTGATCGAACCGCTTCCTACTGCTACAAGTCAAGCCAAGCATGTTATCGTAGCGATTGACTAATTCACAAGGTGGGTCGAAGCTGGACTGTTTTCCCATATATCGGAAGAAAATATAATAAGATTCATCAAAAATAATGTTGTTTGCAGGTTCAGGACCCCTCTTGTCATTGTAGCTGACCTCGGTAAGCAGTTTGATAATGGCCGGTTCAAAGACTTTTGCGAGGGCTTATGAATCAACCTTAGGTTTGCTTCAGTAGCCCACCCCCAGACTATCGGGCTGATGGAATCCACTAATAAGACTATTAAGAAGCTGTTGAAAAAGAAATTGCAACAGAAAAAAGGGTAGATTGGCTAAGGAGCTTCCCGAGGTCCTCTGGGCTTACCACACTACGAAGAGAACGGCTACATGAGAAACGTCTTATTCTCTAGCCTTCAGGGTTGAAGCGGTACTTCCCATTGAGCAAAAACTGGCTTCATTCAAAGTTCAACACTTTGAATGGGGAAGCAACGGGGATAAGCTCCGTGCTAGCTTAGATCTCATGGAAGAAAAACAAGATTGGGTAGCAGAAAAGGTAACAATTTACCATGGCAAGATTGCCAGATACTTTAATAGGAGAGTTAAAGTCTGAAACTTTAAGGAAGGGGACCTAGTTCTCAAGAAAGTGACATTGAATACCAGAAAGAGATCCGACAGGGTCTTGGGACCCAACTGGGAAGGACTTTTCTTAGTAAAGGTGGTGGTCCGTAACGGGGCATATAAGCTCAAGGACATGAATGGCCGACTTATCGATCATACATGGAATGCAGATCACCTGAGAAAATTCTATCCCTAAACAAGGAACTCGTGAGCAGGCTACCTGCACCTAGTTTTTAATCTCCAGCAATAATGTACTCGTTTCTTTTTATCAAAAAAGCCTATTTTTTCTCCTTCTTCAACTATGTTCTACAGTGATTTGGGTCTACATGGGAAATTTGACATTATCGTCCCAGGACCAGGGATTAGCTGGGGAAGCCTCCTCTGACACGGGAGTGTCCATTTGCATGCCTCAAACTCAAGATGCATCCAACTGCATTACTCACGCTCAAGATGCAAAAAGGTTCCAAGTTCTCACTTTAATTTGTTAAGCATCAGATCATGTTTGAAGGGTAGTTTGGGAAGTTCATAACTTTCGATTTTGGATTAATTGGCTGACGTGCCTTATGTCATTGAAAAGCTCAACGTCTTAACTACAATTTCCTCTCTTGAATTGCATCGTTTGGAGCTTCCAAGAAGGAGTTATGACCGAATTCATTCTGGTGGTTAGATTAAAGAGTTTTACTTGTTATTTGTTTTAGCTTTAATATTTTCTTGTAATCTGCTTTGTCAATTAAATCTCTTGTGTTCCCCATACTTGGAAGGTTGTTCCAAGGTGTGGCTCGTGTGTTTCCCATACTTGGAGGTTTGTTCCAAGGCATGCCTTTATATTTAGTTCTTCTACTTTGTAAGGGACAACTTATCATGATTACTGAATGAATTAAACTCTTTTGAGTATTATCCTTACTCTGTATCTCTTTGGTGGATTTCCATTGAGTGGTGAGTTTCCCTTTGGTTCTGTATCCTTGGTTAGCTCTCTAGGGTGGTGATATTCTGTACCCCTTTTGACTTAACTTCGGTGGTAAGCCTTTATATAATTTGCTGAGTTTCCATAGGGTGGTGTTCTCTGTATCCCTTCGAAAGTTAAGCTACTATTCTTTGTGTTTGTTTGGGCTATTTCTTGTTGTCACGCTGCTTACCGGCATCAGATTGGTATCAGAATATAGGTTGCTCTCTGTTTGCTTTATTGTATCAATGGCTACTCGTCGTCATATGCCAACTATCGATGAAGAGACATCTCCTCAAATGAATCAGCGGAACCTTATTATGGATTATTTGAGGCAGCAGATCCAACAACTCTAGCAACGCTTGCATCTCTACGAGAATCGTGGTCGTGATGAGAACAAGGGATTTGAAGATGATGGTGATGATGATAATCCTTTCCATCAAATGCACAACCATGTTTCTGATGATAGTACTCCTCCTCATCCATGAAATTTGAGGCATTATGTCTTGAGAAATCATGAGGCAAATCGTGTTTTCAATGCGAAAGTTGAGATTCTAGAATTTGAAGGAAGGATGCAACCTGATGAGTTCATAGAGTGGTTGAATACGGTGGATCGTATCTTTGAATACCAAGATGTTCTAGAAAAAAAGAGAGGAGAAACTTGTGGCAATCAAACTTCGAAAGCATGCCTCCTTTTGGTGGGAAAATCTCAAGAAACAAAGAGATAGAGAAGGGAGGAGCAAGATTGTGACTTGGGTTAAAATGAAAAAGGAATTGACAAGGAAATATCTACTGGACAATTATGACAAAATATTTTCTTGAAAATTCAGAACTTCAGACAAAAGGATCTTTCGATTGCGGAAAATACAGCCGAATTTGACAACCTCATGTTGAAAGGCGATCTCATGGAGCCGGAAGAGTATGATATGAATCTCACCAAGAGCAATGAGACCCGGAACCAATATATGGTAACGAATGATCGTTTTCTAATCAAGTTTTTAAACAAGAATATTATCGGACCACACCCGTTACCTATAAGAAGGTAAGAACCAACAGTATCAAGAAAATTGTAGACGCCACACTCAAGAATAAGAAAGAAGGTGAGTGATAAGTCAAGGTTTGAACGCCACAAGGTAGAACCTTGATAAGTTCACAAGTTCTATGAAGAACCAAAGAGAAAATTCTCTCAAATTTATTTCAATTCAAAATCTATATCTAAAATTACATAAAATAAGGAATATGCTGAAATAGACAATATGCTGAAATTGAATTCTCCTCCAATCATACGTCGCCAGAAATATAGGAAACATGTTGAAATTAGGACTCCTCAACTCAAGTCTTCGTGCAATAAGATAGATGGACAAATTTGGACTTGTTGTGATCTGTTTTGGAGGACAGGGTCATCATATCATCTGTAGAGCTTGTCTTGGGCTTTTTGAAAACATATTATAATTGACAATCCGACTTCAGATGCTCTCTGTAGAGGTCCATGAAGTTCAGCTCGGATTTGGTCTTCATGTGGGCCAAATTTGGTCTTTAGCAACTCGGAATCTGCCTATCATTTAATGCTTCTTTGATCCTATTGCCTCCTTTTAATTGGCCCAATTGGAACTTGCAATGGTTCCTTTGGTGATGCTTCTTAATTCTCATCATTCCCCCTCTCTTCAAAATGATTCGTCCTCGAATCTTCACCATAATGTTGTTGATAGCCTGCGACACTTCATCAAAGCCTTGCAAATAAGAAACAATAGCACTAGGCAAGGAAGGTTAATTCCATTAGTACTAAAACATGTCTCTTTGTACAAAAGTATCATTGGCTGATTTCAAAATATAGCCCTCTTGACCTCACTCTCCATTGCATAAAAACTTACTTGTTTTCTCTTTTTTTTTTCTCAACAACCTCTTTTTCCTTTTCATCTTTTTTTTTCTTTTTTTGCTATTTCGGGCTCTTTTTCTTTTCTCTCTCTTTCTTTTGAACTCTCACTCTCACTCTCTTTTTTGACATCTCTCTCTTTTCTTAACCTCACTTGATCTTCATACACTTGTTTTGGGGTTAAAGGTACAAGAGTGTTCTGCTTTTTATTGATTACAAAGGAGTATCTATTGGTATACCCATCATGCGTCACATGCCTATCAAATTGCCATGGTCTCCCCAAAAGGATATGACTTGCATTCGTTGGTACCACGTCACAAAGGACTTCATCTTTGTATTTTCCAATTGAAAACGACACCAACACCTGTTTAGTCACCTTGATTTCCCCACTATTATATTGTAGCTTATAAGGTTTTGGGTGCTTCAAAGTGGCCAAATTCAGTTTCTTCACAAAACTAGTGCTAGCCACATTAGTAAAACTCCCCCCATCAATAATCATGCTACATACCTTATCATTAACATGGCAGCGAGTGTGAAAAATATTGTCACGTTGTACCTCATCATCTTCTTTGGCTTGATCACTAAGAGCTCTTCTTGCCACCAAAAGCTCTCCATACCGCTCTCCATATCTATCTCCTCTATTCCCATACCTATCTTCTCTATTCCCATACCTAACTCCTCTACCTCCCATTCCAAGTCGAAATCTGCCCGCACCCATATTAGACATGCGATCATTCTCCTCCAGGTCAATCCCATAATCATCTTCATAGTCATTCCTAGGTGGGTTTCTTTCTCTTCGTTCCACCTTAGGTGCCCTAAATGGTTGCTCCCTTTGTGAACTAGACTCCACTTTGTCTATCCTATCATGCACCTCATCAAACTTAATCTCCATCTGCTTCATACTTTTTTGTATGGCTTTATATAAAAAATTGAGGTCTACCCTTTTTGGTGCATCGTCGGATAAGTCTTTACTCTTATCATGGGACATATTTTAATCCTGCAAAACAAGGAAATCAAGTAAGCCTCTCAAACACACTCCCTCACGTGTTTACCCTCAAAGATGGTGGCACTTACACTCGTGTTTCACTCAATCTTTTGACTTTAACCCTCTGATAAACTCACACTCTCTTGCTTTTGTTCACTCTTTCAGTTCTTTTTTTTTACTTAGATGACACACTCACAAGAAGTTTAAGAAATAAGATGTAACAAAAAAAATAAAAAAAATAAAATAGGACAAGAATAACAAAGACGAGATTCCACTGAAGGTTTTTTTTTAATATCAACACACGGAATAAAAAAAAAAGGAATAGAAAAAAATTGAAATAAGTTCAACTACACAACCTAAAAAAAAATCAGGATCTTTTTTTTTTGGATCTTTTTTTTTATATATATAATGAATCTGATAAAACTTTTTTTTTTTTGTAACGGATCTGATAAAACTTGTTTTTTTTGTAACGGATCTGTTTTTTATTTTAGATCAAACAGAAAAAAAAAATAGACGAAGAAGAACAAGGATAGATTAAACCTGATTTAGAAGCCTAAGCTCTGATAACAACTGATATGAACCTCACCAAGAGCAGTGAGACCCGGAACCAATATATGGTAACGAATGATCATTTTCTAATCAAGTTTTTAAACAATAATATTATCGGACCGCGACCCGTTATCTATATGGGGATAAGAACCAACGGTATCAAGAAAATTGTAGACGCCACACTCAAGAATAAGAAAGAAGGTGAGTGATAAGTCAAGGTTTGAACGCCATAAGGTAGAACCTTGATAAGCTCACAAGTTCTATGAAGAACCAAAGAGAAAATTCTCTCAAATTTATTTCAATTCAAAATCTATTCTCAAATTACATCAATTGGTCCCTTTTATACTAAAAATATCTAAGACCTAAAAGGAAATAAATATTAGGCAATTAATGCCTTACAATCATGAAAATAAATACAAAAAAATTTAGAAAAAAAATAAATACTAAACTAGCAACTAGTTGATTTGTCCCTTATTTGGAAAGCTGAATTTGGGAAACAAATCAGCCCTTTATTTGGAAGACAAATCAACTCTTTATTTGGGGAATAAATAAAATAAGGAATATGCTGAAATAGGCAATATGCTGAAATTGAATTCTCCTCCAATCATACGTCGCTCAAAATATAGGAAATATATTGAAATTCGGACTCCTCAACTCAAGTCTTCACGCAATAAGATAGATGGCCAAATTTGGACTTGTTGTGATCTGTTTTGGAGGACGGAATCTGCATAGCATCTGTAAATCTTGTCTTGGGCTTTCCGAAAACATATTATAATAGACGATCCGACTTCAGATGCTCTCTGTAGAGGTCCACGAAGTTCAGCTTGGATTTGGTCTTCATGTGGGCCGAATTTGGACTTTAGCAACTCGGAATCAGCCTATCATTTAATGCTTCTTTGATCCTCTTGCCTCCTTTTAATTGGCCCAATTGGAACTTGCAATGGTTCCTTTGGTGATGCTTCTTAATTCTCATCAGAGTAGACCATTGCACGTTATCTTGGAGGTTTGAATTATGAGATTTCTAATGTGGTGCAGCTACAGCCATATTGGACTTTCAAAGATGTGTGTAAACTTGCTTTTAAGTTGGAGAAACAACAAAAGGAGATGTGTAGCAGGGGTTCTAAGTATGGTTCAAGGGAAGGCTTTGCTAATAAAGGAAGCATTTCGAGTTCTAAGCCTACTGCAACAACCAAAACCAATGTAAAAGTTTCGACATCGAAAGTAGAAGGTGTGGTGTCTAAGCAACAACAACAGCCTAGTTCTTCTAATACAAGTTCTCGTAGGTGCTTCAAGTGTCAAGGGTTTGGCCATATTGCTTCGGAGTGTCCAAATCGTAGAATTGTTTCATTGGTTGAAGAAGAAAATGACGAGGAGATAGAGGAAGATTCAGAGGCTGATCAAGAAGAGGATGAAGAGGTGACTTACGCTGATCATGGTTCGTCACTTATCATTCAAAGAAACTTGAGTGTTGCTCATAAGGAAGAAGATGAAGACTGGTTGAGAAAGAATGTGTTTCACACCAAGTGCACTTCTCATGGCAAGGTTTGTGTGTTGTGATTATTGATAGTGGAAGCTTTGAGAATGTGGTTTCCACTGTTATGGTGGACAAGTTGGGTCTGAAAATGGTGCAGCATCCTCATCCTTACAAGCTTTCTTGGCTTCAAAACGACAATGAGATAAAGGTAAATAAACGTTGCCTTGTTTCAATTTCTATTGGAAAAAATTACAAAGATGAAGTGTGGTGTGGTGTGATGTAGCTCCTATGGATGCTTGTCATTTACTTCTTGGAAGACCTTGGCATTATGATAGACGTATCTTGTATGATGGGTACAAGCACACTTATTCTTTTGTGAAAGATGGGTGTAAGATCGTATTGGGGCCAAGTAAGCCTGAAAGTGTTCCCAAATCTTCTAAAGATGAGGGGAGTAGTTTACTTACTCAGTCCGGTTGTGTTAAAGAGCTGAAGTTGGGTAGTGAGGTGTATGTGCTTATTGTGGTTAAAGAAAATGAAGGTGATAATGAACCACCTGTTATAATGAAGTCTATTCTTGATGAGTTCAATGATGTAGTTCTGGAAGATATACCACCAGGCCTATCTCCAGTGAGAGACATCCAACATTATATTGACTTTGTTCCGGGTGCAGCGCTACCAAATAAAGCGGCTTATAGAATAAGTCCAAAAGAGCAAGGAGAACTGCAGAGGCAAGTTGATGAGCTCCTAGCAAAGGGAATGGTAAGGGAACGCATGAGTCCTGATATGAACCTCACCAAGAGCAACGAGACCCGGAACCAATATATGGTAACAAAGGATCGTTTTCTAACCAAGTTTATAAACAAGAACGTTATCGGACCGCGAACCGTTACCTATAAGGAGGTAAGAACCAACGGTATCAAGAAGTTGAAGACGCCACACTCAAGAACAAGAAGAAGATGTGAGTGATAAGTCAAGTTTTCAGAACCAAAAAGAGATGAACTCTCACAATTTTTATTCAATTCAAGACTGTCGAATTACATCCAATTCATTCCTTTATATACTAAAACCCTAAAAGAAAAGAAAGGCTATAAGCCATCCTAAAAGGAAACAAGATAATTCGGCCATTAAGGCCTTATAATCAGAAGAAAAATAATTTGAGAAACTAATGACTTGCTCCCTAATTGGAAAGCTAAATCTGGAAACAAATCAGCCCTTTAATTTGGGAAACAAATCAACTATTATTCTTTGGAAATAAAAAGGGAATAAATCAGCCAAAGTTGACTCTTCTCCTAGCTTGTGCCACATACTCAAGTCTTTCTTATTCAGCCCAATCAATTGCCTTGATGACATTAATTATGCCTTGGTCTTCATGTGGGCTTATCTTGGACTTCAACAATTCAAAATCAGCCCAAGTGTCTTGAATTAGGCCATTTAGTGCTTCTTTGAATCTCTTAGCTCTTGCCTTTGTTATTGGCCCAACCGGAACATGCAATGGATCATTTGATGCAGCTGCCTTGTTCTCATCAAGTCCATGTGCTGTCCCAACCCTCTTGGTACCAAAGAAATATGGTGCATGGCGTATGTGTATTGATAGTCGAGCGGTGAACAAGATTACAGTTGATTATCGTTTCCCGATTCCACGACTTGATGATCTACTTGATCAACTACATGGTGCTGCCATCTTTTCAAAAATTGATCTACGAAGTGGGTACCATCAGATTAGAATGTGGATTAGAGATGAATGGAAAACAGCCTTCAAGACAAGGGATGGCCTTTACGAATGGATGGTTATGCCATTTGGGCTTTCTAACACTCCTAGTACTTTCATGCGCTTTATGAATCATATTCTTAAGCCTTGTATTGGGCATTTCGTTGTTGTTTACTTTGATGATATCTTAGTATACAACAAGGATGAAGAAGAGCACTTGCATAATCTGGAACAGATCTTTCGCATATTGAGAGAACAAAAACTTTATGCTAATTTGAAGAAGTGCAAGTTCTTTACTACCAGCCTTATTTTCTTAGGCTATGTTGTGTCTAAAGATGGAATAAAGATGGATCCTAGCAAGGTAGATGCAATCCTAAGCTGGCCAGAACCAAAATCAGTTCACGACATCCGAAGTTTTCATGGGCTTGCTTTATTTTATCGGCGCTTCATCAAAGGGTTCGGTTCTATTGTTGCTCCAATCACCGAGTGCTTAAAAGGTGTTCAGTTTGACCATCAGTTTGTGGCTGACAAGTAGTAGAAAATAAAAGTTTAGTGCCTAACTTACCCCACAAAGTCTTCCAAAAGTAGCTTAAGAACTTAGCATCTCTATCGGAAACAATGGTCTTAGGAATGCCATGCAATCTTACGATTTTTTGAAAAACAAATCAGCAATATGTGATGCATTATCGGTTTTATGACAAGGAATGAAATGTGCCATTTTAAAAAACCTATCAACAACCACATATATAGAGTCCCTACCCCTTTTTGACCTAGGCAAGCCCAACACAAAATCCAAAGAAATATCAATCCAAGGTCCACTAGGTATAGGCAAAGGAGTATACAATCCATGAGGCTTAATCCTAGACTTGGCTTGTCTACAAGTAATGCATTTCTCACAGATTCTTTCTACATCACGTTTCATATGAGGCCAAAAAAAATGTTCATGCAAAGTATCTAGCTTCTTAGCTACCCCAAAATGCCCTATCAAACCTCCCCCATGAGCTTCTCTAACAAGCAATTCACGCAAAGAACTCTTAGGCACACATAATTTAGTTTCTCTAAACAAAAATCCATCGTGCCTATAAAATTTACCAAATGCAGCCTTTTCACATGCATTGAACACATTGCCAAAATCAGAATCTTTCACATACAACTGTTTAATGTATTCAAACCCAAACAATTTAGCATCCAAAGTAGAAAGTAGAACGTTCCTTCTTGACAGAGCATCAGCGACCACGTTTTTCTTACCCTTTTTGTACTTGATCACATATGGAAATGTTTCAATGAACTCCACCCACTTGGCATGCCGCTTATTTAGCTTGTGTTGCCCCTTTATATGCTTCAAGGACTCATGATCCGTGTGAATCACAAATTCTTTTGGCCAAAGGTAGTGTTGCCAAGTTTCCAATGCTTTAATCAAAGCGTACATCTCCTTGTCATAGGTAGGATAATTCAAGGCTGCTCCACTTATCTTCTTACTACAATATGCAATGGGACGACCTTCTTGCATTAGAACAGCTCCAATACCTATTCCTGAAGCATCACACTCAATCTCAAAAGTTTTAGCAAAGTCAGGCAAAGCAAGCAAAGGTGCATTAGTTAATTTTTCCTTAATCAAGTTAAATGCCTTTTCTTGTTCATTACCCCACTTAAAACCCACATTCTTTTAGATAACTTCGGTTAAAGTTGCAGCTACACTACTAAAATCTTTCACAAACCTCCTATAAAAACTAGCCAACCCATGAAAACTTCTCACTTGTCCCACATTGGTAGGTTTCGGCCACTCCTTAATTGCCTTAACCTTTTCTTCATCAACCCCAATTCCCTTAGCACTAACAACAAAGCCCAGAAATACAAGTTTATCGATGCAAAAGGTGCACTTTTTGAGATTAGCAAACAACTTTTAAGTTCTTAAAACACCTAAAACAAGTTTTAAATGTTCAACATGCTCATCCAAGTTTTTGCTATAAATCAGAATGTCATCAATATAAACAACCACAAACTTTCCGATAAAAGCACACAAAACATGGTTCATTAATCTCATGAAAGTACTTGGTGCATTAGTTAATCCAAAAGGCATAACTAACCACTCATATAATCCATATTTTGTTTTGAAAGCAGTTTTCCACTCATCACCTTCCTTCATCCTAATTTGATGATATCCACTTTTAAGATCAATTTTAGTAAAAACAATAGAACCATGTAATTCATCAAGCATATCATCTAATCTAGGAATAAGATGTCGATACTTTACAGTAATATTGTTGATGGCACGACAATCAATGCACATCCTCCATGTTCCATCATTCTTTGGCACAAGCAATATGGGAACAGCACAAGGACTCATGCTCTCACGTACATACCCCTTTTCCATGAGCTCACTAACCTGCCTTTGAAGTTCCTTTGTCTCCTTCGGATTACTTCTATATGCTGGTCTATTTGGGATGGGTGTTCCGGGTACAAAGTCAATTAGGTGCTCAATCCCCCTTATTGGTGGTAAACCAATAGGCATCTCTTCGGGAAACACTTCATCACATTCCTGCAATAGAGAAACAACAACACTAGGCAAGGAAGGGTTAAGTTCATTCGTACTAAAGCAAACCTCTTTGTACAAAAGTACAATCATTGGCTGATTTGAAAATAGAGCCTTTTTGACCTCACTCTCCCTTGCATAAAAGCTTACTTGTTTTCTCTCTCTCTTTTTCTCAACAACCACTTTTTCTTTTTCATCTTTTTTTTCTTTTTTTGCTATTTCAGAATCTTTTTCTTTTCTCTCTCTTTCTTTTGAACTCTCACTCTCACTCTCTTTTTTGACATCTCTCTCTTTTCTTAACCTTACTTGATCTTCATACACTTGTTTTGGGGTTAAAGGTACAAGAGTGATTGATTTTTTATTGAGTACAAAGGAGTATCTATTGGTATACCCATCATGGGTCACATGCCTATCGAACTGCCATGGTCTCCCCAAAAGGATATGGCCCACATTCATTAGTACCACATCACAAAGGACTTTATCTTTGTACTTTCCAATTGAAAACGTCACCAACACTTGTTTAGTCACCTTGATTTCCCCACTATCATTTAACCACTGTAACTTATATGGTTTTGGATGCCTCAAAGTGGCTAAATTCAATTTCTCCACAAAATTAGTGCTAGCCACATTAGTACAACTCCTCCCATCAATGATCATGCTACATACCTTATCATTAACATGGCAGCGGGTATGAAAAATGTTGTCACGTTGTACCTCATCATCTTCCTTGGCTTGAGCACTAAGAGCTCAAGCCACCAAAAGCTCTCCGTCCACTGGATATTCAATATCACTTGCATCCTCCAAAGGTGGCATGGACTCATCATCAGATTCACCCTCAGATTCGATCTCACCATCATCCTTCAAAACCATTACTCTCTTGTTTGGGCATTGAGATGCAATATGACCTGCTCCCAAACACTTAAAGCACTTAATGTCACGATTTCTAGAAGGTTGAGAATCTGATGTACCTTGTTTTAATGTGCCTCCGACTTTATGATCTCTGAAAGGTTCGGCATTGGCCTTGAAACTAGGTTGGTCATCCCTCTTGCTCCAATTCGGTTTCCATGATGATGAAGAACCCGAATTTTGCCCAACCCGTGTGGAACTCTTTCTCTTCAACTGTTGTTCCACCTTAATTGCCATGTGTACCATGTCACTCAATTCAACATAATGTTGTAACTCCACCACATTTGCTATGTCTCGATTTAGTCCACTTAAAAACCTAGCCATAGTAGCCTCTCGGTCTTCCTCTACATCAGCTCGAATCATGGCTATCTCCATCTCCTTGTAGTAATCTTCAACACACTTAGACCCTTGAGTAAGGGTTTGTAAGTTTTGAAACAAACCCCTATAATAGTGACTCGGAATGAAACTCTTCCTCATGATGGCTTTCATCTCCTCCCAAGTCTCGATAGGTATTTCTCCATTTCGTCTTCTACTCACAATCAATTGATCCCACCAAACGATAGCATAATCAGTAAATTCTATGGCAGCCAACTTTACCTTCTTTAATTCAGAATAGTCATGACAGTCAAATACCAATTCTATTCTTTTCTCCCACTCTAAATAAGCATCGGGATCAGTTTTACCTTGGAACGTTGGGATTTTCACCTTTATACTACCCAAATTATTATCAGCCCTCTCTCCATACCTATCTCCTCTATACCCATACCTATCTTCTCTATTCCCATACCTAACTCCTCTACCTCCCATTTCATGCCTCAATCTACCTGTACCCACATTGGACATGCGATCACCCTCTTCTAGGTCATTCCCATAATCATCTTCATAATCATCCCTAGGTGGGTTTCTTTCTCTTCGTTCCACATTAGGAACCCTAATTAGTTGCACCCTTTGTGAAATAGACTCCACCTTATCTATCCTATCATGCACCTCACCAATCTTAATCTCCATTCGTTCCATGTTTTTTTGTATGGCTTTATACAAAAAATTAAGATCTATTGTTTCTGGTGCATCATTCGATAAGTCTCTACTTTTATCACGTGACATATTTGAAACCTGCAAAACAAAAGAAATTAGTAAGCCTCACAATCACTCCCTCACGTGTTTACTCTCAAAGATGGTGGCACTCACACTCGTGTTTTCACTTAATTCTTTGGCTTTTACCCTCTGATGAGCTCACACACTCTTGCCTTTTTCCACTCTTTGTTAAATCTTTCAGTTCTTCATTCTTTTTTTTTTTACTTATACGGACACTCACAAGATGTACAAGAAAAATAGAAGTAACAAAGCAAAAGGACAGGAATAATGAAGACAGAATTCTTTAGCTATCAATGCACGGAATCAAGATAATGAATAGAAATAGTTGATATAGGTTCAACTAAACGACCCTATTTTTTTTATTATTTTTTTTTTTATTTTTTTTACCGATCTTGATCAAGTGGACTAAAGCAAGCCTTTGGTACTTTTTTTTTTGGTACCGAATTTGATCAAACGTTTTTTTTTTACCGACCTTGATCAAGTGGACTCAAGTAAGCTTTTGGTGCTTTTTTTTTTGGTACCGGATTTGATTAAACATTTTTTTTTTGTTCAAACAATTAAATACAGAGAAGAGAAAGAATAAGGATAGATTAAACCTGATTTAGAAGCCTAAGCTCTGATACCAACTGATATGAACCTCATCAAGAGCAGTGAGACCCGAAACCAATATATGGTAACGAATGATCGTTTTCTAACCAAGTTTATAAACAAGAACGTTATCGGACCGCGACCCGTTACCTATAAGGAGGTAAGAACCAATGGTATCAAGAAGTTGAAGACGCCACACTCAAGAACAAGAAGAAGATGTGAGTGATAAGTCAAGTTTTCAGAACCAAAAAGGGATGAACTCTCACAATTTTTATTCAATTCAAGTCTGTCGAATTACATCCAATTCGTTCCTTTATATACTAAAACCCTAAACGAAAAGAAAGGCTATAAGCCATCCTAAAAGGAAACAAGATAATTCGGCCATTAAGGCCTTATAATCAGAAGAAAACTAATTTGAGAAACTAATGACTTGCTCCTTAATTGGAAAGCTAAATCCGGAAACAAATCAGCCCCTTAATTTGGGAAACAAATCAACTATTATTCTTTGGAAATTAAAAGGGAATAAATCAGCCAAAGTTGACTCTTCTCCTAGCTTGTGCTACACACTCAAGTCTTTCTTATTCAGCCCAATCAATTGCCTTGATGACATTAATTATGCCTTGGTCTTCATGTGGGCTTATCTTGGACTTCAACAATTCAAAATCAGCCCAAGTGTCTTGAATTAGGCCATTTAGTGATTCTTTGAATCTCTTAGCTCTTGCCCTTATTATTGGCCCAACTGGAACATACAATGGATCATTTGATGCAGCTGCCTTGTTCTCATCAAGTCCATATGCTGTCCCAACCCTCTTGGTACCAAAGAAAAATGGTGCATGGCGTATGTGTATTGATAGTCGAGCGGTGAACAAGATTACAGTTGATTATCGTTTCCCGATTCCACGACTTGATGATCTACTTGATCAACTACATGTTGCTGCCATGTTTTCAAAAATTGATCTATGAAGTGGGTACCATCAGATTAGAATGAGGATTGGAGATGAATGGAAAACAGCCTTCAAGACAAGGGATGACCTTTACGAATGGATGGTTATGCCATTTGGGCTTTCTAACACTCCTAGTACTTTCATGCGCTTTATGAATCATATTCTTAAGCCTTGTATTGGGCATTTTGTTGTTGTTTACTTTGATGATATCTTAGTATACAGCAAGGATGAAGGAGAGCACTTGCATAATCTGGAACAGATCTTTCGCATATTGAGAGAACAAAAACTTTATGCTAATTTGAAAAAGTGCAAGTTCTTTACTACCAGCCTTATTTTCTTAGGCTATGTTGTGTCTAAAGATGGAATAAAGATGGATCCTAGCAAGGTAGATGCAATCCTAAGCTGGCCAGAACCAAAATCAGTTCACGACATCCAAAGTTTTCATGGGCTTGCTTTATTTTATGGGCGCTTCATCAAAGGGTTCAATTCTATTGTTGCTCCAATCACCGAGTGCTTAAAAGGTGTTGGGTTCAAGTGGACAGATGGTGCTAGAAGAAGTTTTGAGCTCATTAAGAGAAAGGTATCTGAGGCTCCTATTCTTTCACTTCCAGAATTTTCAATTGTCTTTGAAGTTGAGTGTGATGCTTCTAATTCGGGTATTGGAGCTGTGCTAAGTCAATGAGGTAAACCGTTTGCATTTTTCAGTGAGAAGTTGAATGATTCTCGCAGAAAATACTCTACTTATGACAAGGAGTTCTATGCCATTTATCAGGCTTTGAATCATTGGAGTCAATATCTCCTATCAAAGCCTTTTGTACTTTACTCAGATCATAAAGCATTGAAGTTTATCAACAATCAGCACAAGCTCAATAGAAGACATACGGTTTGGGTGGAATTTCTTCAAGCTTATAACTTTACCATTAAGCACAAAATGGGAGTTCAAAATGTGGTGGGTGATGCGTTGAGACAAAAACATTCATTGCTGTCCATATTAGGGGTAAAGGTAATAGGCTTTGAGATTCTAAAGGAGTTGTATGAAGATGACATTTATTTCGGCAAAATTTGGAAAGAATGTGAAAAGGGTCCATTTGAGCAGTTCTTGTTGCATGATGGCTATCTTTTTAAGGCTTATCATTTGTGTGTACCTAATTGTTCTCTTAGACAATCTATTATCATGGAGGCTCATGACGGTGGTTTGGGCAGTCACTTTGGTAGAGATAAGACTCTTGCTCTTGTGGAAGAAAAATTTTATTGGCCTAAGATGATGAGAGATGTAGCTAGACATGTGCATCAATGTAGGATATGTCATGTGGGGAGACTCATGGGCAAAATACAGGGTTATACACACCGCTACCAGTAGCTCATGCTCATTGGGAAGATGTTAGTTAGGATTTTGTGATGGGTTTACCTAGAACACAAAGGAATAAAGACTATCATGGTGGTTGTTGATCGATTTTCAAAAATGGATCATTTTGTTCCTTGCAACAAGACTAATGATGCTTCTTATATTTCAGATTTGTACTTCAAAGAGATTGTAAAGCTTCATGGTGTTCTAAGGACGATTGTTTCAGATCGCGATTCAAAGTTTTTGAGTCATTTTTGGCATACACTTTGAAGAAGCTTGGTACTAGTCTCAATTTCAACTCATCTTATCATCCACAATCCGATGGACAAACAAAGGTTGTTAATCGTAGCTTGGGGAATCTGTTGAGGTGTTATGTGGGAAAAAAATATTAGGCAATGGGATTTGGTCTTACCTCTAATCGAGTTTGCTTACAATTGCTCAAAAAACCAAAGCACTAATCATAGCCCGTTTGAAGTGGTGTATGGTAAGAATCCTATCAGCCCTTTGAATTTGGTTCCCATTGGCTCTATCAAAGATTTCAGTGGAGATGCTGAAGCTAGGGCAAAAGAGATCAAGAAGTTGCATGTTCAAGTTCGAGAGAAGATTGTGAAGCAAAATGAGAAGTATAAGAAAGCCACAGATAAGCACCGCAAGCATGCTAAGTTTAAAGAAGGAGATTCGGTATGGATCCATCTCAGAAAGGATCGCTTTCCTCCTGGAAAATATGGAAAGTTGAAGCCGAGAGCTGATGGTCCATTTAAAGTTCTACAGTGGATTGGAAAGAATGCATACAAGATCGAGCTACCAGAGTCTTATGGTGTATCACCAACTTTCAATATAGCAGATTTGTCTCCTTATCATGGTGATGTTAACATTTCGGAATTGAGGTAAAGTCTTTTCCAACCCGGAGAGATTGACACGGGAGTGTCCATTTGCATGCCTCACACTCAAGATGCATCCAACTGCATTACTCATGCTCAAGATGAAAAAAGGTTCCAAGTTATTACTTTAATTTGTTAAGCATCAGATCATGTTTGAAGGGCAGTTTGGGAAGTTCATAACTTTCGATTTTGGACTAATTGGCTGACGTGCCTTATGTCATTGAAAAGCTCAACGTCTTAACTACAATTTCCTCTTTTGAATTGCATCGTTTGGAGCTTCAAGAAGGATTTATGACCGAATTCATTCTGGTGGTCAAATTAAAGAGTTTTACTTGTTATTTGTTTTAGCTTTAATATTTTCTTGCAATCTGCTTTGTCAATTAAATCTCTTGTGTTCCCCATACTTGGAGGGTTGTTCCAAGGTGTGGCTCGTGTGTTTCCCATACTTGGAGGTTTGTTCCAAGGCATGTCTTTATATTTAGTTCTTCTACTTTGTAAGGGACAGCTTATCATGATTACTGAATGAATTAAACTCTTTTGAGTATTATCCTTACTCTGTATCTCTTTGGTGGATTTCTATTGAGTGGTGAGTTTCCCTTTGGTTATGTATCCTTGGTTAGCTCTCTAAGGTGGTGATATTCAGTACTCCTTTTGACTTAACTTTGGTGGTGAGCCTTTACATAATTTGCTGGGTTTCCATAGGGTGGTGATTTCTGTATCCCTTTTAGAAGTAAAGCTACTATTCTTTGTGTTTGTTTGGGCTATTTCTTGTTGTCACACTGCTTATCGGCATCACCCTTGCTATCCCTGATGCCTCGACCGGGCACTACCCCCCGCCAAGAAGGGTCTGAATAGGGGTGGCAATACGGGTTATGACACGACTGGTTGACACGACACGAACACGATTATTACTGGTTTGGGTTGAGCTTAAACGGGTCGTGTCAGTAAATGGGTCAACCTGTGTAACCCGTTTAATAATCGTGTCGTGTTCGGGTCATGTTTCGCGGGTCAAGGGTTGACACAATTAGTAAGGGTAAATAGGTAATTTTAGTGTCAAGTGGCATTTATGTAATTTTAATATATTTATATAAACTTAAATGTGAAACCCTAAACCTAAATTTCATTTCACCTTTCACACTTCACACTTCACTCTTCATCTAGCCGCAACTAGCAATTGGAACTTGGAGGCCTCAAGGCATATGTCAGAGGCCGTTCAGATTCAAAGCTCGCTGTTATTCTCATTTCTGATATTTATGGTAACAACCCATCTCTGATAATCTCAACTTTTTTGTTTTTGTTCTTTTATTCGATTTGTGGTAAATGGTGTTTGAAAAAATGTGCTCTAATGCTTTTTGTTTTTAGAAACATTTTGCAGGGAATGAAGTTCCTAAATTCAGGTATGGTATAATTGAGTGTTGATTTAGCTTCTTGATGAATTGATTCTTGACATTATCATTAATTTTAGATACTGAAATTCATATTATGACAACAATTTATGTCATTCTAATCTTGTGTTAGAGATAAAAAGGCATATAGCATATGCAGACTCTTATATTACATTTACCTTCTTTCCTTAACAATCTAAAACTATCAAAGTCGTATCAGCAGTATAACACAACTTCCTGGGCAATAAAAAAGGGAAATAAAACAATGTTTTTAATACGAAATCCCTCTCCATCTTTCTATTTTTGTTGAAAGAAATTCTATAAACCTTATAATTAGTTCATATGTTTGTTAGTAGCATCTGATATTTGCAGTATCTTGTCTTAAAGGAACATTGCAGACAAAGTGTCAGCTACTGGATTCTTAGTTGTGGTTCCTGATTTCTTTTTTGGTGATCCTACTAACTCAACCGATCCTCATTTTGATCGAGATGCATGGCTTAAAAATCACACAACTGTGAGTTCTTGCTTATAGATTTCTGATTTGCTATATGCTTCCATGTCAACATAAAAGGACTGATTCCATTTACATTACGTAAGGGTATCTCCAACATATTTTGAGTTTTTATCTTGTAGGATATAAACTTTAAAAAAAATTGCCGCATAACCTCCATATTCAAACTTATGCATCGATAAATTATCTTGTAGGATAAAGGTTATGAAGATGCCAAACCCGTAATTGCGGCTCTGAGAAGTAAAGGTGTGTCTGCTATAGGGGCTGCAGAGATTTGCTGGGGAGGTGAGTTTTTTTTTCAGTCTCTTTTTACCATTAACAATGATCTACATTGTTATATGTCTTCAATTATTCGGAACATGTTCACGGAGCAGGGATCTAGACTGATCAATTAGATAAAAATTTAATTGCTTGCACCAGGGAAGGTAGTTGTGAAGTTGGTTGCAGGTTCTGATGATATTCAGGCTGCAGCTCTGCTGCATCCTAGTCGAGTCACCGAAAATTATATCAATAGTAAGTTTTATGCTTTTCAAACACACTCTACGAATTTGTCACTGATGGGGCATTGTTTGTTTCGGAGGTCAAGGTTCCAATTACTATTTTGTCAGTTGAGTTAGACAATTATGGGAATTGTCTTATTCAATTTTTTGTTTTGGATTTGTCAAATTAGATGTATATTTTTTCGTACTTTTTGTTTTGGCAAGGTTGCATGAATAATCATGTAGTGGCTAGTGCTAGATAAGTCTTTATCTTTGGTACTTACAGTTTCACTTTGGAGTAATGTTTATGATGTTTTTGATAGAATTTTTTGTAGATAAACATTGACATATTTGATTCTTGCTTTATGGCTATATAAGAAGTGAATTATTTTCGAATATTTCGAGGTATTGAATGAAGAATTATTATTCAAATTGTTTGTATTCTGGACAAACAATCTGTATAATAATTCAAAAGAAAGAAAAATCAACCTGTTTGTATTCTAGATAAGCCTGATAGAAAATAGATGGCAATCCCCATTGTGATAGAATCTTTATAGTACAATTATCTTCTGGAAAATTGTTTTTCATAATATGTTAAAGGTGGATAAGATTCCAATTTTAATGTGATTACCGATTAGAAATCACAAGAAAATGACAAAATGACAAAATGCATATGCAATAGAACTTGTTTTAGGTGATGACTTGTAAAACTAAATTAACAGTAGTAGTGTTGGTTCTTTGAAATGTTTTCCAGACATAGACAGTGCTGTTACTTCTGACAAAATACTCAAAGTTTCAGTACATTATTTTTCTAGAGATATTTACAGAATAAAATAAAGGTAGATGAGATTCTTGTTTGAAGATAATATATATGTGTGTGTGTGTGTGTTTATATGAGTGCACATATATTTGTGTGGGTTCATGCACGTTTGTTTTCCAACAATTTGAAAAATCTCTAAATCAAAGAATCTTGTGATGTGTGGTTGTGTGAGTATGTGACCCATATGTAAATATGTGTGATTGCATGCTCTTGGTGTGTGGTGTAATTTAGGTAGGTCTTTGATTTAATTGGTTGTTGATTTATATTTTTAGTTGAAGTGGATGATATTCCTGAAGGTATTTTGAAATTAACTCTTGAGAATAGTCCAGGTCCATCTATTGAAAGTGCCACATCTCAATTTGACGATTAGTGTTAAAATCATATACACTTGCTTGTTAAAAGTATTTTTCTTATTTATTAAGACTTCTAAGTTATTACTTATAATCTAATGTATTAAATTTATCTTGTAGGTAGGTTTATGGATAACAAGTCAGCAGGTCAGCAAGAAGAAATCATATCAACTCATCAAGGCATTAAGAAGCTTTTGAATATTGGATGTCTTTTATATTATTATGAACTTGTGGATTTGTATTTGTAGATTTAATTATGGATTTGTATTTATATATTTGGCATGATCATAACTCTTGAATATCGTTTTAAAATTTCGGATTGAGGAGTTACTTGATTAGTATTATAACAATTGTTGTTGGAATTTTATCATTTGGATTTTGTGGTATTGGTTTGAGAATTAATTTTATTTGATTACCTGTTTTTTTTAATGTATTTTAGTGAAATTAATTTGAACAGGTTAAATAGGTAGTGTAAATGGGTCAACTAAATGGGTCATCTGACATGACCCGTTGAACCCGTTAATTAAACGGGTTATTCGTGTTGTGTTCGTGTTGACTCATTTTTTTCGTGTTGTGTTTGGGTCAGGGGGTCTGACCCGTTTAATAATCGTGTCGCGTTCGGGTTGTTTCAAAATTAATCGTGTCGTGTTCGGGTTGACCTCAAACCGATCCGTCAACCTGTATTGAAACCCCTAGGTCTGAGTGTAAGAGCATAGTTGCCATCCAGATCTCAAGACCAGGAAATAGATGGATAGCCTTCATGATGCCTTAGTCGGGCTACCACCCCTAAGAAGGATCTGAGTGTAAGAGCATAGTTTCCATCCAGATCTCAAGACCAGGAAATAGCTGGATAGCCCTCCTAATGCCCTGGTCAGGCTACCACCCCCAAGAATGGTCTGAATGTAAGAGCATAGTTGCCATCCAGATCTCAAGACCAGGAAATAACTGGAAAAGTGGATAGCCCTCCTGATGTCTCGGCCGGGCACTATCCCCCGTAAAGAAGGGTCTGAGTGTAAGAGCATAGTATCCATCTAGATCTCAAGACCAGGAAATAGCTGGATAAGTGGATAGCCCTCCTGATGCCTCGGTCGGGGCACTATCCCCTCAAAGAAGGGTCTGAGTGTAAGAGCATAGTTGTCATCCAGATATCAAGACCAGGAAAAAGCTGGATAGCCTTCCTGATGCCTTGGTTAGGCTACCACCCCCAAGAAGGATCTGAGTGTAAAAGCATAGTTGCCATCCAGATCTCAAGACCAGGAAATAGTTGGATAGCCATCCTGATGCCTTGGTTGGGCTACCACCCCAAGAAGGGTCTGAGAGTAAGATCATAGTTGCCAGCCAGATCTCAAGGCTAAGAGATGGCTAAATAGCCCTCATTGATGCCTCACCCGGGCTATGACCCCCTAGATGGGCTAAAGAATGGAAAGCTATTTTACTCCAAACAACTCAATTGTTACTGGTCACTAATTCTCTGTGTATATGTAGTTGTTTACTATGACAGGTGCGCACTAGCCTATAATCACACAAAGGGGCTATTTACTAAAGTCATCAAGCTACAAGTTTATATCGAGAGTCGAAAGCTCGAGCTAGCTGTCTAATTTCACACTTAAGCAGTTTTCCTATCTTGTTACTTTTACCAAGATCAGAGCTAGATTGTTATAGAGGCTGCACCTAGATCGAGATAAAAAATGAAACAAGAACATGCCAATCAAAATTCGAACCAGATCTAAAGTTAATTTTCATTAATGAAATGAGGAGTCTATCCCCCGGTAAGGCTATAACAATCAAACAGGGAGCCCAACCCTGGTTTCGGGCTACAAAAAAAAATGATGATGATGATCAAGCATGAGTAAAAATGGGATGCCCACCCCTTTTCCGGGCATTTAGAACAAGCTACAAGGAGATGGATTCAAACTTCTGCATCCTCCCGATGTCCTCCAGCTTCCCCTCCCTAAGGATGATCCTCGCCCCATGTTCCTCTTTTTGGTGGTCGCTTATCCTGGTTAGCCACCTCTACCACCTCTTCCTGAGGATACTGCTCGATTGCCTATTGCTCAGCTGGGTCCTCTTCCAAGACCTCGTTGACCACTGCCATGACCTCAGGTGGTATGGCTGCATCAAGAAGGTTGGCCATTGACTCTGGCGTGATCTCTTCCATTGCTGGCTCCTTTCTTGAAGGCACCTAATAGGGATCTCGGGCTTCAGTAAGGCCTTCTTCTGGCTCCGTGGGTTGAACCCCCCTCGAGGATTCTCCAGGACCTAACGCTAGGAAGGTCGGGACAAGAGGAGGCATATCTAGTATTTCAAGCCGCTTCCTAACTCCATCCCTAGTAGAAGGACCTGCTTTGTCATTTTTGGGGCAAGACATCTCTGCAGCCCGAGACATAATTTTCTCCCTATCCCAACCAACGATACTAGAAAGGTCAAATGAGAGAGAGAGGGCTTCCGCGACCTCGAAGGAGGCATATAAATACCTCTCACTAAAAGAGGCTTTCACTTCAGACTAAAGCTTGACAACTTGGGCCTGCAGAGCTTGTTTCTCAGCATCCAGTGCCTTTGCTTCTTCCTTCCAATTGTCCCGTTGGCTGGCTCGTCGCTTAAAATGAAGAGTTTCTTGATCAAAAGACCGCTTCAGCCTCTCGTGGTCGCACTAAAGCTCAGCCAGTTATGCTTCCATTCCCCTCTAGCTAGAGGTCATCTCTTGTACCAAGGTCTGAGCCCGCGCCAATAATTCCATGGCCCGCTCAGCTTCAGCTTCAGCCCTGACTACCTTACCGTGGAGAAAAACTACCTGGTGACCCATGGCTACATGAATTTTGAAGGCCTACAAAGGGAATTCATATTAGGAAACGATAAATCAAGCTATTACATGAGAAAATAAAGGCGATGACTATCTCGACCAGGAGGGCAGACCCCTTGGTAAGAATGATGTCCACGGGCATTGAAGCCATCCTAGAAAGCCCGCCACCCGGGCAAGATCCAACGAACTGCTTCAGAACCTCATTCTGACCAACCGAGCTCAACTGATGGAGGGGGTGAGTAGGGGGAATCTCAGGAATACCAGCCTCGGGATCCCCCGTAGCCTGAACTGATGGGGGCACAGATGGGTCAGCTGAAGAAGTGGGTAATGTGACTGAAGAAGCAATAACTGTAGCAGGGGCCACTGATAGAGGGGCAAAAGTGATCTTATCAGTGGCCTGGGTAGCGGGCTCACCTTTGATTAGTGCCTTGGAAGCCAGTGACGTAAGAATAGCCATCTTGAACCTAGCTTGTGTAGGAGATGGGACTGGAGCAGGCGAAACAGTAGCTGGAATGGATGGCCCCTCTTTCTTTGATGTAAACAAGAAGACACCCCGAGATGATCTAGTGGGAGGGGGAGGGGGAGGGGTCTGAGCTTGCCTGACTTCACGGGAAGCTGGAGCAATAACAAAAACTGTTAAAAAAAAGAAAAAGAAAAAGAAAAAGAAAAAGAAAAAAAAATGGAAAGGTGTCAGAAGCAAGCCAGCTAACGGAACGTAGCGTAATAACTTAATATTACTTACGAGGGGTAGCATCGGAGATTCACAGATATTGGTTCACCCTGTGTGAATCGAAGGGATCAGCAGTTGGATACTTCAGATTCAGATAGTTCCTGGTAAGGATGGTCCTCAACACCGTTTCAGATTCAGCGGGCAAGGAGTATTGATCTCATGATGGTTTGTCGTTGAAAGCCATGGGGACCATAAACTCGTGTCCACCTATGAAGGTCGAGCTTCCCCAATCATCACCAGCCAAAATCCACACCTCTTTCCAGGACGGGTCCTTCTTTGAAGCTCCAGGGATGATGAAATTAAGCTTGTTCTTGGCCTTGGCGTAGAATTGACCTCGGAGAACCCCGATCAGACTCCCAATTTGGAAGAGGAAAGACAACTTCTCTGCTCTGGGCTCCCTGGTTATCGTACTGAGCTTGCAGTACTCCCTCTACAGCATGAGGAAGACGATTAGAGGCCTCCAGAAGCCAGGCGTCAACTGGAGATGAGCTAGTTTAAGGGCATGGAGATCCCGCCACATGGTAGAATGGAGGGGAAGCATGGCCCCACTCTCGAGGGCCGCCAAGTGAATTGAAAGGACACCTTTAGGAGGGTTAAAAATGTCGTAGTCTTTGTAAGGGATGGTGAGGGAAACATTGTCAGAAATACCATACTTTGATCTTATACGACTGAGGGAATTCAGATCAACAGTGGAATTTAGGGCGGAAGCTCCACCGGAAGAGGACTGGCTATCGTGACTTTACCCCTTATACCGATGTCATCCTTCACTCCTACGACAGAATCTTCATCAACCAAATTCAGAGGGTTGTTAGGCTTATTTGAAAAGCCAGAGCCAATTAAGACATTCCTACTAGAGCGACGATTCTGACGAACCGGGGAAGAATCCTCGTCGCTCGAAATTTCTTGCACCCATTTTTGAGGAATCAAATCGGGGCCACCAGTACCCTCGACCATGGCGTCAATGCTGTCAGAAGAGTTCGACATTGATTGAATGAATAGGGCTTGAAGATAGAGGAAAAGAGCTTGAAGGTGGATGAAAAACAAAGGATGCAGCCGGGGAAGATAGCAAGAAAGAGGAAGTTTGAAAATTTGAAAGTGAAAGAATGCGTGAGGAAGCGACAGTGAGCTTTAATTTAAATAGAGGTTAGGGTTGTAGTGACATCGGTGACATCCTTGGGAAGATTGCCTCGAACCACGGAGAGGGTCGTAACACAACCTGTTTCTTTCAAGGAGCACACCATTCCAAGTTCGACACGTCACCTGAGCAATTAATGAAAGGATTTCATTCGAGATTCTCAATAATTATTTTGTAACAGAAAATTTCCCAATTAAATAAGAAATCTGACTCCAACCCCAACTCTACCACCGGTGTTCAAGTCAGAGGGGACTTCTGTTAATAGTAAAATTTGGCCAGGGACCAAAGAATTATATTCCACTCTTCTACCTCGAATCAAAGCCCGAAATTTCCATTCATGGGACCTCGGGCAGGCCCAATAGCTACCCCACAGAATCGAGAAAGGATCATCGGGCTTCAGAACTATCAAAAGTGAAGATAGGCAAGTCCAGATCGAGCCCACTCATGAACAATAGAATCCGAGCTTATCGAGATCACCTATCTCGAAACCTCGATTCTTGGGGTGGGGCTTCAAAACCACCCCGTGAAAGCAAGAAAAGATCACCGAGCTCAAGAAGCACTTGAAGTGAAGCCCGACATAAACAAAAGTGAGTTCCTTTCAGATCAAGGCTTCCTGAGGTCAGATTTGACTCGTAGCCTAAGCCAGAAGCCCACCAACCTCTATAGAAGCCCGCTGTCCCCACTAGACATGTAGAGAGAGAGAGAGTCTCTAAGTGGGTCGGATTCATGCCATAGCCGATGCTTTAATTCGATAAGGGACGCCTGTAACCAACCTAGACATGAAAGAAGAATCTCGTCTAATCTACACTACCCATAGTAAGTGCCCACAAGGCCGTCCCAAGCATCTGAGACCAGAACTAAAGCATGGATCTACCTCGAGCAGCCAATTTGATGACCTCCATAAAGAATCATGCCATGAATACACACAATATCATATCCACGTTATAACGAACAATAAATTCTGTATACATATAAGACAAGAGTTTGATTCTAAAGAGGAAACAAACTTATCTCCTCCTATGATAATCTTGAGTCCATAATCTACTCGAAGTCAACAACTTTCAAATAGGGGATCCAACCCGATAAGGAGGGAACAGATTCATAAAATCGTGGCGGGCGATTCACTAGTTTAAACCTACTTGGAACAAGTATAAATAGGTTCAAGCATGATATAGAAAAGATATAGGCAGAAGTAGAGTGAAAAAGAAAGAGAATTACGTCGGGCCTAAATTCTTTGATCAGAACACGACCATCATTGTATCTACTTTTCGACAAGCACTAAGTTACCACATTCCTACGTCCTAGAGAGATTGTGAGTGTATATGAGAGATTTGTATACCACGAGTGATCAATAATAAAGCTCTCATTTGTTGTTGTCATTCAAACATTCGTTTCTATCTAAACAGGACAGGTATCAAAAGATACCATCCCCAGTCACCACCTCCGTTGTAGTGGTCTCGAGGGTGTTAGTTGGAATTTCTCGTCTTGAACAAATTTCCCGTTAACAACCATATTAATGGAGGTAGTCAACCCTTTAATGATATAATCAATGCCAGTAAGGGAAGATTATCAACTCTTTAATGGCCATTATTAGTGGAAGAGTCCAAAGAGGAAACAAACACATCTTCTCCAAGATATTAGCTACAAGCTGATCAAATACATTAAATGAAGAATCGTATTCAATAAGGAAATAAGAACAATTCAAGAGTCCTGGACTTACACGCCAAGGTAGTTACACCATGTATAAATACACCTGTAATAGCATCAACTACACAAATCAGAACACATATCTCATGTCTAATCCCAAAATTGACCAGCTTGAGGCAAGTCTACATATTTCGCCTGAGTTCTTCACATATCATGATTATATGTGTACCTTTACTAGGAAAGTATCAGTTGTATTATTTCTGCATTGTTGTAAGCTCCTAGGAGCACCACTTGATATATATACAAGAAAGGGTCTTTCTCCTTCCTTTGGATACTGCCTCGGGGTTTTTCAGCATGTGATCATTCGTGATGCTTTTTCCCCCTTGGTCAGTCCACCTCCCTCTACATAAGACTTGTTTTTCTCCTATTTATCTCTTGTATTATACATGTATATATATATATATATATATATATATATATATATGTGTGTGTGTGTGTGTGTGAGCTAGATTCCTACCCCGCTGGACCTAGCGCTCTTATCCTCCCATATACATGCCAAAGTCGCATATCAAGATGGGGAGAAATTACCCAGATCCAAGCCCACCATGATGGGTAATCTCGATAAGCTCTCATGCACCTTTCCTACGGGAGCAGACAAGGATCCGACACAAAAGCCAGGCAAGCCCCCCTTCTTACCCGTCGTATAGGTCGAGGAACTACAGGAAGAAACCAGGGTCCGTGACCAAGCTTCAAGTACCAAGATAGGTTCCGACCCTGACAGAATACCGAAGACCGAAGACCAAGACCAAGACCATGGAACAGGGAACAGGGAACAGGGACCAGGATCAGCCTCTTCACACCAGTAAGGGAACCTCGAGCTTCTTGTATCTCATTCATATGCATGAAGCCCGACGGGGGGGATGGCTTATCTCCTACCTACCGCTCCACCCTTCATATTCATACAAGACCACCAAGGTACCAAAGGTACCAACCCTGGCCACCACCTCTGTGGTAGTGGTCACGACGGTGTTAATTGGAATTTCTCACCCCGAGTAAATTTTTTGTTAACAGGTATTTTATAGAGTGGTTTGCACCCATTCATGAAACAATGCAACCTTAGTTGCTTTGCACCCATTTATGAAATGATGCAACCTTTAAACATAAAGTTGTGTCTTTTCACTCAATAAGACACATATGCACCATTTGAAAATTTGTGACGAAACAACTTCTAGAAAGTTGTTTCATTTCTATTCTAATCCAATTTATTTGAAAATGTTCCAACAAATATCACAACACTTATTAAAAAAAATTATAGTTACCACACATCCATCTTTTCATTATGCAAGTGGAAAATTGCTATGCTAGAAGTAAATATATTTGCAACTTTGATGATGATGCAATATGAGCAAGAACATTTTCACCTGTCTGTCTAGCTGGAGAAAAACTATGGTGCATCGGATCCACACATTAAGTTAAACGTATCATACAAATTTTCTCTTCCATTCCCTAAACCAGATGCACTAGAATCAGATTTTCTAATTCGATCTTCCTGTTATTGATTTTTCTTTTAAGTGTTAATAAGCCATCAGCTCCGCATCAGTTTGATGGAACCAGAATCCATGAGGTAATGTGCATTTGATTTCTGTTGACGGAAAATTTGCTTGGGATGAGAAATTTCTGCTAACACCCTCGAGATCACTACCATAAAAGTGGTGGCCGGGGTCGATACCTGACCTGTTAAGAGATAAATGAGAGGCTGGATCGTAATAACAGTAAATGAGAGCTTTGATTATTGATATATTGCTATAAAAATACAAATCACTCTCTTATATGCTCGCAGTCTCTCTAAGTTGTAGGGTGGTGGCAACTCTTTGCCTGTCGAATAGTGGAAACGAATGTGACCGTGTTCTGAATACAGAATTTAGGTCTTCCCCTCTTCTTTTCTTTCTTCTCTCTGTTTCTGTATATGTTTTTCCGTATATGTCTACCTTTTTCTTCCCATCTCTTTTGTTATGCTTTGACCCTATTTATACAAGGTTCTAATATGTTTGAATTTGCTGATATCCCACCGTGATCCTTCGAATCTGTTTCCTCCTTATCGGGCGGGATTCTTAATTTAAAAGTTGTTAACCCCGAGTAAATAGCAGAAACAATGATTTTGTCAACGTGAGAGAGTTTGTTTCCTCTTTGGGATCAAACTCTTGGCTCGCACGTATACGGGATTGAAAGTTATCTCCTCCTGGATATGATCTTGTATGTTATCATGGCATGGGGTGTCATGGAGGCTACCCATCTAGTTGTCTGTCGTCCCATAGAGCGAGGTAGATCCCTGCTCCGGCTCTGTTTTTAGAAGTCTGGGATGGATTTTTCCTGACCCTTAGGGGCTTGCGGTGTCCCTGTAAACATTCCTGGGAAGTAGCCGAGGTAGTGTAGGTTCAGACATGATTCCTCCTTCATGTCCAGCAGGAGCAGCGGGTTTCTGGAAAGGTTGACGGGCTTCTCTCGAATGTCTCTTGAGCTTGGAGGCCCCTTCTGGCATTTACGGGGCGGATGTGGAGCTTGACCTCAAAGCTGGGGTTCCCCGATAGGTGGCCTGGAGAAGCCCGGGCTCCAGTACTCTTGTGGGGGCTCAACCCGGTGGTGCCAGGCTTGTTTTCTATTAGTTTTGAAGCCAAGCTGGCCTTCCCTGCTCCTGCGGGGTGGCTTTATGGTCTTTCCGGACTTCATGATTGTTGATTATGGGTTTCGACTTGTGACGGGAAAGTGAAAAACTTCTCTTTGACCCCTAGCCAAATTTCACTATTAACAATTTCAATATCTATTTGGAAATCTTCTTCTTCATCAGATTATCAGTTTCGAATCCGAACATAGGAAGTCGACCTTTTAAAAACAAGATGATCAACTTTCACACAACTAATCAAATGCACAAAACCCTAAAATAATTCTAAATGATACAGAGAAACAACGAATTTATATACACAAAGCACTGAGTTAAATATAGACATATTTAAATGGTGTTTCTCTCATTTTTCCTCGTCTCAGTCAAGATCGGTCACCGACGCTGGTTGACTCCGACGATAGTCAGATCTAGAACATCGGACGACGCTGAGTTTGCTGGTGTAATCGGTTCCATTGGATTCACAACGGATTGGTACAGATCTAATGATGAACGTAAAACGACGTTTGGGTTTAGCAATTCGAACGACGGTTTGACCAACAAGACGATTTTGTTTGGCGTGACCAACAAGACGATTTTGTTTGGCGATGACCCTTTTGAGAGATCGGAAAGTTGGCACTTAGCACATCTTCTGGTGAGGGTGGTGTCGACTCACTTTCTTTGGAGGTAGGCTATCTGCGGCGCATCTCTGTAAATGAGTGAGAGAGTACGTCTAGTAGTTAAGGAAGATGAAGAAAGAAAATGAAGTGGAGGAAGTATTTTTTTATGACATGTGTCACTCATTGTGTGGATCCGATGTACCACCATCAAATTTCAAGGTGGTACATCGGATGCACCCAAGTTTTTTCCCCTGTCCAGGGTTTGATCCGGCACTATGATCCCACTCGTCTCCATGTCGGTAACTATTGCAATGGTTGCATCCAGTTCTCCAAGATTTAGACGTAACAAGATTATCTCATCGTAAAAGGAACTACAACAGAAAACCAAATAATTAAAAAAAATACATAATTAGATGTGAAACGTAAACAGAATATCTATATTCGTTAAAAAGAAGCCTTACATTACACTTAAATTTAGACACGTGATCCCTTAAAACAATTCACTTGTATAACTGGGTAGGGTACATGAATGATTCTCCAAATACACCATCCATGTTCTCAAATCTCAATTACACAATTTGATTCAAAGCACAATATTTTGGAGCAGTAAGTTTTTGTCAGAATATTTTATCAATTTATAAGAAGCACAAGCCACGGAATAAACCTAAAAGAAAACATGTAAAGCTTATCGATGTAGAAACTATGAAAGACAAAGAGCAAGCATCTCAATGTATGAAAATAAAATATTACCTCCCAAATTTATAACCAAGATTGTGTGTTGTTTGCAAGATCTTCAAGAAGGTTGAAGGAAGAGGAGCTTTTATAGATGCACGTAATATAATGGCACATCTGTGGAATGGAAGTGGAAGTAGATGAGCTTCGGGATGGTTGATCGCTTTGTAGACTGATGACCTGTTCGCGGTCAAAGCTTGTATTCTTAACAAGCGGTGTGTAATTCTGGTAGGGGGATTGTTATTAGTAAAAAAAGGTTATGTTTTGTAACGTTTACAAAGCAAGATTAAAGAGTGAAAGAAAGAAGTTGTGGGATTTTTATTAAACTCTAAACTCTCTGTCCCCATATTGTGGTGTTAGGCGATTTTAATACTGTTCTTGATCCATCAGAAAGAATTGCAGAGGGATGTAACATGGGGTCGATGAGGAACTTCAATAATTTCATTCAAAGGGTAAAGCTAGTGGATCTACAATTACATGATTTGTCTTTTATGTGGATAAATTTTAGGGAAAGGGCTGTGTGGGCAAGGTTGGATCGCTTTTTTACTTTCATGGAGTTTCTTATGTGATTTCCAAATTTGGTGCAAAAGGGGATTGTTAGGAGTTTGTCGGATCATAATGTCATCGACATAGACAATCTGGAAGTAGATTAGGCATCATAATGCCATCGACATAGGCAATCTGGAAGTAGATTACGGGATGTGCCATTTCCATTTTAACAATCGGTGGTTAGAGGATAAAGAAATGATGAAGAAAGTTTATGAAGAGGTGGAAATAGTGTGTAGTGGTGGGGGAGGGGGGTGGTTATAGTCAAGTTCTGTACTCAAATTAAGGTGGCTAGATTCATAATGAAGAAATGGATATGGTGGAAAAGGAATGTCTTTTTCAGTACAAAAGATGGAGGAATGTTTGGCAAAGCTTGATAAGAAGGCCGAGAGTGTAAGATGGTCTGAATCCCTTAGAAAAGACCGATTATCTTTATTGATAGAAGTATGGAGAAATCTTCGAATAACTGAATAAAATTGGAGAAAAAAATCTAGGGTGAGATGACTCAAGGATGGTGACAAGAACATTATATTTTTTTCATCTTATGGCTAACTATAAGTGAAATTCCCTAGAAAGTGTGTGTCTATAAACCTAGAGGGGGGTGAATATGTTTTAATTCGATTGATTACCAATTTCGTGAATTAAATAATATTACCAAATCTACCACATTCTACCAAGTGTTCAAATAAATGACAATAAACATAAAACAATAACAACACGCAATATATGTGTGGAAACCCTCATAATGGAAAAAATCATGGGTTGTTCAGTGCGCCACACTAGATCCTCAAAATCCACTATTGAATGAAAGTTTACAACCTAGGTTGACCTCCCATCATGCCCAATATGGTTACTAACCCTTTCACTCTACCCAATGGACCTTTTATAGTGATTTTGGATCATCAACCTTGTGCACTGACCACTTAGTCACAAGCTTAATCAACATTGTAGAGATAATGACATCCTAAGTGAATATGCAAAAATATTCTATATGCAAAAATACTAGGTCAAAACATTCATGCTTATCTATGATTAATAATGACAAGAAAAGTAAATCCTAGATATCAATGTTCTAAATGCAAAGGCAAGAAGAATTAGCTAGAAGGGTAAAACCGTCCTAAATTCTAGCTATCAGTAATCAATACTCTCAATCAACAATCAATATCACAAGCATGTCATAAAAGCTATTAAACATACAAGCATGCATTTAATTTTCAATAAAGACTAAACCTAGGTATACATGTCTTAGTAATGAAACTATAAAGTTTAGAGCATGTAGAAATTAATTAGTCAAGAAGAAGATGATACTCCATGCTTAGATGATCCTAGAATAAAACTAGATGACCATGAGATGAAGTTAGGTTGAGTAAAAATGAGTGTTTGGGAGTCTTTCTCTCTCTAGAAAAGCTAGATTACTCAAAGATGGCTTCTTGGACTCCTTTAACCAAAGAGAAGAGAAGAGAACTTATATATATGGTGACCTACACAAAGTGACATCATTTTGGATGAAAGGCAACCAAATCCCGTGGACCGCTGGCTGGACCGCGGTACAGGTAAGTGTCCAGACCGCGGTACAGAGAGCGATGCATCGCTTGGACAACACCGTTCTATAGACCGTTGTGCGTGCAAGTGCACAGACCTCGGTCTGGACAATATGCGATGACTGAAAAACTTTGCTTAGGAGACCGTTGTGCATGCAAATAGCACAGGCCGCGGTTGCAGAAGTGTGCAACCACTGGAGAATACCACTATGCAAACCGCGGCGGAGGTCATGCACAGGAAGCGGTCTGAACCGCAGTACAGAGGAAAAATCCTCTTTTAAGGCACACAAGATGCATCAAACATCCAAGCAAGAGTTAAGGCACAAAAGGCACACAAGAAGGCAAATAAGCAAGCATGCAGGATGATCAAAACATGCATGAGAAAGTGTGTGTGCACTAATATATTTTCAATGAAAGTTAAGCAAGTGATTTTACCTTTGAAGCTTGAGCTTAGTCATGAGCAAAACTGACATAAACTCCCCATATATAATGTTAACGGAAAATTTGCTCACGATGAGAAATTCCAACTAAGACCCTCGAGACTACTACCACGGAGGTGGTGGCCGGGGTCGGTACCTTTGATACTTGACCTGTTAGGATAGAAATAAATATTCGAATGCTACTATGATGGCAAATAAGAATTTATTATTGATCACTTATGGTGTACAAAAATCTCTCAAATACACTCACAGTCTCTTTGGGACCTAGGAAGGTGGCAATCTCATGCCTGTCGAATAGTAGACACAATGGTGGTCTTGTTCTGATAACAGAATTTAGGCTCGGCTTAATTCTCTCAATATCTCTTCTCTCTCTTCCTTTATTTGTCTTCGTACCTCTCCTATTTATACATGGTCCAAGTTATTTGAACGGGGTGTATCTCTCGCCAAGACTGATGAGAATCAAGAAGCATCACCAAAGGATCCATTGCATATTCCAATTGGACCAATTACAAGGAGGCAAGTGGATCAAAGAAGCATTTAATGATGGGCTGATTATGAGTTGCTGAAATCCAAGTTCGGCCCACATGAAGACCAAATCCGGGCTGAACTTCTAGGGCCTCTATAGAGAGCATCTGAGGTCAGATTGTCTATTATAATATGTTTCTGGAAAGCCCAAGACGAGGCCTACAGATGATGTGAAGACTTTGTCCTCTGAAAAAGATAATAACAAGTCCAAATTTTGCCATCTATATTGTTGTACGAAAACTTGAATTGAGGATTCCGAATTTCAACATATTTCTTATATTTTGGGCGACGTATGGTTGGAGGAGAATTTAATTTCAGCATATTTCCTATTTCAGCATATTCCTTATTTTATTTATTTCCCCAAATAAAGAGTTGATTTGTTTTCCAAATAAAGGGCTGATTTGTTTCCCAAATAAAGGGCTGATTTGTTTCCCAAATTCAGCTTTCCAAATAAGGAACAAATCAACTAGTTGCTAGTTTAGTATTTATTTATTTTCTAAATTTGTTTGCATTTATTTTCCTGATTGTAAGGCATTAATTGCTAAATATTTATTCCCTTTTTATGACTTATATATTTTAGTATAAAAGGGACCAATTGATGTAATTTGAGAATAGATTTTGAATTGAAATAAATTTGAGAGAATTTTCTCTTTGGTTCTTCATAGAACTTGTGAACTTATCAAGGTTCTACCTTGTGGCGTTCAAACCTTGACTTATCACTCACCTTCTTTCTTTTTTTTTTGAGTGTGGCGTCTACAACCTTCTTGATACCGTTGGTTCTTATCTCTATATAGATAACGGGTCGCGGTCCGATAATATTCTTGTTTAAAAACTTGATTAGAAAACGATCCTTCGTCACCATATATTGGTTTCGGGTCTCACTGCTCTGGGTGAGGTTCATATCAGTTGGTATCAGAGCTTAGGCTTCTAAATCAGGTTTAATCTATCCTTGTTCTTCTTCGTCTATTTTTTTCTGATTGATTTTTTTTTTAAATCAGATCTATTACAAAAAAAAAAATCAGCTTTGATATAAAAAAAATCCCGAAAAAAAAAGAAAGTACAATTTTTTTTAGGTCGTGTAGTTGAACTTATATCAACAATTTTTATTCCTTTTCTTGTTTTCGTGCATTGATAAAAAAAAAGATTTCTTTCAAAGGAGATTCATCAAAAAAAGATAAAAGGGGGGAACCATCCTTTGTGCTACAGTTTGTCAACAACATTATGGTGAAGATTCGAGGACGAATCCTTTTGAGGAGAAGGGGAATGATGAGAATCAAGAAGTCATCAAATGATTAATTGCATGTTCCGGTTGGGCCAATAACAAGGGCAAGAGCTAAGAGAATCAAAAAAGCTGATGGAAATCATTAACTTAGCAACCATACACCCCAATAGCTAAAGAGCTATGATACATATGGAATGTAATTTAACACCCTCCAACTAATTGAAAACAAACCCGATAGTTCAAGATTGAAGTAAGAGAAACTATTCTAATCACTTTATCAATGAAATGATGATAACAGCTAATTAGAATAGCACTTTGATTTCCCCAAAACGCCACAAACTATGAAGTTTGATAAGTTTAAAGGCAAAACAAAGATTTTGAAGTTGTTGAACGCCACAAGCCGAATAAGCTTGATAAGTTCCAAAGTTCATGGAAGAACTTAAGAACAAAACACTCACAAAGTGCTCAAATAAGTTTATATTACTCAAATATCTGCCCTTACATAGAAAAAGCAGCCTTGTTTATATAGAACAAAGGCCAAGGACAATACAACACAAATATAACTGTCAATTAAATGTGTAACCACCCACTAAATGTGTAACCTCCCACTAAATGACATTTAGACCATGAATAATGGACATAAAGTATTCAGCCTTTGTAACTCCTTATTCCTAATCAAAGAACACATGAACTCACCCAATACAAAAACCCAAACTATTCATAAAATAAGCACACAAAACCCAACACAATTAAACCCAAACTAATAAGAAAATAAGCTCACAAAACCCAACATAATAAAACCCAAACTAATTATAAAATAGGCCCACAAAACCCAACATGGCCGAATGGCTTTTTATTCTTCATGATAGGCTAGAATACTTCATTCTAACATGGCTGGACTCTTGTCTTCGGGATTTGGACTTGTTTTAAACATGTTAACCATTTTATACTCTTCTTGCATCCTTAGAACCTTGACCAAATCTTGACTAACTTGCTCCTTCCAAATGCTTCCCATTAAACAAGTTAAGGTTTTTTTCATCCTTTTAGCTTTAGCTCTTGTCGTTGGTCTTCCATGAATGGTTAAAGGATCTGGATCTTTTCCAACCTTAGCCGAATTATGATCAACTAGCTGGTCATCATCATTCCCCCTTTCCTTGAAAGGATTCGTCCTCGAATCAGTACCTTCATCACCTACATCAAACAAAGACAAATCAGAAACATTGAAAGTTGCACTAACATTGCCATACTCACTTGGTAGTTCCAGCTTGTATACATTGTCATTGATTCTTTGAAGGACTCGAAATGGTCCATCCTCTCTTGGCATGAGTTTAGACTTTCGTTGGCTAGAAAATCTTTCCTTCCTCAAGTGTACCCAAACCCAATCGCCAGGTTCAAATACTACTTGCTTTTGGCCCTTGTTGTGTTGCTTCTCATATTGTAGAGTTTTCTTTTCAATTTGTATGCGCACCTTTTCATGCAAGGCTTTGACAAAATCAGCTTCTTGATTACTATCCAAATTAGCTCTTTCCAAAGGTAAAGGTAGTAAATCCATAGGAGATAATGGATTGAACCCGTACACAACTTCAAATGGTGAATGGTTTGTTGTAGCATGCACACTTCGATTATAAGCAAACTCCACATGTGGCAAACATTCCTCCCAATTCTTCAAATTCCTTTGAATTATGGCCCTCAAAAGCATTGATAAAGTTCTGTTTACCACCTCTGTTTGTGGATGACAAGTGGTTGAATACAGCAGCTTTGTACCCAACTTTCTCCGAAGCGTTTTCCAAAAGTGGCTAAGGAACTTCACATCTCTATCACTCACAATTGTCCTTGGAATTCTGTGTAACCTCACAATTTCTCTGAAGAATAGCCCAGCAACAAAAGTTGCATCATCTGTTTTGTGGCAAGGAATGAAATGCACCATCTTGCTGAACTTGTCAACAACAACAAAAATAGAATCTCTCCCCCCTTTTGACCTAGGTAATCCCAAGACAAAGTCCATTGATATATCAACCCAAGGCTCACTAGGTATAGGAAGAGGAGTATATAGCCCATGAGGCATTACTTTAGATTTAGTTCGTTTGCAAGTAATGCATCTCTCACATATTCTCTCAATGTCTCTTTTCATGTGTGGCTAAAATAAATGATCATTTAACACACCCAAAGTCTTTTTAACTCCAAAATGCACCATTAACCCGCCAATATGTGCCTCTCTCACAAGCAATTCTCTCATTGAACATCTAGGAACACACAGCTTGTTTTCTTTGAAAAGAAAACCATCATGCTTAAAGAACTTGTCAAAACCCCCTTGCTCACATGCCCTATAAACATTAGCAAAATCAAAGTCAGAATTGTATAAGTCTTTAATGTACTCAAAACCCAATAATTTTGCATCAAATTTAGAAATTAGAGCATACCTTCTAGAAAGAGCATCGACAACCACATTCTCCTTACCTTGTTTGTACTTGATGATGTAGGGAAAGGATTCAATGAACTCCACCCATTTTGCATGCCTACGGCTTGGCTTTCCTTATCCTTTGAGATATTTCAAGGACTCATGATCGGTGTGTATAATGAATTCCTTGTACCAAAGATAGTGCTGCCATGTCTCTAACACTCTCACTAAGGCATAAAACTCCTTATCATATGTCGAGTAGTTAAGACCTGCCCCACTTAGCTTCTCACTAAAGAATGCAATGGGTTTGCCCTCTTGCATTAAGACTCTTCCAATACCTATTCCACTTGCATCATACTCAATCTCAAAAGTTTTAGCAAAGTTAGGCAAAGCAAGCAAAGGTGCTGAACTAAGTTTTTGTTTAAGCAAGTTAAAAGCATCATCTTGTTTTTTACCCCACCGAAATCCCACATTTTTTTATGCATTCAGTTAATGGTGCAGCAATGGTAGAAAAATCCTTAATGAATCTCCTATAAAAGCTAGCAAGTCCATGAAAACTCTTTACATTACTAACACAAGTGGGTTTCGGCCACTCCCTAATTACTTTCACTTTTTCTTGATCAACATGTATTCCTTTATCATTAACAACATAACCAAGAAAAGTAAGTTCATTAGTGCAAAAAATGCATTTCTTTAGATTAGCATATAACTTTTCTTTCCTAAGCACATCAAAAACAGTCTTTAAATGTGTTACATGCTCGTCTAAATTTTTGCTATACACAAGTATATCATCAAAATAAACTACTACAAACTTTCCAACGTAAGCACGTAAAACATGGTTCATCAATCTCATAAAAGTACTAGGTGCGTTAGTTAGGCCAAAAGGCATTACTAACCATTCATATAGACCATGTTTAGTTTTGAAAGCGGTTTTCCCTTCATCTCCCTCATGCATTCTTATTTGATGATATCAAGATTTCAAATCAATCTTTGAAAACACACAAGAACCATGCAATTCATCCAACATATCATCTAACCTAGGGATAGGATGTCTATACTTTACTGTGATTTTGTTGATGGCTCGACAATCAACACAAATTCTCCAAGAACCATCCTTTTTAGATACCAACAAAATAGGAACCGCACAAGGACTCATGCTTTCACGTACATATCCCTTTTCCATAAGCTCACTTACTTGCATTTGGATTTCCTTGGTCTCTTCGGGGTTGCATCTATATGCTGGCCTATTTGGTATGCTTGCACCCCAGAATGAAATCAATTTGATGTTCAATTCCTCTAATTGGTGGCAAACCAATAGGAACATCTTCAGGAAAGAGATCCTCATTTTTCTGCAAAATATCAACAATAACACTAGGAAAACTCTTGTTAATTTCATTAGAAACAATTAAAACATCCTTGTACATAAGCACAAGTAAGGGCTGCGTCATGGTTACTGATTTCTTCACATCACACATTTTTGTATAAACACTCATTTTTCTTTCACTCAAGCCTTCCTTGTTTTCTCTCCCCTTGTGTTTCCCATTGCTCTCATTTTTACCACTCAACTCACCTTTTTTTTTCTCTCTTTCTTGCTCCCTTCCCAAAGTTTCAGCTAATGAAGATTCAAGCTCTTCATATTGCTGTTTTATACGCATTTGTTCTTCAAAAATTGTCTTTGGAGGCAAAGGTCCAAGTTGGTATTTCTGTCCCTTCATGATCAAAGAATAACTGTTCTTAAACCCATCATACATTACCCTTCGATCATATTGCCATGGTCTCCCCAATAACATGTGACCAGCATACATAGGCACCACATCACACCAAACATCATCCTTATATCTACCAATTGAAAAAGAAATTAACACTTGCCGATTTACCTTCACAACACCACTATCATTCAACCACTGTAACTTGTATGGTTTTGGAAGTTTAATAGTTGGTAATTTCAGTTTCTCCACAAGCAAGGTACTTGCCACATTTGTACAACTTCCACTATCCACAATCACATTACACAACTTGGTAGCAATCAAACAATGAGAATGAAAAAAAAAATCACGTTGCTCACCATGTTCATTATTTTTACTTTGCAAACTAAGGGTGCGTTGTACAACCAAATTTTCTCCACTAGCATACTCTACATCACTAGCATCTTCTAAATGTGGTATGTCATCTTCATCCTCTCTCTCACTTTCTGATTCAACTGTCCCATCCCTCATGATCATTACCCTTTTATTAGGACATTCACGTGCCACATGACCATGTCCAAGGCACTTAAAACACTTAATGCCTTTAGTTTGATTAGGTTGATTCTCACCTTTACCCTTGCTGCCTATTTCATTTTTGCTTTTAGTTTCATCAATTTTAGGCTTAACAATGGGTTTATCATCTTTTTTACCCCAATTCGGTTTCCAAGAAGAAGAAGAACCTGAATAAGGTTTTGAATCATACCTGATGATTTTTCTTTTGTGTTGCCTTTCAATCTTCATGGCCACACCCACCATGTCCTCAATCTCCACATAATGTTGTAACTCCACAAGATCAGCAATGTTCTTGCTTAACCCACTCAAAAACCGAGCCATGGTGGCCTCACGGTCCTCCTCCACATTAGCCCTTATCATGGCAATCTCCATTTCTTTGTGATATTCTTCTACACTCATGGAACCTTGTGTCAAAGTTTGTAACCGTTGATGCAAATCCCTATAGTAATTCCTAGGGACAAATCTCCTCCTCATGATTTATTTCATCTCCAACCAAGTCTCTACGGGTCTTTCACCATTTCTACGCTTGTCTTTACACAATTGATCCCACCAAACAATAGCATAATCACAAAATTCAACAGCAGCTAGTTTTACCTTTTTCTCTTCGGAGTAATTATGACATTCAAATATCAGCTCCACTTTTCGTTCCCATTCCAAATAGGCATCCAGATTGTTCTTCCCTTGAAAAGAAAGATTTTTCATTTTGATGCTGCCTATGTTTCGGTCCACACCATCAAAACGTCCTTTCCTAGCTTGTCTTCTAGGATTAACGTCCAGATCAATGATGGTAGCTTGGCCATCAGCCGTGTCTTCTCCACCATCATATACAGCATTGACAAAGGCTGGTTGTCTTCCACGTCGTGGTTCTCTTTGCAATCTGGTAATTGCTTCATCATGTCTTTCTAGACGATCTCCTACATATCCCATCACTTTGAACATACGTTCAAATTGTTGCTGCATTGCTTGAATCACTTGATCATTTGAGGAAGAACTCACTTCTTTATCTTTGTTAGACATGTTTAAAACCTAAAAAAAAAAAAAGTTAGAACAGCCTCACAATCACTCCCTCACGTGTTTCTCTCAAAGAATTGATTCACACCACTCGTGTTTTACATAATTATTTGGCTATTTTCGATGCTAATCTCACCACTCTTGCCTTTTACCTCTCTTATTTTGTTCTTTGGGTTCTTAGATTAACTAAGGTCCTTTTAAACAAACAATTCAGATTATGGCAAAGTTAACGGAGTGAAATTGGGTAGGTCTAAAAAAACAAACGAAAGGTAGGCCACTTAAAGTAAACAAATATTAGAACTGAAATATCAATCTCTCCTAAATAGAATTCTATTTGTTTTGGTTAAAAAGACAATATTTAAATATTTCCCAAACCGAAACAAGAACGATATGAACAAAGAATGATTTTTGAAATTTTGCAAGAATTTTTTGAATCCGCAATACTTTTTTTTTGACTTTTTTTCCGTTTTTTTTCTACGGAAAACAAAGAAGAATGATAACACCCTCAAGAAGCACAACAATTAAGATGAATTATAGATACAGTGCTATAAGATGAAGAAGAAAATAAAGTGATAAAAAAAAAACAAAAAGAACAACAAATAAATGGATATGCAAACCTCAAACTTGAGACAAGCTTTGATACCAAAATGATGGAAATCATTAACTTAGCAACCATACACCCCAATAGCTAAAGAGCTATGATACATATGGAATGCAATTTAACACCCTCCAACTAATTGAAAACAAACCCGATTGTTCAAGATTGAAGTAAGAGAAACTATTCTAATCACTTTATCAATGAAATGATGATAAAAGCTAATTAGAACAACACTTTGATTTCCCCAAAACGCCACAAACTATGAAGTTTGATAAGTTTAAAGGCAAAACAAAGATTTTGAGGTTGTTGAACGCCATAAGCCGAATAAGCTTGATAAGTTCCAAAGTTCATGGAAGAACTTAAGAACAAAACACTCACAAAGTGCTCAAATAAGTTTATATTACTCAAATCTCTGCCCTTACATAGAAAAAGCAGCCTTGTTTATATAGAACAAAGGCCAAGGACAATACAACACAAATATAACTGCCCATTAAATGTGTAACCTCCCACTAAATGACATTTAAACCATGAATAATGGCCATAAAGTATTCAGCATTTGTAACTCCTTATTCCTAATCAAAGAACACATGAACTCACCCAACACAAAAATCCAAACTATTCATAAAATAAGCCCACAAAACCCAACACAATTAAACCCAAACTAATAAGAAAATAAGCTCACAAAACCCAACATAATTAAACCCAAACTAATTATAAAATAGGCCCACAAAACCCAACATGGCCGAATGACCTTTTATTCTTCATGATAGGCTAGAATACTTCATTCTAACATGACTGGACTCTTGTCTTTGGGATTTGGACTTGTTTGAAACATGTTAACCATTTTATACTCTTCTTGCATCCTTAGAACCTTGACCAAATCTTGACTAACTTGCTCCTTCCAAATGCTTCCCATTAAACAAGTTAAGGCTTTTTTCATCCTTTTAGCTCTAGCTCTTGTCGTTGGTCCTCCATGAATAGTTAAAGGATCTTGATCTTTTCCAACCTTAGCCGAATTGTGATCAACTAGCTGGTCCTCATCAGAAGCACTAAATGGCCTAATTCAAGACACTTTGGCTGATTTTGAATTGTTGAAGTCCAAGATAAGCACACATGAAGACCAAGGCGTAATTAATGTCATCAAGGCAATTGATTGGGTTGAATAAGGAAGACTTGGGCGTGTGGCACAAGGTAGGAAAATAGTCAACTTTGGCTGATTTATTTCCTTTTAATTTCGAAAGAATAATAGTTGATTTGTTCCCAAATTAAGGGGCTGATTTGTTTCCAAATTTAGCTTTCCAATTAGAAAGCAAGTCAATAGTTGCTAGTTTAGTATTTATTTATTTCCTAAATTTGTTTGCATTTATTTTCATGATTGTAAGGCATTAATTGCCTAATATTTATTCACTTTTAGGTCTTAGATATTTTTAGTATAGAAGAGACCAATTGATGTAATTTGAGGATATAGATTTTGGAATTGAAATAAAATTGAGAGAATTTTTCTCTTTGGTTCTTCGTAGAACTTGTGAACTTATCATATTTCATGGTGCAGACTATCAACAATTCAAAATTAGCCCAAGTGTCTTGAATTAGGTCATTTAGTGCTTCTTTGAATCTCTTAGCTCTTGCCCTTGTTATTGGCCTAACCGAAACATGCAATGGATCATTTGATGACTTCTTGATTCTCATCATTCCCCCTCTCCTCAAAAAGATTCATCCTCAAATCTTCACCATAATATTGTTTACAAACTGTAGCACAAAGGATGGTTCCCCCCTTTTATCTTTTTTTGATGAATCTCCTTTGAAAGACATCTTTTTTTTATCAATGCACGAAAACAAGAAAAGGAATAAAAATCGTTGATATAAGTTTAACTACACGACCTAAAAAAAATTGTACTTTCTTTCTTTTTTTCGGGATTTTTTTTTATATCAAGGCAAGGCCGTGAGGGGTCAAGTCACGGTCGTTGGTCTTCTTCCGGTGGAGCTTCTACCCTATGACTTCAGGGTCATTCCCAATTACACTGATCCAGACTCCATCGATCGTATGAGATCCAAATATGGTATTCCTGACAACGTCTCCCTCACAATCCCTTACAGAGATTATGACGTCTTTAACCCTCCCAAGGGCATCCTCCCAATTCATGTGGCGGCCCTCGAGAGTGGGGTTAGGCTTCCCCTTCATCCTACCTTACGGCGGGTTCTCAATGCCCTTCAACTAGCTCCTCTCCAATTGACGCCCGACTTCTGGAGGTACCTAATTGGCTTCCTCGTGCTGTGGAGGGAACAATGCGAGCTAAGTAAGATAACCAAGGCCTAAAGCTGAGGAGCTGACTTTCCTCTTTCAAATTAGGAGCCTGGCTATAGCCCCCCGAGGTCAGTTCTATGCCAAGGCAGAGAACAAGATTAACTTCATCATCCTTGGAGCTTTAAGGAATGACCCAACCTGGAAAGAGGAGTGGATATTGGTTGGTGGTGATTGTAAATTCCCTTAACCAATTATAATGTAAAATATACCTAGAGGTGAATAGGTATATGCTTAAATTTTAATCTTCTTTAAAAACACAAACAATCTTATACAACACTTAGTATAATATCCAAAATGATATATGACAAAGCAAATGTTCAAGCAACACAAATCAACTAAGTGAAGAAATTAAAGATGCTAAAAATCAACATAAGATATTTATGTGGTAAAACCACCTAAGAGGAAACATCCACGGGTTGATACCACAACCACCGGCAAAAGCAAATCCACTATTTCAAATAAGAGTTACACACTCAAGCAATCAACACATGCTCTCCAAGCTATCACCCTTACTCTACCCTTGAACCTAGTGATCTACCATGCCGACTACCTATCCAAGACCTCCTGTCTCTAGGAAGATTCTTTGCTCACCTATCCGGATCTTCCTGACCCAAGGCAAGACTTCTTGCTCAACTATCTGAGTCCTCCCGACTCCAGTTAAGACTCCTTGCTTAGTTATCCGGATCTCTCTGATCCTAACTAAGACTTCCTTGCTTGACTATCTGGATCACCCCGATCCTAGCCAAGTCTTCTTGCTCAAGTCAAAGCTTCACTCACTTCAACAAGAGACTTCAATCTTTTACAAGGCAATGATCTAAGTGGATGCAAATGATGCAAACACAAACAAATAGAGCAAGTAGATCAAACACACTCTATGAACATGCAACTAGATAACTAGATAATGCTTTCAAAGATCAATCACAAATATATCTAGAAAACCTAAGCATGTTATAAACTAAGAACTAGTCAAGAAAAATAGAGACACCAATTGTAAATGACCTAGTTCTTAGAAAATGAAATCAAGTTTAGAAATAAACAATCAAGCACAAGAACAAAAGATTTCTATAGTCAATTTCATGATTATCAAGTTTAACACAAATCATTCAATTTAAACCAAATCTAGCTAAACTTGAAAATCAATAAAACAAACCATAACATGTAATCAAAATCATCCTAGTCATGCTTCTTAATCATATTATATCTATCAATAAGAAGATCAAAGAAGAAAACTAAGAAGAAGATGATTTTACCAAACAAGAATGAAATCTCCAACTGAAAATCTGAACACTGTGAATAATCAATACATCCTTTTGGTTCTGAAAATGCTTGGAGTTTGTAGATCTCTTCAAGACAATCGTTTTCAGTTTTTGAATCAAGTAAATCCGAGTTGTATTTAGAGAGATATCACCAAAACAAAAAATGAATAGTTGCATCTAAAATATGCAGGTCAAAAATGAATATATGAAAATATTCAAGGGACCTCACCAAATAAGCCGCAAGCAAATCAACATCTGATAAAATAGAAAAGGTTTCACATGGACAAGTCACACTCTATAAAAAGCTTATCAATTAAAATTTATTCCACGCAATGAGCTCACGCTAAAAGCAATCAATTACACCAATAGGAAATCAAACATGTGAAACCAATTGATTTGATTGATCATCCACACCAAATATTATATGTATGTAATGTATGTAATAAAATCCTTTTTAATTCATGAAATCAAAAACAGCCGAGATGTGCCGTGGGCATCTCGTGACCAGAGAGTAAGTTTGGGCGAGATGGTCTCGCGCCTACGCGGCCAAGGGGGGCAAATGGCAATTTGCCATTATTTTTCTCTTTTGCTCCCTTTCACATACCTTTCGTATTCTTCGATCGTTTTCCGGTCTCCGAACTCCGAATTCGAATCCGTTTACGGATTACGAACGGAACTCTTTCACGAACATGACTATGAAACTCAATCTAGAAAATAAAAAATTCGACTCGATATATGAATACGAAAACAATGCATGCAGCATGACTGGAAAGTTTCATATCTCTTGACTCGGAACTCGAAATCAAATGTATGAGTAACCGAAATAAACGAAACTCAATAAGAAACAATATAACATCAAATTCAAGTCCAATATCAATGTTATATAAGCATATAAACATACAAACACATTTCACACAAGAATGCAAACTACATAGAGATAGTCTCCAATCATGCATTTTTTCAAAACATGTTACTTTCATACCAATGCATGAGCATTCAATTTCAAGTGTGTGAATGTGTTATACCAAATGATGCACAATGATGCAGGGACACAAATGTATGACATGTGTGTGTGTGCGCCTACGCCTTGCAAGAGGAGGAAGAATCTTGATACATTAGCATCCAAGTAAGCATATATCCTCTTGAAGATGAACTTTGCATGCGAAGTCGCTTTCCAACTTTGAAGCCCGATCTAATCACTGACCACCTAAACAACTAAGCAATACAAACAAATAGTGTTTTGTTATGGAATCAAACCAACACAAATCTAAAACCTAACAGTGATTGGGGGAGCTCGATCTTCATAGGTGGGTACACGGTTCCCACGATTTTTAGTGACAAACCATCATGGGATCGGGACTCCTTGCCCGCTGAATCTGAAATAGTGTTGAAAACTATCCTGGCCAGGAACTATCTGAATTTGAAGTATCCAACTGCTGATCCCTTCAATCCCCGCAGGGTGAATCAATAGTTGCAGATCTCTGATGCTACCCCTCGTAAGTAATACCAAGTCATTATGCCTAGTTCCGTTAGCTGGCTCGCTTCTGACATCCTTCTTCTTTTCCTTATTTTTTTAACAGTTTTTGTTGTTGCTCTAGCTTCTCAAGAAGCCCAACAAGCTCGGATCCCTCCCTCTCCTATCAGATCATCCTGGGAGTCTTCTTGGCTACCTTGGAGAAAGGGGGGCCAACCCTTCCAGCTGTTGCTTCACCTGCTCCATCTCCATCTCCATCTCCATCTCTTACCCAAGCTAGGTCTAGGATGGCTATTCTTGCATCACGGGCTTCCAAGACGCTAACCAAGGGAGGCTCTACTTACCGAGCTGCTGATCCAACAATCTCTACCGCCTCACCAGTTATACCTGCTACCGTTGCTGCTCCTTCAATCACCTTACCAGAAGCCTTACCCCTTCCGTCTAAGCTTCCAACTTCTCGAGCTTCACCGGGCTCAGAGGCTGGTGTTTCTGAAGCACCTCCTATCTGCTCCCAACACCAGTCGAGCTCGGGGGGGGGGGGGGGGGGGGGGGGGGGGGGGGGGGGGGGGTTGGAGGGGGACGAGATTAAGTTTTGGAGCAGTTCATTGCATCTTGCTTGGGAAATGGTCTCTCCAGGATGGGATCGATTCTCGTTGAGGTTCTGCTTACCAAAGGGACTTCCCTTCTGGCTAAGGTTGTTGTCCTCCCCTATACTTTTCTATGATTGCAAGCTTTGATTGCTCTCTAACCTTTGCTTCATACCATACAGGCTTTCAAGTTCAATGTAGCGATGGGTCACCAGGTATCCTCTCTTCGTGATCTGGCTACCCAAGTTGAAGCCGAAACTGAAAAGGTTATGGGGCTTCTCGTGCAAGCTCGGTCTCTTGAATAGGAGATGACCTCTAACCAAAAAAAGATGGAGGCTAAACTAGGCGAACTTCGTTGTGATCATGAGAGGATGAAGCGGTCCTTTAACCAGAAAACCCTCAAGTTAAAGCGGCGGGCCAGGCATAGAGACTCTTGGAAAGCTGAAGCCAAGAAGCCGGACGCTAAGAATCAAGATATGCATGCCCAGGTTGCCAAGCTTCAGGCCGAGGTGGATGCATCATTCAGTGAGGGATACTTCTATGCTTCCTTTCAGGTTGCTGAAGCCTTCCCTTCCCCTTTCGACTTATCAGTTATTGCCAACTATGATAGGAAGGAGATTTTGTCGAAGACTGTAGAGAAGTCTCATTCTGAAGGTGATGAGGCTGGAGCTGGGAAGTAAGCGGTTGTGACAGATCCTTTTTTTCCTCCAGTCTATCCAGTCTCGGGTCCCGGGGAGACCTCTAGTGGGGTCCGGTCATCATAACCCGATGGGGACCTACCAGAAGCCTGAGAAGGGGTCCACAATCATCCGAAAGAAACCCTTAAAGGACCGGATGTAGAACAAGACTGTGTAGAATCCTTGGCAAACCTTCTCGACACGACCATCCCTCCTGAGGTTATGGCAGTGGTTAATGAGGTTTTGGAGGAGGACCCTGCTGAGCAGCAAGCAATCGGGAATCCTCCGATGGTAGGGGTAGTAGAGATGGATTTTCGAAATGGTTCACCACCGAAAGAAGGAGCAGGGGGTGAGGTTCATTAGAAAGGGGAAGCAGTAGAAGGGAACTAAGAGGAAGCAGAAACCTAATGCAATTTATTCACAATTTGCTTTGGCAGCCCAGAAATGGGGTAGACACCCTACTATATTTATGCCATGATTAATTAGCTTTTTCATCTTCATTTTTTTTTATCTTATGTAGCCCGGAGCCAGGGGTTGGGCTCTTTGTTTGATATTGTAGCTTTTTCGGGGGATAGACTCCCATTCCATTAATGGAACCTGACTTTAGATTTTATCCATGCTTTCTTCAATAAATTTTGATTTGATTGATATCCTCTCGCTTCATTCCTGACCTCGATCTAGGTGCAACCTCTAAAATAACTTGACTTAACCCGAATTGGGAAAAATAACGAGATAGAAAAACTGCTTAAGTGTGAAAGTAGACAGCTAGCTCGAGCTCTCAATTCTCAACAGAAACTTATAGCTCTTTGACTTTAGTGAATAGTCCCCTTGTGTGATTGCAGGCTAGTTCGCACCTGTCACAACAAGCAATCCCATGTATACATAGAGGAATAACAACTAGTAACAACTGGGGCATTGGAGTTTAAGTAGGAGAGTTTTTCATTCTCGAGCCCCTCTAGGGGTTATAGCCCGATCGAGGCATTAGAAGGACTATCTAGTTATTTTCTAGTCTCGAGATCGAGATGGCAATTGTGCTCTTAAACTTGAATCCTTCGTGGGGGTGGTAGCCCAACTAAGGCATTATGAAGGCTATATAGCTATTTCTTGATCCCGTGATCTGGATGGCAGCTATGCTCTTACACCCAGATCCTTCTTGGGGATTATAACCCGACCAAGGCATCATGAGGGCTATCTAGCTATATTCTAGTTTCGAGATCTGGATGGCAACTATACTCTTACACTCAGATCCTTCTTGGGGGTGGTAGCCCGACCAAGGTATCATGAGGGCTATCTAGCTATATCCTGGTCTCGATATCTGGATGGTAACTATGCTCTTACACTCAGACCCTTCTTAGGGGTGGTAGCCTGACCAAGGCATTAGGAGGGTTATCTAGTTATATCATGGTCTTCAAGATTTGGATGGCAACTATGCTCTTACACTCATACCCTTCTTGGGGGTGGTAGCCCGACCAAGGCATCAGGGGTGCTATCTAGCTATATCCTGGTCTCGAGATCTGGATGGCAACCATGCTCTTACACTCAGATCCTTCTTAGAGGCGGTAGCCCGACCAAGGCATCAATGATAGTGAGGGGGCTTCCTAGCTAATCCCTAGTCTTCGAGACGTTTATGTCAGACTTACCCATGTAGACTCTATTCAGATATGGAGTAATCATGGTGGAATATAATTGAAGATGAAGAAAGCAGACTTTATTGATAAAAAATGGAGTACAATATTAACGAGAATTTCATTAAAACCTAAATGGAGGTAGCCTGCTCTTGAGTTCCCTGCTTAGGGGTAATGTTTCCTCAAGTGATCTGCATTCCAGGTGTGGTCGATAGAACGTCCATCCATGTCTTCGAGCTTGTTTGCCCCATTTCGGACCACTACCTCTATTAAGTAAGGTCCTTTCCAATTAGGTCCCAAGACCCCGTCTGACCTCTTCATAGTATTCAAGGTTACCTTCCTGAGAACTAGGTTCCCTTCCTTAAATTTTGAGCTTTAACCCTCATGTTAAAGTACGTAGCGATCATGCTCTGGTAAATAGCTACCTTCTCAGCTACCTGATCTTGTTTCTCTTCCAAGAAATCTAGGCTAGCTCCGAGCTTATCCTCATTGCTTCCTTGTTTGAAATGTTAAACTTTGAAGGATGTTAGTTTGTGCTCGATGGGAAGAACTGTTTCTACCCCAAAGGTTAGAGAATATGGTATTTCTCTGGTGGCTGTACTCATTGTAGTACGGTAAGCCCAGAGGACCTCAGGACGCTTCTCGGGCCATCTGCCCTTTCTCTGCTGTAACTTCTTTTTCAAAAGCTTATTGATAGTTTTATTGGTGGATTCCACTAACCCGTTAGTCTGAGAGTGGGCTACAAAGGCAAATCTAAGGTCGTTTCCCAGGCCTTGGCAAAATTCCTTGAATTGGCCGTTATCAAACTACTTGCCAAGGTCGGATACAATGATAAGAGAGGTCCCGAACCTGTAAACTACATTGTTTTTGATAAATCTTATCGTATTCTCTTCTGATATCTGGAATAGTGGTCCGACTTCGACCCACCTCGTGAAATAGTCGATCGCCACAATAGCATGCTTGGCTTGTCCAGAAGCAGTAGGTAGTGGTCCGATCAGGTCGACTCCCCACATAGCAAAGAGGTAAGGAGAGCTGGGAGATAACAATCACTCTAGTAGAAGGCAGCTTAAATTAGAGGTCTTCTGGTATGGTTCACAGGATTGCACAAAGCTCTTCGCATCTTGATGGATAGTTGGCCAGTAATACCCCATGCGGAGTACCTGATATGCCAGCGCTTCCACACCAAAGTGGTTTCCGCATTCTCTATAGTGACCCTCTCTTAACGCCCATTTGGCATTATCAAGATGCAGGCAACGAAGCAGGGGAAAGGATCTTCCCCTCCTGTAGAGGTGTCCGTCCACTAGGTAGTATCAGACTGAGAGCCTCTTGATTCTTCTGGCTTGGTCGGGCTCATCGGAAAGCCTTTCTTTTTGGAGATAGACTACTATTGGGTCTATCCAGCATAGCTGTCGATCTAAGACATAAGTCCCCTTGCCCGCTGCTATGCTCGGTTAGGAGATCACTTAGAGATTAACTCCATGTGGCAAGACCTGACCACCATTGGCAGCTATCTTGGCAATAACGTCAGCTAGACGGTTCTGTTGTCGAGGGACCTACTCGTTCTTAAATCCCTTAAACTTATTTTTAAGCAGTTGAACTAGCTTCAGATATGCAATCATATTATCCCCTTTTGCCTGATAATCCCCCGAAACCTGATTGACTATGAGTAATGAGTCACTCTTGACTTGCAAGTAATCGACTCATCCCGGCTAGGAGGGTTTCATACTCTACCTCATTGTTAGTGGCCTTAAACTCGAATCTGAAACAGTGGAAGAATTTAGTCCCCTCTGGGTCTATTAGAACTATGTCTGCTCCTTCTCCAGCTTGCCCGGACGCTCCGTCTATGTAGAGGATCCATGATTTGCAACCTTCCGGCCAGCTGTCAGACTCTGGTCGACTTTAAAGATACCTCACCTTTCGTCTACACGAGGGATCTTCCTCACGTGGTTTTTCCTTGAATTATTGGAGGTACCAACCAGAGTGGGCCCTCCGCTGATGGTATGTATCACTTGAATTTGTTGCTTCAGATCCACTTGTTCCCCCTTTCTCTTCTCAGCATGCTCGCGGATCTCGGATTGTACTTCCCTTCCAGTGTGAATATTGTCCTTAACTTGCTACCAGAACTTTATCAAACATCATCCTCTTATCAGAGCCTCGATTTGATTAAGTAGGTTATAGCACTCTGAAGTGTTGTGTCCCACATCTTCATGGAAGTCGCAGTACTTATATCGATTTCTCCTATAAATCAGAGCTTTCATAGGTGCGGGCTTCTGTAGTAGTCCCCTATCCAGAATGGCGAGATAAATTGTTTCGCGAGATACGTTTAAGGGGGTGTAATGATCGTACTCTCTCTCGTTTCGAGTTATATAGGCTACCGTTCTAGGAGGAGGAGACGAAGACTACAGAGGAGTTCTCCTTGCTGGATACCTCTCTGGCCTGGGTTGAGAAATGGGGAAACGGTACATCGACCTATTGGGGGATTTGGTCTGGTTTTTCTGAGCTGGCTCTGGCTTGGGTGCTTCATTCTTTTATCGTTTTATCGTTCTCATATCGTCATGTTCCATTTTGATTCTAAGTTGTTCGTCGATTTCGACTTGCTCTAGAGCCAGGTCGTAGACCTTCTGGTAGGTCTCTAAAGGACACTTGGCAAAGGATCGGAAAAGCTTGCCCGCCCACAGGTTCCTCCTAAAATTGGCCAGGGTTTCTTTCTCAGCGAAGACCCTCATCTGGATGAATTCCTTATGGAAGCATTCAACATATGATCGGAGCGTCTCATTTCAGTCATGAATCACATACTGTAGGTGTATGGGGTCCTTTGGATGCTGTGTAACCCCCTGGAACTGAGAGCAGAAATCGGTTGACAGCTTTGTAAACGAATATATGCTACCAGTAGGCAGTTTTCTGAACTAAGTCTTGGTGTAATCAGTCAGGGTGGTAGGAAACATCCTGCACATGGCAGCCCTGGTGGTATTTTGGACTTCCATTTGTTGGACGAAGCTCTCTAAGTGGCTCAAGTAGTCTTCTGTTTCGGAGAATTTATTAGTCGGCATCCTTAATTTTAGCTGGGGCTCTGCCTCCCGGATCCTTCTGGTGAAGGGAGCATTCATCTCGCTCAACAGATCTTTCTTGTCCTCCTTGTGCTTTCCCGTGTTCATCAGCTGGAGCTCTTTCTGTAGTCTTGTCAGCTGATCTCTCAAGCACTTGTTTTCAGGTTTCTTTGAGTTGACCTTGGATTCCTAGCTATCGGATTCCTCTGATGAGCTGGCGACCTCCACCCAGTCATCTTTATGAGCGGGGTCTGCTCGGGGCTTTTTCGGCTACCTTCCTCTCTAACGCAGGCTTTTCTCCCTTCGCCATTGGGAAAAGAACTTCTTGTCGTTCCCATTGCAAGGCAACTGCTGCAGATTTAACTCACCTGGGTTGGTAATGTGATTGTTTATCCAGAACTGGGGCATGGGTCCTAATCTATCCCGGTTTGATGGTTGAAGCCCGGCCCCCTTGCGAGTGGGCTCCAGATGAGGAGGTCCCAGGCGATCGAAGGCAGGTGTCCTAGTTCCGGGCATGCTCGGCTCCCCCCTGTGTGCTGGGGTTTGCTAGCTGGACTGCGATGCCCTCAGCGAGCAGACGAAGGCGGATATTTTCCATAAGGGCCACCGCCTGCTGATCGAGCATGGCTTGGCTTATCAATGGAGGACCAAAAGCACGTACAAGGGTGCCCAGATTTTTTCCTTTCTTCGGGGCCTTTCGTGTTGATGCCGTTGTAGGCTATTTTGAAGCCTCATGTTGTCCCTGTGAGGATCGGAGCCTCATAATTACTGAAAAACAATAAATTTGTAAGTATAAAAATAAATGTGTGGTTTGTTCCCACAGACGGTGCCAACATCGCTCTGTAAACCGTCACCGTGGTTTGGACAGCATGCGACATCTGGGAAACTTTACTTGGGAGACCGTTGTGCATGCAAATAGCACAGGCCTCGGTAGCAGTAGCGTGCAACCATTGGAGAACACCGTTGTGCAGATCGTGGCAGAGGTAATGCACAGGGAGCGGTCTGAACCGCAGTACAGAGGAAAATCCTCTTTTTAGGCATACCAGATGCGTCAAACACCCAAGCATGAGTTAAGGCACAAAAGGCACACAAAAAGGCAAATAAGCAAGCATGTAGGATGATCAAAACATGCATGAGAGTGTGTGTTTGTGTGTGCACTAATACCTCTTCAATGAAAGTTAAGTAAGTGATTTTACCTTTAAAGCTTGAGCTTGGTGATATGAACCTCACCAGGAGCAGTGAGACCTGGAACCAATATATGGTAACGAAGGATCGTTTTCTAATCAAGTTTTTAAACAAGAACAAAATCGGACAGCGACCCGTTACCTATAAGGAGGTAAGAACCAACGGTATCAAGAAGGTTGTAGACGCCACACTCAAGAACAATAAAGAAGGTGAGTGATAAGTTAAGGTTGGAACGCCACAAGGTGGCTGCCATAGAATTTACTGATTATGCTATCGTTTGGTGGGATCAATTGATTGTGAGTAGAAGACGGAATGGAGAAAGACCAATTGAGACTTTGGAGGATATGAACGCTGTCATGAGGAAGCGTTTCATTCCGAGTCACTATTATAGGGGTTTGTTTCAAAAATTACAAGCCCTTACTCAAGGGTCTAAGTTTGTTGAAGACTACTACAAGGAGATAGAGATAGCCGTGATTAGAGCTGATACAGAGGAGGACCGAGAGGCTACCATGGCTAGGTTTTTAAGTGGACTAAACCGAGACATAGCAAATGTGGTGGAGTTGCAACATTATGTTGAATTGAGTGACATGGTACACATGGCAATTAAGGTGGAACAACAGTTGAAGAGAAAGAGTTCCATGGAAACCGAATTGGAGCAAGAGGGATGACCAGCCTAGTTTCAAGGCCAAGGCCGAACCTTCCAGAGATCATAAAGTCAGAGGCACATAAAAACAAGGTACATCAGATTCTCAGTCTTCTAGAAATCGTGACATTAAGTGCTTTAAGTGTTTGGGAACATGTCATATTGCATCTCAATGCCCAAACAAGAGAGTAATGGTTTTGAAGGATGATGGTGAGATCGAATCTGAGGGTGAATCTGATGATGAGTCCATGCCACCTTTTGAGGATGCAAGTGATATTGAATATCCAGTGGACGGAGAGCTTTTGGTGGCGAGAAGAGCTCTTAGTGCTCAAGCCAAGAAAGATGACAAGGTACAACGTGACAACATTTTTCATACCCACTGCCATGTTAATGATAAGGTATGTAGCATGATCATTGATGGGGGGAGTTGTACTAATGTGGCTAGCACTAATTTTGTGGAGAAATTGAATTTAGCCACTTTGAGGCATCCAAAACCATATAAGTTACAGTGGTTAAATGATAGTGGGGAAATCAAGGTGACTAAACAAGTGTTGTGACATTTTCAATTGGAAAGTACAAAGATGAATTCCTTTGTGATATGGTACCAATGAATGCGGGCCATATCCTTTTGGGGAGACCATGGCAGTTCGATAGGCATGTGACCCATGATGGGTATACCAATAGATACTCCTTTGTACTCAATAAAAAATCAATCACTCTTGTACCTTTATCCCCAAAACAAGTGTATGAAGATCAAGTAAGGTTAAGAAAAGAGAGAGATGTCAAAAAAGAGAGTGAGAGTGAGAGTGAGAGTTCAAAAGAAAGAAAGAGAAAAGAAAAAGATTCTGAAATAGCAAAAAAAGAAAAAAAAATGAAAAAGAAAAAGTGGTTGTTAAGAAAAAGAGAGAGAGAAAACAAGTAATATTTTATGCAAGGGATAGTGAGGTCAAAAAGGCTTTATTTTAAAATCAGCCAATGATTGTACTTTTGTGCAAAGAGACTTGCCTTAGTACTAATGAACTTAACCCTTCCTTACCTAGTGTTGTTGTTTCTCTATTGCAAGACATTGATGAAGTGTTTCCCGAAGAGATGCCTATTGGTTTACCACCAATAAGGGGGATTGAGCACCAAATTGACTTTGTACCCGGAGCACCCATCCCAAATAGACCAGCATATAGAAGTAATCCCTAGGAGACAAAGGAACTTCAAAGGTAGGTTATTGAGCTCATGGAATAGGGGTATGTACGTGAGACTGGTGGAAATCATTAACTTAGCAACCATACACCCCAATAGCTAAAGAGCTATGATACATATGGAATGCAATTTAACACCCTCCAACTAATTGAAAACAAACCCGATCGTTCAAGATTGAAGTAAGAGAAACTATTCTAATCACTTTATCAATAAAATGATGATAAAAACTAATTAGAACAGCACTTTGATTTCCCCAAAATGCCACAAACTATGAAGTTTGATAAGTTTAAAAACAAAACAAAGATTTTGAGGTTGTTGAACGCCACAAGCCGAATAAGTTTGATAAGTTCCAAAGTTCATGCAAAAACTTAAGAAGCAAAACACTCACAAAGTGCTCAAATAAGTTTATATTACTCAAATCTCTGCCTTACATAGAAAAAGCAGCCTTGTTTATATAGAATAAAGACCAAGGACAATACAACACAAATATAACCTCCCATTAAATGTGTAACCTCCCACTAAATGACATTTAGACCATGAATAATGGCCATAAAGTATTCAGCCTTTATAACTCCTTATTCCTAATCAAAGAACACATGAACTCACCCAACACAAAAACCCAAACTATTCATAAAATAAACCCACAAAACCCAACACAATTAAACCCAAACTAATAAGAAAATAAGCTCACAAAACCCAACTTAATTAAACCCAAACTAATTATAAAATAGGCCCACAAAACCTAACATGGCCGAATGGCCTTTTATTCTTCAAGATAGGCTAGAATACTTCATTCTAACAAGATTGGACCCTTGTCTTCAGGATTTGGACTTGTTTGAAACATGTTAACCGTTTTATACTCTTCTTGCATTCTTAGAACCTTGACCAAATCTTGACTAGCTTGCTCCTTCCAAATGCTTCCCATTAAACAAGTTATGGCTTCTTTCATCCTTTTAGCTTTAGCTCTTGTCATTGGTCCTCCATGAATGGTTAAAGGATCTGGATCTTTTCTAACCTTAGCAGAATTGTGATCAACTGGCTGGTCCTTATCATTCCCCCTTTCCTCGAAAGGATTCGTCCTCGAATCAACACCTTCATCACCTACATCAAACAAAGACGAATCAGAAACATTGAAAGTTGCACTAACATTTCCATACTCACTTGGTAGTTCCAGCTTGTATGCATTGTCATTGATCCTTTGAAGGACTCGAAATGGTCCATCCCCTCTTGGCATGAGTTTAGACTTTCGTTGGCTAGGAAATCTTTCCTTCCTCAAGTGTACCCAGACCCAATTACCAGGTTCAAATACTACTTTCTTTCGGCCCTTGTTGTGTTGCTTCTCATATTGTAGAGTTTTCTTTTCAATTTGTGTGCGCACCTTTGCATGCAAGGCTTTGACAAAATCAGTTTTTTGCTTACCATCCAAATTAGCTCTTTCCAAAGGTAAAGGTAGTAAATCCATAGGAGATAATGGATTGAACCCGTACACAACTTCAAATGGTGAATGGTTTTTTGTAGCACGCACACTTAGATCATAAGTAAACTCCACATGTGGCAAGCATTCCTCCCAATTCTTCAAATTCCTTTGAATTATGGCCCTCAAAAGCATTGATAAAGTTCTGTTTACCACCTTTGTTTGTCCATCTGTTTGTGGATGACAAGTGGTTGAATACAGCAGCTTTGTACCCAACTTTTTCCAAAGCGTTTTCAAAAAGTGGCTAAGGAACTTCACATCTCTATCACTCATAATTGTCCTTGGAATTCCGTGTAACCTCACAATTTCTCTGAAGAACAGCCCCGCAACAAAAGTCGCATCATCTGTTTTGTGGCAAGGAATGAAATGTGCCATCTTGTTGAGCCTATCAACAACAACAAAAAATAGAATCTCTCCCCCATTTTGACCTAGGTAATCCCAAGACAAAGTCCATTGATATATCTGCCCATGAGGCATTACTTTAGATTTAGCTCGTTTGCAAGTAATGCATCTCTCACATATTCTCTCAACTTCTCTTTTCATGTGTGGCCAAAAGAAATGATCATTTAACACACCCAAAGTCTTTTTAACTTCAAAATGCCCCATTAACCCGCCACTATGTGCCTTTCTCATAAGCAATTCTCTCATTGAACATCTAGAAACACACAGCTTGTTTTCTTTGAAAAGAAAACCATCATGCCTAAAGAACTTGTCAAAACCCCCTTGCTCACATGCCCCATAAACATTAGCAAAATCAAAGTCAGAATTGTATAAGTCTTTAATGCACTCAAAACCCAATAATTTTGCATCAAGTTTAGAAATTAGTGGATACCTTCTCGAAAGAGCATCGGCAACCACATTCTCCTTACCTTGTTTGTACTTGATGATGTATGGAAAGGATTCAATAAACTCCACCCATTTTGCATGCCTACGGCTTAGCTTTCCTTGTCCTTTGAGATATTTCAAGGACTCATGATCAGTGTGTATATTGAATTCCTTGTACATAAGATAGTGTTGCCATGTCTCTAACACTCTCACCAAGGCATAAAACTCCTTATCATACGTCGGGTAGTTAAGACTTGCTCCACTTAGCTTCTAACTAAAGAATGCAATTGGTTTTCCCTCTTACATTAAGACTCCTCCAATACCTATTCCACTTACATCACACTCAATTTCAAAAGTTTTAGCAAAGTTAGGCAAAGAAAGCAAAGGTGCTGAACTAAGTTTGTGTTTAAGCAAGTTAAAAGCATCATCTTGTTCTTTACCCCATCTAAATCCCACATTCTTTTTTATGCTTTCAGTTAATGGTACAACAATGGTAGAAAAATCCTTAAAGAATCTCCTATAAAAGCTAGCAAGACCATGAAAACTCTTTACATTACTAACACAAGTGGGTTTCGGCCACTCCCTAATTACTTTCACTTTTTCTTGATCAACATGTATTCCTTTATCATTAACAACATAACCAAGAAAAGTAAGTTCATTAGTGCAAAAAATGCATTTGTTTAGATTAGCATATAACTTTTCTTTCCTAAGCACATCAAAAACAGCCTTTAGAGGTGTTACATGCTCGTCTAATTTTTTGTTATACACAAGTATATCATCAAAATAAACTACTACAAACTTTCCAGCTTGTATGCATTGTCATTGATTCTTTGAAGAACTCGAAATGGTCCATCCCCTCTTGGCATGAGTTTAGACTTTCGTTGGCTAGGAATTCTTTCCTTCCTCAAGTGTACCCAGACCCAATCACCAGGTTCAAATACTACTTGCTTTCGGCCCTTGTTGTGTTGCTTCTCATATTGTAGAGTTTTCTTTTCAATTTGTGTGCGCACCTTTTCATGCAAGGCTTTGACAAAATCAGCTTTTTGCTTACCATCCAAATTAGCTATTTCCAAAGGTAAAGGCAGTAAATCCATAGGAGATAATGGATTGAACCCGTACACAACTTCAAATGGTGAATGGTTTGTTGTAGCATGCACACTTCGATTATAAGAAAAACTCCACATGTGGCAAGCATTCCTCCCAATTCTTCAAATTCCTTTGAATTATGGCCCTCAAAAGCATTGATAAAGTTCTGTTTACCACCTCTGTTTGTGCATCTGTTTGTGGATGACAAGTGGTTGAATACAGCAGCTTTGTACCCAACTTTCTCCAAAGCGTTTTCCAAAAGTGGCTAAGGAACTTCACATCTCTATCACTCACAATTGTCCTTGGAATTCTGTGTAACCTCACAAATTCACTAAAGAACAGCCCCGTGGCAATGAATGAAATGTGCCATCTTGTTGAACCTATCAACAACAACAAAAATAGAATCTCTCCCCCATTTTGACCTAGGTAATCCCAAGACAAAGTCCATTGATATATCAACCCAAGGCTCACTAGGTATAGGAAGAGGAGTATACAGCCCATGAGGCATTACTTTAGATTTAGCTCGTTTGCAAGTAATGCATCTCTCACATATTCTCTCAACGTCTCTTTTCATGTGTGGCCAAAAGAAATGATCATTTAACACACCCAAAGTCTTTTTAACTCCAAAATGCCCCATTAACCGGCCACTATGTGCCTTTCTCACAAGCAAATCTCTCATTGAACATCTAGGAACACACAGCTTGTTTTCTTTGAAAAGAAAACCATCATGCCTAAAGAACTTGTCAAAACCCCCTTGCTCACATGCCCCATAAACATTAACAAAATCAAAGTCAGAATTGTATAAGTCTTTAATGTACTCAAAACCCAATAATTTTGCATCAAGTTTAGAAATTAGAGCATACCTTCTAGAAATAGCATCGGCAACCATATTCTCCTTACCTTGTTTGTACTTGATGATGTATGGAAAGGATTCAATAAACTCCACCCATTTTGCATGCCTACGGCTTAGCTTTCCATGTCCTTTGAGATATTTCAAGGACTCATGATCGGTGTGTATAATGAATTCCTTGTACCAAAGATAGTGCTGCCATGTCTCTAACACTCTCACCAAGGTATAAAACTCCTTATCATACGTCGGGTAGTTAAGACTTGCTCCAGTTAGCTTCTCACTAAACAATGCAATGGGTTTGCCCTCTTGCATTAAGACTCTTCCAATACCTATTCCACTTGCATCATACTCAATCTCAAAAGTTTTAGCAAAGTTAGGCAAAGCAAGCAAAGGTGCTGAACTAAGTTTTTGTTTAAGCAAGTTAAAAGCATCATCTTGTTTTTTACCCCACCGAAATCCCACATTTTTTTATGCATTCAGTTAATGGTGCAGCAATGGTAGAAAAATCCTTAATGAATCTCCTATAAAAGCTAGCAAGTCCATGAAAACTCTTTACATTACTAACACAAGTGGGTTTCGGCCACTCCCTAATTACTTTCACTTTTTCTTGATCAACATGTATTCCTTTATCATTAACAACATAACCAAGAAAAGTAAGTTCATTAGTGCAAAAAATGCATTTGTTTAGATTAGCATATAACTTTTCTTTCCTAAGCACATCAAAAACAACCTTTAAATGTGTTACATGCTCGTCTAAATTTTTGCTATACACAAGTATATCATCAAAATAAACTACTACAAACTTTCCAATGTAAGCACGCAAGACATGGTTCATCAATCTCATAAAAGTACTAGGTTCGTTAGTTAGGCCAAAAGGCATTACTAACCATTCATATAGACCGTGTTTAGTTTTGAAAGCGGTTTTCCATTCATCACCCTCATGCATTCTTATCTGATGATATCCAGATTTCAAATCAATCTTTGAAAACACACAAGAACCATGCAATTCATCCAACATAACATCTAACCTAGGGATAGGATGTCTATACTTTACCGTGATTTTGTTGATGGCTCGAAAATCAACACACATTCTCCAAGAACCATCCTTTTTAGGTACCAACAAAACAGGAACCGTACAAGGACTCATGCTTTCACGTACATATCCCTTTTCCATAAGCTCACTTACTTGCTTTTGGATTTCCTTGGTCTCTTCGGGGTTGCAACTATATGCTGGCCTATCTGGTATGCTTGCACCCGAAATGAAATCAATTTGATATTCAATTCCTCTAATTGGTGGCAAACCAATAGGAACATCTTCAAGAAAGAGATCCTCATTTTTCTGCAAAATATCAACAATAACACTAGGCAAACTCTTGTTAATTTCATTAGAAACAATTAAAACATCCTTGTACATAAGTACAAGTAAGGGCTGCCTCATGGTTAATGCTTCTTCACATCACACATTTTTGCATAAACACTCATTTTTCTTTCACTAAAGCCTTCCTTGTTTTCTCTCCCATTGTGTTTCCCATTGCTCTCATTTTTACCACTCAACTCACCTTTTTTTTTCTCTCTTTCTTGCTCCCTTCCCAAAGTTTCAGCTAATGAAGATTCAAGCTCTTCATATTGCTGTTTTATACGCATTTGGTCTTCAAAAATTGTCTTTGGAGGCAAAGGTCCAAGTTGGTATTTCTGTCCCTCCATGATCAAAGAATAACGGTTCTTAAACCCATCATGCATTACCCTTCGATCATATTGCCATGGTCTCCCCAATAACATGTGACCAGCATACATAGGTACCACATCACACCAAACATCATCCTTATATCTACCAATTGAAAAAGAATTTAACACTTACCGATTTACCTTCACAACACCACTATCATTCAACCATTGTAACTTGTATGGTTTTGGAAGTTTAATAGTATGTAATTTTAATTTCTCCACAAGCAAGGTACTTGCCACGTTTGTACGACTTCCACTATCCACAATCACATTACACAACTTGTTAGCAATCAAACAATGAGTATGAAACAAATTTTCACGTTGCTCACCATGTTCATTATTTTTACTTTGCAAACTAAGTGTGCGTTGTACAACCAAATTTTCTCCACTAGCATACTCTACATCACTAGCATCTTCTAAATGTGGCATGTCATGTTCATCCTCTATCTCACTTTCTGATTCAACTGTTCCATCCCTTATTATCATTACCCTTTTATTAGAACATTCACGTGCCACATGACCATGTCCAAGGCACTTAAAACACTTAATGCCTCTAGATTGATTAGGTTGATTCTCACCTCTACCCTTGCTGCCTATTTCATTTTTGCTTTTAGTTTTATCAATTTTAGGCTTAACAATGGGTTTATCATCCTTTTTACCCCAATTCGGTTTCCAAGAAGAAGAAGAACCTGAATAAGGTTTTGAATCATACCTGATGCCTTTTCTTTTGAGTTGTCTTTCAATCTTCATGGCCACACCCACCATGTCCTCAATCTCCACATAATATTGTAACTCCACAAGATCAGCAATGTTCTTGTTTAACCCACTCAAAAACCGAGCCATGGTGGCCTCACGGCCCTCCTCCACATTAGCCTTTATCATGGCTATCTCCATTTCTTTGTGATATTCTTCTACACTCATGGAACCTTGTGTCAAATTTTGTAACCGTTGATGCAAATCTCTATAGTAATGGCTAGGTTCAAATCTCCTCCTCATGATTTGTTTCATCTCCAACCAAGTCTCTACCGGTCTTTCACCATTTCTACGCCTATCTTTACACAATTGATCCCACTAAACAATAGCATAATCACAAAATTCAACAGCAGCTAGTTTTACCTTTTTCTCTTCGGAGTAATTATGACATTCAAATATCAGCTCCACTTTTCGTTCCCATTCCAAATAGGCATCTGGATTGTTCTTCCCTTGAAAAGGAGGAATTTTCATTTTGATGCTGCCTATGTTTTGGTCCATACTATCAAAACGTCCTCTCCTAGCTTGTCTTCTAGGATTAACGTCTAGACCAATGATGGTAGCTTGGCCATCATCCGTGTCTTCTCCACCATCATATACATCATTGACAAAGGCTGGTTGTCTTCCACGTCGTGGTCCTCTTTGCAATCTGGTAATTGCTTCATCATGTCTTTCTAGACGATCTCCTACATCTCCCATCACTTTGAACATACGTTCAAATTGTTGCTGCATTGCTTGAATCACTTGATCATTCGAGGAAGAACTCACTTCTTTATCTTTGTTAGACATGTTTAAAACCTGAAAAAAAAAAGTTAGAACAGCCTCACAATCACTCCCTCACGTGTTTCTCTCAAAGAATTGATTCACACCACTCGTGTTTCACACAATTATTTGGTTTTTCTCGATGCTAATCTCACCACTCTTGCCTTTTACCTCTCTTGTTTTGTAAAAACAAATAAAAGGTAGGCCACTTAATGTAAACAAAGATTAGAACTGAAATATCAATTTCTCTCCCAAATGGAATTCTGTTTGTTTTGGTTAAAAAGACAATATTTAAATATTTCCCAAACCGAAACAAGAACGATATGAACAAAGAAAGATTTTTGGAATTTTGCAAGAATTCCTTGAATCCGCTGATATGAACCTCACCAAGAGCAGTGAGACCCGGAACCAATATATGGTAACGAAGGATCGTTTTCTAACCAAGTTTATAAACAAGAACGTTATCGGACCGCGACCCGTTACCTATAAGGAGGTAAGAACCAACGGTATCAAGAAGTTGAAGACGCCACACTTAAGAACAAGAAGAAGATGTGAGTGATAAGTTAAGTTTTCAGAACCAAAAAAAAAAGATGAACTCTCACAATTTTTATTCAATTCAAGTCTATTCTCAAATTACATCAATTGGTCCCTTTTATACTAAAAATATCTAAGATCTAAAAGGAAATAAATATTAGACAATTAATGCCTTACAATCATGAAAATAAATGCAAACAAATTTAGGAAATAAATAAATACTAAACTAGCAACTATTGATTTGCTTCCTAATTGGAAAGCTAAATTTGGAAAGAAATCAGCCCCTTAATTTGTGAAACAAATCAACTGTTATTCTTTGGAAATTAAAAGGAAATAAATCAGCCAAAGTTGACTATTTTCCTAGCTTGTGCCACACGCCCAGATCTTCCTTATTCAGCCTAATCAATTGCCTTGATGACATTAATTACACCTTGGTCTTCATGTGGACTTATCTTGGACTTCAACAATTCAAAACCAGCCCAAGTGTCTTGAATTAGGTCATTTAGTGCTTCTTTGAATCTCTTAGCTCTTGCCCTTGTTATTGGCCCAACCGAAACATGCAATGGATCATTTGATGACTTCTTGATTCTCATCATTCCCCCTCTCCTCAAAAGGATTCGTCCTCGAATCTTCACCATAATATTGTTGACAAACTGTAGCACAAAGGATGGTTCCCCCCTTTTATCTTTTTTTGATGAATCTTCTTTGAAAGACATCTTTTTTTTTTATCAATGCACGAAAACAAGAAAAGGAATAAAAATTGTTGATATAAGTTCAACTACACGACCTAAAAAAAATTGTACTTTTTTTTCTGGATTTTTTTTATATCAAAGCTGATTTTTTTTTTGTAATAGATCTGATTTAAAAAAAAAATAGACGAAGAAGAACAAGGATAGATTAAACCTGATTTAGAAGCCTAAGCTCTAATACAAACTGATATGAATCTCACCAAGAGCAATGAGATCCGGAACCAATATATGGTAACGAATGATCGTTTTCTAACCAAGTTTATAAACAAGAACATTATCGGACCGCGACTCGTTACCTATAAGGAGGTAAGAACCAACGGTATCAAGAAGTTGAAGACGCCACACTCAAGAACAAGAAGAAGATGTGAGTGATAAGTCAAGTTTTCATAACAAAAAAAAAAGATGAACTCTTACAATTTTTATTCAATTCAAGTCTATTCTCAAATTACATCAATTGGTCCCTTTTATACTAAAAATATCTAAGATCTAAAAGGAAATAAATATTAGGCAATTAATGCCTTACAATCATGAAAATAAATGTAAACAAATTTAGGAAATAAATAAATACTAAACTAGCAACTATTGACTTGCTTTCTAATTGGAAAGCTAAATTTGGAAACAAATCAGCCCCTTAATTTGTGAAACAAATCAAATATTATTCTTTGGAAATTAAAAGGAAATAAATCAGCCAAAGTTGACTATTTTCCTAGCTCGTGCCACACGCCCAAGTCTTCCTTATTCAGCCTAATCAATTGCCTTGATGACATTAATTACACCTTGGTCTTCATGTGGACTTATCTTAGACTTCAACAATTCAAAATCAGCCCAAGTGTCTTGAATTAGGTCATTTAGTGCTTCTTTGAATCTCTTAGCTCTTGCCCTTGTTATTTGCCCAACCGAAACATGCAATGGATCATTTGATGAATTCTTGATTCTCATCATCCGCAATACTTTTTTTTTTCCTTTTTTTTTCTGCGGAAAACAAAGAAGAATGACAATAACCTCAAGAAGCACAAATATTAAGATGAATTATAGATACGGTGTTATTAGATGAAGAAGAAAAGAAAGTGAGAAAAAAAAAACTAAAAGAACAACAAATAAATGGATATGCAAACCTCAAACTTGAGTCAAGCTTTGATACCAAAATGATGGAAATCATTAACTTAGCAACCATACACCCCAACAGCTAAAGAGCTACGATACATATGGAATGCAATTTAACACCCTCCAACTAATTGAAACAAACCCGATCATTCAAGATTGAAGTAAGAGAAACTATTCTAATCATTTTATCAATGGAATGATGATAAAGGCTAATTAGAATAGCACTTTGATTTCCCCATAACGCCACAAACTATGAAGTTTGAAAAGTTTAAAGGCAAAACAAAGATTTTGAGGTTGTTGAACGCCATAAGCTGAATAAGCTTGATAAGTTTCAAAGTTCATGCAAGATTTTAAAAACAAAACACTCACAAAGTGCTCAAATAAGTTTATATTACTCAAATATCTCCCTTACATAGAAAAAGCAGCCTTGTTTATATAGAACAAAGGCCAAGGACAATACAACACAAATATAACCTCCCATTAAATGTGTAACCTCCCACTAAATGTGTAACCTCCCACTAAATGACATTTAGACCATGAATAATGGCCATAAAGTATTCAGCATTTGTAACTCCTTATTCCTAATCAAAGAACACATGAACTCACCCAACACAAAAACCCAAACTATTCATACAATAAGCCCACAAAACCCAACACAATTAAACCCAAACTAATAAGAAAATAAGCTCACAAAACCCAACATAATTAAACCCAAACTAATTATAAAATAGGCCCACAAAACCCAACATGGCTGAATGACCTTTTATTCTTCAAGATATGCTAGAATACTTCATTCTAACAAGGCTGGACTCTTGTCTTCTAGATTTGGACTTGTTTGAAACATGTTAACCATTTTATACTCTTCTTGCATCCTTAGAACCTTGACCAAATCTTGACAAGCTTGCTCCTTTCAAATGCTTCCCATTAAACAAGTTAAGGCTTCTTTCATCCTTTTAGCTTTAGCTCTTGTCATTGGTCCTCCATGAATGGTTAAAGGATCTGGATCTTTTCTAACCTTAGCCGAATTGTGATCAACTGGCTGGTCCTCATCAAAATCCAAAAGGAAGTAGGTGAGCTTATGGAAAAGGGATATGTACGTGAAAGCATGAGTCCATGTGCGGTTCCTGTTTTGTTGGTATCTAAAAAGGATGGTTCTTGGAGAATGTGTGTTGATTGTCAAGCCATAACAAAATCAAGGTAAAAGTATAGGCATCGGTTAGATGATATGTTGGATGAATTGCATGGTTCTTGTGTGTTTTCAAATATTGATTTGAAATCTGGATATCATCAAATAAGAATGCATGAGGGTGATGAATGAAAAACCGCTTTCAAAACTAAACATGGTCTATATGAATGGTTAGTAATGCCTTTTGGCCTAACTAACGCACCTAGTACTTTTATGAGATTGATGAACCATGTTTTACGTGCTTACATTGGAAAGTTTGTAGTAGTTTATTTTGATGATATACTTGTGTATAACAAAAATTTAGACGAGCATGTAACACATTTAAAGGCTGTTTTTGATGTGCTTAGAAAATAAAAGTTATATGCTAATCTAAAGAAATGCATATTTTGCACTAATGAACTTACTTTTTTTTTTTTTTTTTTTGGGTAATTAAATAGTATCATAGAAAGAAGGAAGGAATGTACAAATACAAGGGGCATACCTAGGAAGAAAGGGGCACAAAGCCTAGAAACAACGTTCAAACAACAAACTCTCTAATAAAAGCTAAACCAAAGGCTTTCCAAAGAGCACTGAGCACAACACAAGCCCACACCACCTAGGGATAACTAGAGATGAGAGGCTAATTCTTCAACTTGAGAGGAGAGAGCCGACAACGAATAGTATCTGTAATGATCTGGGTAACCTCTCGACTAGACTTTCGAGAGCTTTTAAAAATACGACAATTCCGCTCTCTCCAAATAAAATAGACGGCAACCGCAAGATAAAGTTTTTTTGTCACGACGGAGGGGGAGCTCCCCTTCCAATGAATGGACACCCACTCAATAAGATCATTCCAGCTAAGATGAATCCCAAGAAAACCACATTTATTCAAAAGTTGTGTCCATATGGCTTAGCTATAAAAACACTCAAAGAAAAAGTGAGCATGAGTCTCGGCTTGAGCGTTACAAAGGACACACGTAGTAACAACTTGAGGGTCGTAGCGCTGAACACGATCCAAGGTAGAAAGCCTACCTTTAATAGCCAACCAAAGGATGAAACCCATCCTCGGGATATTCTGCTGGAACCACACAATTTTATACCAAGAAACCAAAGGATGAGGGGTTCTAAGAGACTCCATAGCAGACGCAGCTGAATAAATGCCATTAGAAGAAGGAAGCCACAGAATTCTATCATCCAAAGTTGAGTTTGGGTTGTAAGAAGGCATACGACACCGAATTTCAGCAAGGTCAATGGACATAGCAGCAGGCCATCTTCAATTATCATCAAGAACAATAGCATTAACCTTAGCATTGATAGAGAGTTCAGAATCATAAATAACACGGGAGCTCCATTTCGATCGAATAGGGCCATCCGGATGCCAATTATCAAACCATAAGGAAGTTTTCAAGCCATTACCAATGATGTGCTGAATTAAAGGACGAGCAAAAGGCCTAAAAAGAAGAAGTTTTCTCATATTCCAAGAACAGATATGAGGAGCCTTTACCTCCCACAAATCGGTACCTTTAAGGAGATAGGCTTTGATCCAAGAAGTCCAAAGATTACTAGTGCCATAAACCAGAATCCATATATGTCTAATCATAAGTGCTTTGTTCCACAAAGAGAGGTCCTTGATTCCAAGACCACCCTCTTTCTTTGGAACACAAATATCAGACCAAGCAATCTTAGAGCCTTTGTTGTTCACCTCAACTCCACTCCATAAAAAACTTATGAATTTCTGTTCAATGCTCTTCAAGATTCTCTTTGGAAGATAAAGGTGAGATGCCCAAAAGACTTGAATACTAGTTAAAACCGAGATGATAAGTTGAAGACAACCAGCAAAGGAAAGGTACCTATTTAACCAAGAAGAAAGTCTACTCGAAACCTTATCCACAAGGGGAGAGCAATCACGAAGATTCAGCTTTGAAGAGATGATAGGAATTCCCAAATAACGAATTGGAAGAGATCCAACCGGTTAACCAAAAAGGTTGATGAGCTGTTGACTAACAGCAACAGGCACACCCAAAATGAAAATGTTGCTCTTAGCATGATTAGAACAAAGTCCCGAAAGCAAAAAGAACTCATCAAGGGCTGACTTGAGCACAAGAGCTGAATGATATGAACCATGGAAAAGCATAATCAGGTTATCCGCAAAAGAAATGTGGGATAGCTTTAATTTATCACACCTCCAATGATATTTGAAGTTAGGAGTGTCCATAATATGGTTGCCCAAAAGCTTAGAGAGAACCTCCATAGCAATAACAAAGAGATAGGGAGACATAGGGTCCCTTTGCCGAAGGCCCCTCTTTCCGGAGAAGAAACCAGCAAGCTCACCATTAATAGAGATAGAGAACTTAGGAGTAGTAAGGCAAGCTTTAATCCAATTAATGACTTTCAAAGGAAAGTGAAATGCAGCAAGAGTGTCAAGCAAGAAGCCCCAATCCACCATATCAAAATCTTTCATTTAATCCACCTTAAGAGCCAACTTTGGCATACCAGCATCCTTGTATAATCCCTCATAAGCTCTTGAACAAGAAGGATGTTATCCCCAATTCTCCTACCTGCTACAAAAGCTGATTGGGAGGGGCTAATAATGTCCGGAAGACAAGTCTTGATTCTATTGGCTATGATCTTAGCAATGATCTTGTATAGAATGTTGCAATAAGTGATTGGTCTAAAGTCCGTCATCTTAGAGGGATCAGGGACCTTGGGGATCAAGGCAAGAATCGTCGCATTGAGCTCCTTAAGAAGAAGACCAGAATGAAAGAACTCTTGAATAGCATTAATAACATCATCACCAACTATGTGCCACGTCTTCTTGAAGAAATGAGCATTAAAACCAACGGGACCAGGAGCCTTATTAGGGTGAAGAGAGAAGCAAGCCTTACAAATCTCATCATTGGTAACTTCTCTACTCATGTAATCAGCTTGGTCATTGGAGATGTGTTTATCAATAACATTTCTCAAAGAACGAGAGCCATGCCTAGAAGGCATTGAGCAACCAAGAATATTTTGAAAGTGACGAATAGCTTCTGATTTGACATAGGTATCTCCTTCAATAAAGGAACCATCTTCACCAGAAATTGAGAGGATCTTACTCTTATTGCGTCTCTCCTTGATGGCTTTGAAAAAATAAGAGGAATTACGGTCACCGGCCTTGAGCCATTGAACTCTAGATTTTTGTCTCAAGAAATCCTCCTCCGTCTGAAGAGCTAGTGTATAAGAACTCATAAGCTCCTTCTCTTGAATTCTTAAGCTTGCATCAAGAGGCTGAAGATCAAGATTTCTCTGACATTCAACAAGAGCAGCCTTGGCTTCAATTGATTTAACAGTCACATCCCCCACCGTATTCTTGTTAAGGGATTTTAAAGCCTTCTTCAAATTCCGGAGCTTAGAGCAAAGCTGAAATTGCATGTTTCCATGAAAATTCTCCTGCCAACAACTCTCAACCAAAGGAAGAAAGTCTTCCCTTTCCGTTAAAAAATTGAAAATTTTAAAAGGGCAATTCTTCTTATTACCTTGCAACCCAAGTTTAACCAAAGAGGGGTTGTGATCCGAGATGCTAGGAGGAAAAAAAAAGGCTTCAGAGTGCTCAAACTTGGCCATCCATTCATTGTTAACTAGAACTCTATCTAACTTTTTAGAGATGCAGCCATTGCTTCTTTTATTACACCAAGTATGGAGGAAACCTGAGAAACGAAGGTCATCTAACTCTACAGACTGAAGACAATTATCAAACTCCTCCATAGCAACTGAAATTTTGGAAGAACCCCCAACCGATTCTTGCACCCTCCTAGATACATTGAAGTCCCCAACAACAATCCAAGGAGTACCACCATGCTGAAAAACACACATTTTATCCCAAAGAGCTCTTCTTGCCCTTTCATCATTAGAACCATAAACAAAGGAAATATTAAATCGATCATTACTATCCAAAATACAAGCTAGAAAATGAATGATCTGATCCGTTTCACTAATTTTGCTGATCTTGAGAATCCTAGGATCCCATCCAACCCAAATTCTACCAAGATCATGACTGCTGTAATTGTCTAAAATATCCCAATTTTTAAAAACTGAATTGACAACAAGAGGTGTATTGGTCTTTCTCACTCTTGTTTCAACTAAACAAACAAGACTTAGCTTGTGATTCAACAACATATTCTTACTTCTAATTGCTTAGGGGCAGCATTAAGGCCCCTAATATTCCAGCAAGCAAAATTAATCATTGAGAGATAGAGAAGACTTCACCTTAGCCTGAGAGCTACTTTCCATGCCTTTCTTAGCAGCCATTGACAGCCGTTTCTTCTTCTTCTTCTTACTAGAAGTTTCAGAAAGGCTGGAGAGCCCTATAATAGGGACCACATCAATATTCTTGATCTTTGTAAGCCAAAGGGAGTGATCCGGAGAGGCTGTGGCAGGAGAGTCATCTTCACCACACAAATTACCATCATCATCAACAAGAGCTGAAAAATGGTTTGAGGTATCAATGACATTTTCCTTAGAAGGATCAGACACATTGGCATCATGGATAAGAGGCTCAATTTCAGAAATACAACTAGAAGTGGCTTCATCACCTTTCATTGTGGCTTCGGAAAAAGGCAAAGGCTCAAAGGCCTCTAGAGGTGTAGAAACAGAGGTAGCATCTCCTCTATTAACCATCTTCCACTCTTGCTTCGGTTTGGAAGGAAGATCCATATAAGAAGGGGATTGCATAGTCTTGAGCCTAAGGCAAGTCACATCAGAATGGCCAAAAGACTTGCATTCAGTGCAGATTTTAGGTTTCCATTGGTATTCAACCAAAATTTCAACTTTTTCACCTTCATTTGGATACGTATCATCTCCCATAAAAAGGTCAAAAGAATCAACCAAGTCATAAGTGGCATCTATTTCAATACAAACTCTAGCAAACGAGATTCTCTTCATAGATTCTGTTAGACTATCAGCATTGAGAGGCTTGCCAACCGCACTAGCAATGTAGCTCAAGCCCTCTTCAGTCCAATATTCATGAGGAATATTGAAGAGCTTAACCCACACTGGGATTTTAGAATAAGTATCTTTTGTTAAAATGAGCCTAGGATGCCATTTCTTGAGAATCAACATCCTTCCAGTAAACAACCAAGGGCCTGCTTCCAAAACAATAGAACAAGCTTCATCATCCGAAAATTTGAAAAAATAGAACCCCTTCTCATTAGCTAGAACTTCTAGCAGACCACGGCTGCCCCAAATACGCATGGCAATATTTTTGACTAGAGTGAAAGGGAGCTTCTTCTCAATAAAGTGACCTACCAAGCAATTCTTCCATGCCTTAGAGCCATCATCAGCAACTTCCAATGGAGAGGAGACACACGTTCTATTTCCCTTCTTAAATGGTTGGTAATATTTTAGGTTCATAGGCCTTCTAATGAGACCATCCATATCAGAACCATAGTTGTCACCTTTAAGCACATTACAATAGGAATTATGAGCTATTTCAGGAATTATAGGAGAGGGACATTTAGGTTGACCTTTAGCCTTGTTTGAAACATTAATAACCAAAGGAGAAGTTGTAGGGATGTCTTTACATTGCTGAACATCAAGATGCCCGAATGAGTCAACACCACCAAGCTGGACATACTGGCATTCAACATTTGTGGAGGAATAGGCTCTTTCTTTTGAGGCTAGCTTTTAGGCATTACCTAAAGAGGAAAGAGGCACATGTTGCTGCAGCACAGCATGCTTCAGATTTTCAGTAAGCTTTTCAGAGTTGTCACCTTGATCTTTAGTCCCTTTCTTCTGCCCTATCACATTCTTGGAGGGAGCCACCGTTTTTGAACCTTCTACATTTTTGGAGGGACAAGCTTCCACTTTAGAGGCAGGCTTTTCAGCATTAGCAAATGATGAGAATGAAGAAGCGTCACCAAAGGATCCATTGCATATTCCAGTTGGGCCAATTACATGAAAGCAATAGGATCAAAGAAGCATTTATTGATGGGCTGATTCTGAGTTGTTAAAGTCCAAATTCGGCTCACATGAAGACCAAGCCTTAATTAATGTCATCAAGACAATGGATTGGGCCGAATAAGGAAGACTTGGACATGTGGTACAAGCTAGGAGAATAGTCAACTTTGGCTGATTTATTTCCTTTTAATTTCCAAAGAATAATAGTTTATTTGTTTCCCAAATTAAGGGGCTGATTTGTTTCCAGATTTAGCTTTCCAATTAGGAAGGAAGTCAATAGTTGCTAGTTAAGTATTTATTTATTTCCTAAATTTGTTTGCAGTTATTTTCATGATTATAAGGCATTAATTGCCTAATATTTATTCCCTTTTAGGTCTTAGATATTTTTAGTATAAAAGGAACCAATTGATGTAATTTGAGGATAGATTTTGAATAGAAATAAATTTGAGAGAATTTTCTCTTTGGTTCTTCATAGAACTTGTGAACTTATCAAGGTTATACCTTGTGGCGTTCAAACCTTGACTTATCACTCACCTTCTTTCTTATTCTTGAGTATGGCATCTACAATTTTCTTGATATCGTTGGTTCTTATCTCCATATAGATAACGGGTCGCGGTCCGATAATATTCTTGTTTAAAAACTTGATTAGAAAACGATCCTTCGTTACCATATATTGGTTTCGGGTCTCACTGCTCTTGGTGAGGTTCATATCAGTTGGTATCAGAGCTTAGGTTTCTAAATCAGGTTTAATCTATCATTGTTCTTCTTCTTCTATTTTTCTATTTGATAAAAAAAAAATCAGATTGTTAACAAAAAAAAAAAGTTTGATTAGTTTCGTTATAAAAAAAAAGATCCAACAAAAAATAGTACATTTTTTTTAGGTTGTGTAGTTGAACTTATATCAACTATTTCTTTTTCTTTTCTTGATTCCGAGCATTGATATAACAAAAAATAATATGTCTTTCAAAAGTGATTCATCAAACAAAGATAAAAGAGGGGAACCATATTTCATGGTTCAGACTATTAACAACATCATGGTGAAGATTTGAGGACGAATCCTTTTGAACAGAGGGGGAATGATGAGAATCAAGAAGCGTCACCAAAGGATCCATTGCATATTCCAGTTGGGCCAATTACATGAAAGCAATAGGATCAAAGAAGCATTTATTGATGGGCTGATTCTGAGTTGTTAAAGTCCAAATTCGGCTCACATGAAGACCAAGCCTTAATTAATGTCATCAAGACAATGGATTGGGCCGAATAAGGAAGACTTGGACATGTGGTACAAGCTAGGAGAATAGTCAACTTTGGCTGATTTATTTCCTTTTAATTTCCAAAGAATAATAGTTTATTTGTTTCCCAAATTAAGGGGCTGATTTGTTTCCAGATTTAGCTTTCCAATTAGGAAGGAAGTCAATAGTTGCTAGTTAAGTATTTATTTATTTCCTAAATTTGTTTGCAGTTATTTTCATGATTATAAGGCATTAATTGCCTAATATTTATTCCCTTTTAGGTCTTAGATATTTTTAGTATAAAAGGAACCAATTGATGTAATTTGAGGATAGATTTTGAATAGAAATAAATTTGAGAGAATTTTCTCTTTGGTTCTTCATAGAACTTGTGAACTTATCAAGGTTATACCTTGTGGCGTTCAAACCTTGACTTATCACTCACCTTCTTTCTTATTCTTGAGTATGGCATCTACAATTTTCTTGATATCGTTGGTTCTTATCTCCATATAGATAACGGGTCGCGGTCCGATAATATTCTTGTTTAAAAACTTGATTAGAAAACGATCCTTCGTTACCATATATTGGTTTCGGGTCTCACTGCTCTTGGTGAGGTTCATATCAGTTGGTATCAGAGCTTAGGTTTCTAAATCAGGTTTAATCTATCATTGTTCTTCTTCTTCTATTTTTCTATTTGATAAAAAAAAAATCAGATTGTTAACAAAAAAAAAAAGTTTGATTAGTTTCGTTATAAAAAAAAAGATCCAACAAAAAATAGTACATTTTTTTTAGGTTGTGTAGTTGAACTTATATCAACTATTTCTTTTTCTTTTCTTGATTCCGAGCATTGATATAACAAAAAATAATATGTCTTTCAAAAGTGATTCATCAAACAAAGATAAAAGAGGGGAACCATATTTCATGGTTCAGACTATTAACAACATCATGGTGAAGATTTGAGGACGAATCCTTTTGAACAGAGGGGGAATGATGAGAATCAAGAAGCGTCACCAAAGGATCCATTGCATATTCCAGTTGGGCCAATTACATGAAAGCAATAGGATCAAAGAAGCATTTATTGATGGGCTGATTCTGAGTTGTTAAAGTCCAAATTCGGCTCACATGAAGACCAAGCCTTAATTAATGTCATCAAGACAATGGATTGGGCCGAATAAGGAAGACTTGGACATGTGGTACAATCTAGGAGAATAGTCAACTTTGGCTGATTTATTTCCTTTTAATTTCCAAAGAATAATAGTTTATTTGTTTCCCAAATTAAGGGGCTGATTTGTTTCCAGATTTAGCTTTCCAATTAGGAAGCAAGTCAATAGTTGCTAGTTTAGTATTTATTTATTTCCTAAATTTGTTTGCAGTTATTTTCATGATTATAAGGCATTAATTGCCTAATATTTATTCCCTTTTAGGTCTTAGATATTTTTAGTATAAAAGGGACCAATTGATGTAATTTGATGATAGATTTTGAATAGAAATAAATTTGAGAGAATTTTCTCTTTGGTTCTTCATAGAACTTGTGAACTTATCAAGGTTATACCTTGTGGCGTTCAAACCTTGACTTATCACTCACCTTCTTTCTTATTCTTGAGTGTGGCGTCTACAATTTTCTTGATACCGTTGGTTCTTATCTCCATATAGATAACGGGTCGCGGTCCGATAATATTCTTGTTTAAAAACTTGATTAGAAAACGATCCTTCGTTACCATATATTGGTTCCGGGTCTCACTGCTCTTGGTGAGGTTCATATCACCAAATGTAGACAAAGGCTGATTAGGCTCTTCAGCACCATGAGTAGGTTTCCCAGCCCTATTACCTTGGTCCATGGACCCTTTCTTCTTTCCCATCACGTTCTGGAGAGGGTTCACCAGATTTGAACCTTCAAGAACTCCATTGTTGCCTATAATGGCTGCAGGAGATGAAGGAACCTGGTGTAGTCGGGCAGGTCTATGGACATCAAGGGCAGGCTTTTCAGACCTATTACATTGATCCATGGTCCCTTTCTTCTTCCTCAACTCGTTCTTGAGATGTGCAGCACAACATGAATCTTCAAAACCTCCATTGTTGCCTAAATTGGCTGCAATTGTTGAGGTTTGTGGGCTGCTAGATAGGACCCCTTTACCTTCAGCAACAACAGCTCTATTGAGAGTACTATGGCCAGTTCTTGCATGGTTGATAGCATTATTTAAAACGAGCTTGGGTATGCTAGAACAATGCCCTCTTTTGGAAGACCCATTGCTGTACTCAATAGAGTCATTAGCTTTTAAAATGGAAGAAACTCCAGCTGAAGAAACTATGTGGGGGGAGGGAAATGGTCGGTTTTGCAAGGAATGAGAGGGAGTCAGTATACTAGAAATGGAAGAAGAAGGTGCATCCGGGAATGGTGGATTTTCCATGGTAGAACCGGGTGGGAGGACCAAAGAGTTGGGGGTAGAAAGCATTTTGGAACCAAGGCGAGGAAGAGATGGATGTTTAGGAGAGGGATTCATGGAAGGAGAAGAAGGGTTGATGGAACCTAAGCATGGAAGAGATGAGTGTTTAGGTGAGGAAGCCATGGATAGAGAAGAATCCACCATGAAAATGGGTTGGGATTAGAAAGAGGCAGCAAAGAATTCTAGAGAGAAAGAGGAGCATCTCTCTCTTTTAGGAATTTTCTTGGTTATGTTGTTAATGATAAAGGAATACATGTTGATCAAGAAAAAGTGAAAGTAATTAGGGAGTGGCCGAAACCCACTTGTGTTAGTAATGTAAGGAGTTTTCATGGTCTTGCTAGCTTTTATAGGAGATTCATTAAGGATTTTTCTACCATTGCTGCACCATTAACTGATTGCATCAAAAAGAATGTGGGATTTAGGTGGGGTAAAGAATAAGATGATGCTTTTAACTTGCTTAAACACAAACTTAGTTCAGTACCTTTGCTTGCTTTGCCTAACTTTGCTAAAACTTTTGAGATTGAGTGTGATGCAAGTGGAATAGGTATTGGAGGAGTCTTAATGCAAGAGGGCAAACCCATTGCATTCTTTAGTGAGAAGCTAAGTGGAGCAAGTCTTAACTACCTGACGTATGATAAGGAGTTTTATGCCTTGGTGAGAGTGTTAGAGACATGGCAGCACTATCTTTGGTACAAGGAATTCATTATACACACCGATCATGAGTCCTTGAAATATCTCAAAGGACAAGGAAAGCTAAGCCGTAGGCATGCAAAATGGGTGGAGTGTTTGTGAGGCTTACTAATTTCTTTTGTTTTGCAGGTTTCAAATATGTCACGTGATAAAAGTAGAGACTTATATGATGATGACCAGAAATGATAGATCTTAATTTTTTTGTATAAAGCCATACAAAAAAAACATGGAGCGGATGGAGATTAAGATTGGTGAGGTGCATGATAGGATAGATAAGGTGGAGTCTGGTTCACAGAGGGTGCAACCAATTAGGGTTCCTAATGTGGAACGAAGAGAAAGAAACCGACCTAGGGATGATTATGGGAATGACCTAGAGGAGGGTGATCGCATGTCCAATGTGGGTGCTGGTAGATTGAGGCGTGAAATTTGAGGTAAAGGAGTTAGGTATGGGAATAGAGAAGATAGGTATGGGTATAGAGGAGATAGGTATGGAGAGAGGGCTGATAATAATTTGGGTAGTATAAAGGTGAAAATCCCAACGTTCCAAGGTAAAACCGATCCCGAAGCTTATTTAGAGTGGGAGAAAGGAATAGAATTGGTATTTGACTGCCATGACTATTCTTAATTAAAGAAGGTAAAGTTGGCTGCCATAGAATTTACTTATTATGCTATCGTTTGGTGGGATCAATTGATTGTGAGTAGAAGACGAAATGGAGAAAGACCTATTGAGACTTAGGAGGAGATGAAAGATGTCATGAGAAAGCGTTTCATTCCGAGTCACTATTATAGGGGTTTGTTTCAAAAATTACAAACCCTTACTCAAGGGTCTAAGTGTGTTGAAGATTACTACAAGGAGATGGAGATAACCATGATTCGAGCTGATGTAGAGGAAGACCGAGAGGCTACTATGGCTAGGTTTTTAAGTGGACTAAACCGAGACATAGCAAATGTGGTGGAGTTGCAACATTATGTTGAATTGAGTGACATGGTACACATGGCAATTAAGGTGGAACAACAGTTGAAGAGAAAGAGTTCCACACGGGTTGGGCAAAATTCGGGTTCTTCATCATCATGGAAACCGAATTTGAGCAAGAGGGATGACCGGCCTAGTTTCAAGGCCAAGGCCGAACCTTCCAGAGATCATAAAGTCGGAGGCACATTAAAACAAGGTACATAAGTGTTTGGGAGCAGGTCATATTGCATCTCAATGCACAAACAAGAGAGTAATGGTTTTGAAGGATGATAGTGAGATCGAATCTGAGGGTGAATCTGATGATGAGTCCATGCCACCTTTGGAGAATGCAAGTGATATTGAATATCCGGCAGACGGAGAGCTTTTGGTGGCGAGAAGAGCTCTTAGTGCTCAAGCCAAGGAAGATGATGAGGTACAACATGAAAACATTTTTCATACCCGCTGCCATGTTAATGATAAGGTATGTAGCATGATCATTGATGGGGGGGAGTTGTACTAATGTGGCTAGCACTAATTTTGTGGAGAAATTGAATTTAGCCACTTTGAGGCATCCAAAACCATATAAGTTACAGTGGTTAAATGATAGTAGGGAAATCAAGGTGACTAAACAAGTGTTGGTGACGTTTTCAATTGGAAAGTACAAAGATGAAGTCCTTTGTGATGTGGTACCAATGAATGCGGGCCATATCCTTTTGGGGAGACCATGGCAGTTCGATAGGCATGTGACCCATGATGGGTATACCAATAGATACTCCTTTGTACTCAATAAAAAATCAATCACTCTTGTAACTTTAACCCCAAAACAAGTGTATGAAGATCAAGTAAGGTTAAGAAAAGAGAGAGATGTCAAAAAAAAAGTGAGAGTGAGAGTTCAAAAGAAAGAGAGAGAAAAGAAAATGATTCTGAAATAGCAAAAAAAGAAAAAAAGATGAAAAAGAAAAAGTGGTTGTAGAGAAAAAGAGAGAGAAAACAAGTAAGCTTTTACGCAAGGGAGAGTGAGGTCAAAAAGGCTCTATTTTCAAATCAGCCAATGATTATACTTTTGTACAAAGAGGCTTGCTTTAGTACTAATGAACTTAACCCTTCCCTGCCTAGTGTTGTTGTTTCTCTATTGCAGGACTTTGATGAAGTGTTTCCCAAAGAGATGCCTATTGGTTTACCACCAATAAGGGGGATTGAGCACCAAATTGACTTTGTACCAGGAGCACCCATCCCAAATAGACCAGCATATAGAAGTAATCCTGAGGAGACAAAGGAACTTCAAAGGCAGGTTAGTGAGCTCATGGAAAAGGGGTATGTACGTGAGAGCATGAGTCCTTGTGCGGTTCCCGTATTGCTTGTGCCAAAGAAAGATGGAACATAGAGGATGTGCATTGATTGTCGTGCCATCAACAATATCACTGTAAAGTATCGACATCCTATTCCTATATTAGATGATATGCTTGATGAATTACATGGTTCTATTGTTTTTACTAAAATTGATCTTAAAAGTGGATATCATCAAATTAGGATGAAGGAAGGTGATGAGTGGAAAACTGCTTTCAAAACAAAATATCGATTATATGAGTGGTTAGTTATGCCTTTTGGATTAACTAATGCACCAAGTACTTTCATGAGATTAATGAAAAATGTTTTGCGTGTTTTTATTGGAAAGTTTGTGGTTATTTATTTTGATGACATTCTGATTTATAGCAAAAACTTGGATGAGCATGTTGAACATTTAAAACTTATTTTAGGTGTTTTAAGAACAGAAAAGTTGTTTGTTAATCTCAAAAAGTGCACCTTTTGCACCGATAAACTTGTATTTATGGGCTTTGTTGTTAGTGCTAAGGGAATTGGGGTTGATGAAGAAAAGGTTAAGGCAATTAAGGAGTGGCCGAAACCTACCAATGTGGGACAAGTGAGAAGTTTTCATGGGTTGGCTAGTTTTTATAGGAGGTTTGTGAAAGATTTTAGTAGTGTAGCTGCACTTTTAACCGAAGTTATCAAAAAGAATGTGGGTTTGAAGTGGAGTAATGAACAAGAAAAGGCATTTAACTTGATTAAGGAAAAATTAACTAATGCACATTTGCTTGTTTTGCCTGACTTTGCTAAAACTTTTGAGATTGAGTGTGATGCTTCAGGAATAGGTATTGGAGCTGTTCTAATGCAAGAAGGTCGTCCCATTGCATATTTTAGTGAGAAGATAAGTAGAGCAGCCTTGAATTATCCTACTATGACAAGGAGATGTACGCTTTGATTAGAGCATTGGAAACTTGGCAACACTACCTTTGGCCAAAAGAATTTGTGATTCACACGGATCATGAGTCCTTGAAGCATATAAAGGGGCAACACAAGCTAAATAAGCGGCATGCCAAGTGGGTGGAGTTCATTAAAACATTTCCATATGTGATCAAATACAAAAAGGGTAAGGAAAATGTGGTCGCTGATGCTCTGTCAAGAAGGTACGTTCTACTTTCTACTTTGGATGCTAAATTGTTTGGTTTTGAATACATTAAACAGTTGTATGTGGAAGATTCTGATTTTGGCAATGTGTTCAATGCATGAGAACAGGCTGCATTTGGTAAATTTTATAGGCATGATGGATTTTTGTTTAGAGAAACTAAATTATGCATGCCTAAGAGTTCTTTGCGTGAATTGCTTGTTAGAGAAGCTCATGGGGAGGTTTGATGAGGCATTTTGGTGTAGCTAAGACGCTAGATACTTTGCATGAACATTTTTTTTGGCCTCATATGAAACGTGATGTAGAAAGAATCTGTGAGAAATGCATTACTTGTAGACAAGCCAAGTCTAGGATTAAGCCTCATGGATTGTATACTCCTTTGCCTATACCCAGTGGACCTTGGATTGATATTTCTATGGATTTTGTTTTGGGTTTGCCTAGGTCAAAAGGGGGTAGGGACTCTATATATATGGTTGTTGATAGGTTTTCTAAAATGGCACATTTCATTCCTTGTCATAAAACCGATGTTGCATCACATATTGCTGATTTGTTTTTCAAAGAAATTGTAAGATTGCATGGCATGCCTAAGACCATTGTTTCGGATAGAGATGCTAAGTTCTTAAGCTACTTTTGGAAGACCTTATGGGGTAAGTTAGGCACTAAACTTTTATTTTCTACTACTTGTCATCCACAAACTGATGGTCAAACTGAAGTAGTTAATAGGACTTTATCTACCTTGTTGCGTGGTATAATACAAAAGAACTTGAAAACATGGGAGGATTGTCTGCTGCATGTAGAGTTTGCTTATAATAGGAGCGTGCATTCTGCAACTCATTTTTCGCCTTTTGAAATTGTGTATGGTTTTAACCCATTGACTCCTTTGAATTTAATTCTTTTACATGTGAATGAGCATGATAACTTGGATGGAAAGAAAAAGGCATATTTTGTTAAGCAAATCCATGAAAAGACTCGGGAAAACGTAGAGAGACGAACTAAGCAATACGCCAATCAATCAAATAAAGGGCGTAAGAAGGTTGTGTTTGAGCCCGGTGATTGGGTGTGGTTGCATATGAGGAAGGAACGATTCCCAGCCCAGCGGAGTTTTAAACTACTTCCAAGGGGAGATGGCCCATTTCATGTGATTGAAAGAATCAATGACAACGCATACAAGTTGGATATTCCAGATGAGTACAATGTTAGTGCAAGCTTCAATGTTTCTGATTTGTCTTCTATTGATGTAGGTGACGATTTGAGGACAAATCCTTTTCAGGGAGGGAATGATGAGAACAAGGCAGCTGCATCAAATGATCCATTGCATGTTCCGGTTGGGCCAATAACAAGGGCAAGAGCTAAAAGATTCAAAGAAGAACTAAATGGCCTAATTCAAGACACTTGGGCTGATTTTGAATTGTTGAAGTCCAAGATAAGCCCACATGAAGACCAAGGCATAATTAATGTCATCAAAGCAATTGATTGGGCTGAATAAGGAAGACTTGGGTGTGTGGCACAAGCTAGGAGAAGAGTCAACTTTGGCTGATTTATTCCCTTTTAATTTCCAAAGAATAATAGTTGATATGTTTCCCAAATTAAGGGGCTGATTTGTTTCCAAATTTAGCTTTCCAATTAGGGAGCAAGTCAATAGTTTCTCAAATTAGTTTTCTTCTAATTATAAGGCCTTAATGGCCGAATTATCCTGTTTCCTTTTAGGATGGCTTATAGCCTTTCTTTTCGTTTAGGGTTTTAGTATATAAAGGAACGAATTGGATGTAATTCGAATGACTTGAATTGAATAAAAAAATTGTGAGAGTTCATCTCTTTTTTGGTTCTGAAAACTTGACTTATCACTCACATCTTCTTCTTGTTCTTGAGTGTGGCGTCTTCAACTTCTTGATACCGTTGGTTCTTACCTCCTTATAGGTAACGGGGTCACGGTCCGATAACGTTCTTGTTTATAAACTTGGTTAGAAAACGATCATTTGTTACCATATATTGGTTCCGGGTCTCACTGCTCTTGGTGAGGTTCATATCACACATAGTGGCGGGTTAATGGGGCATTTTGGAGTTAAAAAGACTTTGGGTGTGTTAAGTGATCATTTCTTTTGGCCACACATGAAAAGAGACGTTGAGAGAATATGTGAGAGATGCATTACTTGCAAACGAGCTAAATCTAAAGTAATGCCTCACGGGCTGTATACTCCTCTTCCTATACCTAGTGAGCCTTGGGTTGATATATCAATGGACTTTGTCTTGGGATTACCTAGGTCAAAAGGGGGGAGAGATTCTATTTTTGTTGTTGTTGACAGGTTCAACAAGATGGCGCATTTCATTCCTTACCACAAAACAGATGATGCAACATTTGTTGCGGGGCAGTTCTTCAGAGAAATTGTAAGGTTACACGGAATTCCAAGGACAATTGTGAGTGATAGAGATGTGAAGTTCCTTAGCCACTTTTGAAAAATGCTTTGGAGAAAGTTGGGTATAAAGCTGCTGTATTTAACCAGTTGTCATCCACAAACAAATGGACAAACAGAGGTGGTAAACAGAACTTTATCAATGCTTTTGAAGGCCATAATTCAAAGGAATTTGAAGAATTTGGAGGAATGTTTGACACATGTGGAGTTTGCTTATAATCGAAGTGTGCATGCTACAACAAACCATTCACCATTTGAAGTTATGTACGGGTTCAATCCATTATCTCCTATGGATTTACTACCTTTACCTTTGGAAAGAGCTAATTTGGATGGTAAGCAAAAAACTGATTTTGTCAAAGCCTTGCATGAAAAGGTGCGCACACAAATTGAAAAGAAAACTCTACAATATGAGAAGCAACATAACAAGGGCCGAAAGCAAGTAGTATTTGAACCTGGTGATTGGGTTTGGGTACACTTGAGGAAGGAAAGATTTCCTAGCCAACAGAAGTCTAAACTCATGCCAAGAGGGGACGGACCATTTCGAGTCCTTCAAATAATCAATGACAATGTATACAAGCTGGAACTACCAAGTGAGTATGGCAATGTTAGTGCAACTTTCAATGTTTCTAATTTGTCTTTGTTTGATGTAGGTGATGAAGGTGATGATTCGAGGACGAATTCTTTCGATGAAAGGGGGAATGATGAGGACCAGCTAGTTGATCACCATTCGGCTAAGGTTGGAAAAGATCCAGATCCTTTAACCATTCATGGAGGACCAATGACAAGAGCTAAAGCTAAAAGGATGAAAGAAGCCTTAACTTGTTTGATGGAAAGCATTTGTAAGGAGCAAGCTAGTCAAGATTTGGTCAAGGTTCTAAGGATGCAAGAAGAGTATAAAATGGTTAACATGTTTCAAACAAGTCCAAATCCCGAAGACAAGAGTCCAACCTTGTTAGAATGAAGTATTCTAGCCTATCTTGAAGAATAAAAGTGCCATTCGGCCATGTTGGGTTTTGTGAGCCTATTTTATAATTAGTTTGGGTTTAATTATGTTGGGTTTTGTGGGCTTATTTTATGATTAGTTTGGGTTTTAATTGTGTTGGGTTTTGTAAGCTTATTTTATGATTAGTTTGGGTTTTTGTGTTGGGTTTTATTTTGTTAAGTGTGAGTTCATGTGTTCTTTGATTAGGAATAAAGAGTTACAAAGGCTGAATACTTTATGGTCATTATTCATGGTCTAGATGTCATTTAGTAGGAGGTTACACATTTAATGGGCAATTATATTTGTGTTGTATTGTCCTTGGCCTTTGTTCGATATAAACAAGGCTGCTTTTTCTATATAAGGGCAGAGATTTGAGTAATATAAACTTATTTGAGCACTTTGTGAGTGTTTTGTTTTTAAGTTCTTGCATGAACTTTGGAACTTATCAAGCTTATTCAGCTCGTGGCGTTCAACAATCTTAAAATCTTTGTTTTGTCTTTAAACTTATTAAACTTCTTAGTTTGTGGCGTTTTGGGGAAATCAAAGTGATGTTCTAATTTGCTTTTATCATCATTCCATTTATAAAGTGATTAGAATAGTTTCTTTTACTTCAATCTTAAACGATCGGGTTTGTTTCAATTAGTTGGAGGGTGTTAAATTGCATTCCATATGTATCATAGCTTTTTAGCTATTGGGGTGTATGGTTGATAAGTTAATGATTTCCATTAGTTTGTAAAACATAAAAGAAAAGACACAAAAGAGGATTTTTTAAAAAAAAAAAATTGTTTGGAGTTTTTTAGTACTTTCTTATCTTGTTTTGCATTACACTTCTTAAGAGATATCAATATTGCTCATCTTTATTGTTTCTATGTTATTTTCTATTGGGTTTATAAGTAATGTATCCAGCGGATAAGCATCATTAATGAGTTCATTATAATGCATTGTGTAGGGATTTAGTTAACCCTAAAAATTACTCTTTAAATTATGGTGTATAAAGATTAGAGAGAGAGTGAGGCTGTAGCTACAGAAAAAAGAGAAGAGAGTGCAGAAGAAGATGAAGAAGGCTGAGTGGTCTGATCTTCCATATGATATTGTGAGATTTATAATGGAAAAACTGTGTTGGTCAGAGAGAGTTCATTTGTATTTGGTCTGCAAGAATTGGCACGATCGCATTCGTGAAATCAAGAATACAAAAGAGTTTCTTATGGTTGATGTATTACAAGGGTCAAAAGGACATTCGTAGTATTTGCAACCTTTGTGATCCATCTACAAGGAGAATTTATACTGTGAAGGAGACACGAACACCAATCTATAAAAACATAGATTTATCTGGTGCAGTACCTTGTCAGTCAAGATTCGGTTGGGTGCTTTTCTCAAAAGGTTCTGGCAATATAACTATCAAGCACCTTTTCTTTTACAATCCTTTCACTAATCAAGTTATTGAATTGCCTAAATTGGGCAACAAGTACCGAAGTACTTCGTTTTCCAAGATCCCCACCTGTCCGGATTGTATGGTAATTGCTTTGAGAATTCCAAAAGGTGGGCAACTTGAAATCAAAACATGGCAGCCTGGTTATGATACCTGGCTTTCTGGTTATGATACCTGGAAGACATTTAAATTCAGTGGTGACTATGATTGTGATAGAACTTTAATATCAAAACAAGTGGCCTATGCAGGCGAGTCTTTCTATTGTATTTTCTCAGACTTGAATACGAATGTGAAAAAGGTTGGTGCTTTTAACACAAAGCATCAAGAATGGCAAGAGTTTTCAGGAAGTATAGCAGTAAATAATGAGCCACACTTTGTATATCTGTCTGTTGCAATCAATGGAGATCTTCTACTGGTTGCTGTCTACTCATATATACAGGGACCAGAGCTCTGGAGGTTCGATTTATCAGAAAATAAATGGTTTTGTTGAGGATGAAAAAATCATGGAGAATCAGATGATATTTATAGATCACTCGTCAATCTTCCTTCCGAAAGAAGGAAACGATAGACAATCATTCTCAGTTCCGGCAATAGAAAACGCTATACAATCTGCAGGGAAAATTTTAGGTAACTCTCTAGTACTTCAACGGGACCATTTTATTGTTCATCCATGGTGGCCAATTCAACTTTATAGTTTTATCCTTGAGGATGATTTCGAAGTGATCCAAAATATTTGGATTCCCATTTTAAAGCATGTGATTTGCTTCATTAATCTAGTTCACAACCAGTTGATCTTAATAACATTTTGTTACTTAATTGATCTCCAATCAAATTTATCATGTTTTTTTTTTCTTGATAATTTCTTAGCTTTGGGATTGTACCTTCTGTTTTGATAATGACATTTATGGATGCGAATATTATTTATACAAAGTATACACTGAGATTTGCTATGACATTCGTATAACAAATAAACTTCTATTATGTATTATGATAGTAGTTTTCAATTTAAATTCATTCATGGATGCATATTTAGAATTTTATTGAAAAACCTATTAACAAAGAGTGACTTGTGAATAATGACCAGATAAAAAAGAGTGATGAGCAAATAACAAGAATTATTAAGAAATAAAAAGAACACCAAGGCAAAGTACACCGGTATTGAATGATTATTTGTACACAAACAATCAATAAGATGCTGGTGTCAGCATATATGCCAAGTTTGATTCAAAATTGTACGTGGACCACATGATGCTTGATGCATGCGGGGAGTGGTCCCTATTTCTTACACATTGTGATTCTTACAATCTTCAAACACTCAATCACATAGTATGACCGATAACTAGTAATCACTGACACTTCATAAGCCCTTCTACACAGTTTGCATTTAGCTTTAATTAGATTAGGAAACACTACATTCGGTGGTTACCCTTTTATGCTGTACCGAAATCAACCAAAGCTGTATTGGCATTTTCCGGCTACTGTTTTTGTCTTCATTTCATAAATATTTCCCCACCATTACTTTCACCCAAACATCACTCCTATCCTAGCCAATATTGTATTCCTTAAACTCCAGCTTTCTAATCTATTTTAATTTATAAGAAACAAAGAGTTCCATCCATCATAACCATACTTATCCTTACAACTATGTTTTTATAGCCTCTTCTTATAATCCAATTCACCATTTAGCCTTTATCTATTTTTGTCGATTTAACTCTTTATTTTATAAAAACGTTTTGTCAGTTTAAACCATGAGAATTCTTTCAAATGCATTTCAAAATTTCATCCATAAACAAATGAAGAATGTAGGCGGCTTGTAAGACAGTATATATAATCTGCAATTAGAAGTTCATTAGTCACTCATGTACTTTTCAAAGCTGTCATTCCTCGGTTACATTTATGTTTGTAACTGATGCGCCTTAATTTTCTTAAATTCAAAACATCTCTCTAGCTAGATTCCCAAGCTTGACACCACAATACTGAGTAATCCAATTATCACTTGTATTTGTACATACAGCGACAAAAATGCTTTCTATCGTTGGTCTGGCATGGTTATACATCAAGAACTGTGAATGGTATGCAACCAGTGAACGGTATAGAGAAAGAAAAAGAAAAGGAAACTAACATGCATAAAAGGGTTGTATGTTGAGGGAAACCTGTGCAGCTGTTGGTGCAACTGGCCGTAGATAAAAGTTCCCTTTGCTTTTTTCACCTTCATGCTGTGAAGATCGTAATTAGTCCATTCATACATTTCCACAATTTTCAAGCACAACATAGAATTTATAACTTTAAACAACCGGAAAATGCAGCTATTCTAATTACTAGTCCCTCGTGATAAAGAAGTAATTAGGTTGATTTCACTTTTGAAGGTTAGAATACGGACATAAGGCAGGTAAAACTTTAAAAGGTATAAAGATTAATCATAACAAAGTTGAACGAACACACATTTATCAAGAACTTCCATGACACAAATAGCTTATCTCTATCCAGTTATGGTACTTTTGACCGATATAAAAAATTAAGAAATAAATCAAAATATTATATAGCAATCAATTCCTCAGAAATTCCCAATTCTTAGTTACTTGAACTTTTATACTTGTCTATGACTTGCAAAACACTTCTAGAATTAAAATTTAGTGTCTCGAACATTTGAGAGCCTAAATCATGTCACCACTTGTATTCACTTACAATTTTGGTAGAATTAAAACCCGTGCATTTTTTATCATGAAACATTTTCCAATATTTCATATTCTTCATAATTTAAATCTCTTGATACATATAAATACCAACCTTGAAAGATCCTCTTTATTTCGAAAGGTAGTTCGCAACATTGTGGTTAATGTGTATTGAACAAAATCTTGGACCTCGGCATGTATAGTTTCCCATAATGCATCTGCTACTAATGTATCACACCGCAACATCATTGATCTGATGCTCTTTATATAGCTAACAAGTTCAACCATAGCTTTCCTCTCTTCTGCACTATAATTATACCATACCACCTACAAGATAATTCAACAATGTAACTTTGAAGCAAAATACAGCAGATAAAACCATGTATACACATTACAAGGATTGAGACCACACACATGCACAAATTGTGTTAGCTCTAATTCAATTGTATCTGTTTGCATTTGTAATCCATAAAGATATCATCTTAAAAAGCATATTGAGTAACAGTTTAGATAAGCTTGAAATATTCTTGTTCCATTAATCCAAGCTCATCAACCCAAAAACAAATGCCACAGATGGGCGAATACAAAACCTTTTCATAGTCAGAATATGACGCTGAAGTTTCATTTGATTCAGACGGGACTGCATCCTTGCACGGGCGAGATAATTTCCCTGCACATTGTTCCCAAATGCTTGCAGTCCATTTGCTTAAGAGCTAGAAACCTTCAATAAACATATCATACATGTTTCCTTTAACTTCTTTGCCCCACTCAACATCTGCACCATCAGTCGATTTCAACAACAATAGCTGTACAAACAATTTGAACAGTGCAAATTATGCAACAGGTGAGAGATCAGCCAAGAGAAACAGTGGAGGTGGAGTACCTGATTCATAGCTGAAGCAAAACGAATCATAAAATCATCTTACTCAGCTCAGATTGCTCCAATGTGAATAAGAATCAGATAATGTCTCTGATAAGTAAATTATGTCAATGTTACAATAGAAGGACACGAGAGCTTATTTTTGTTAGAATATTTGTCATCAATTTATAGGATTTCTGTTTTGATTATTGTTTCATAAGGAATGATAGGTGTATTAAGAAGAAGATTGATCACACAAAAAAAGAACATAAAAATATTTTATAGAAAACTATATTCTGTACAGGATATTCTTGTGCCTCCCATGGTGGGATCTCATGAGGAGCTGGAAGAGTGAGAAGATGAGTTTGAGCAGAAAATTCCAGGAAGTACATTGACAATTCTTTTAATATGGCAGCAGATGAAAAATGAAGATCTGGGAAGGCAGGAATGACTGGATCACTCTGCCACAGAGGTTCAAAATATATAAACACTTCCAAATCAATTCATTTGCTATAAGGAAAGCGGCAAGAAATACTTACATATCAAACAATCTATTGATAGCTTAGATCATTCTATGAACAATACCTTAAATATATTGATCAATCTGTTGATTTTCACCCTCTTATAAAGCGACCGACTATCTTTCTCTGATGATGTTGCCAAGACAACAAGAACAGGTAAAACCTGATGAAGAATGTGCTGCTCTGGAAACAGAAGAGCAAAAATCTAATTCCAACGATTCAACGGCAAAGACTATGAGAATTTGAAGGATGTCTTCAATAATATTTTCAGTCAAGGACCTCAAAAGAAATTGTACGTATGAGCAACATCATTTATGCATCTGTAGCTAATGGAAAAAAATAAATTCTATCCACAATCCCAAATATTTGAGCATATAATATATCAAACTAAGCGCATTCAATACAGCAAATCTTGTCCTCTTGTGTTGTACTTTATTCTCTACAATATATATAAAAAAAGTTACAGTGAATTTGTAGATAGGCAGGATACTTGTTCACACGGAACATCTTGACATGCAAGTTCAGTAAGAATAAGATAGCCCACCTAGAGCTTAAGAAAATCTGCAATAAATAACAAAAATTCTCAATAGAAGGTAAGTACAATTATAAATGATCGAAATGCCACTTGAAAAAAGAGACAGAAGCAAACAGAGTAAAATATAGCTTTCCTAAACTGGATAAATAGCCATCCTACTCCTCCGTCCTGTTAGATTGCAATCACTCACCTGTAAATCATCTAACTCCTCCCTCTTTGAATCAGTATCTTAGCACTGGACACTGACTTGAGTGAATGTCCTGACAAGTTCAGTATATATACAAAAAGAATGAGATAAACCACATCTTAGAAAAGCCTGCCAACCCTGTCAATGCTTTGCAAAAAGCATGAGACTAAGCAGATTTAATAGCTACTATTTTAGAAATTTATTGCAAATACTATTACAGAGCAGAAAAAGAAAAAGAAACAAATTTCGTGCACACACAAGAATAAATAAAAGCGTTATACAGTGGACAAAGGAAGAAAACATTCCGTTGGAATACATACAGGACACAATTGTCCTGTAATTTTGAGGACATGCTTGAAAATATAGATTGCAGAAATTCAGTGAACCTACTTAGCAAACCCAAGTTATTGAACAGAGTACACATAGTTATTGAACAGATATATACCCTGTTAGCTAAAATTTATTATTGCCATTGTGCTCTATTGTCTAGGGTTTTTTTTTCTTAGATAGAAAGTTGTCAAGGTTCACTAACTTAAATGTATAAATTGAGGTTTGAAGCACAATTTCTAAGATGTGGAAAATAGAGGCTCAAAACAGAGTAACCTTAATGACTAAAGAGATATTAAAATATGCTTCAAATCCTTCCCTTTTTTTTCCTGTTGTTCTTTGGGTTGTGACCATACAAGACTAAATAATGAGATGTACTTAAAAAGGAAAAGTAAACTTCAAAAATTATAAGATAAAGTCCAAGTGACTTCAATAACCAGTAGAAATACAGAAGATAAGTTGCACAAGACTTGAGGAGATATGATACATGGTTATAGAGACTAATATCCTGGTAGTAAAGAATTGACTTACCTCTAATGCCATGAGAAATCATTAGGTATTTAGGTATACTTGCTTTAGCATTTTTAAGATGATCAAGTTGCACTAAGACATCACTAACTTTAACATGGGCTTAGTAAGAAGAAATCAACGAACGGAACATAAGTATGGCCTTGAAAGTAAGAACTAATAATTTTTCAATGGTGATATAACACAGCAGAGATGAGTTATTGTGGGGCCATTAATACGCCGCTCTGGCCTAAAAAATCGTTGCATATCCGCTGTTAGCTGCATCAGAATTTAATATTTATGTCAAGAGAGAATTAAATGTTTATGCTCTCATACTTTAGATGCAGCTGATGCTTGCCATCGCTGAATTTCATGCAGGCGACTCATCTCCAAGTCCAAAACTTGGTAGGTTTCTAGAGACAGGTGAGCTTGACTGTGCTTCATAGAACTAGGAAGCTGACACATAAAGCCACAGGTGAGTAGGTAAATAGAAAAATTATATTAAAACAGAAAAGTTAAAATTACAATTTTTTTCTAAGAAATTCAACGATCATATCTTATCACTAAAAGAGATTTGCTGTGCATTATCAAGCACTGGCAGCTAGGATGCCAATTTACTGATTTGCTGGGCTCACCATGAAGCAGCAAAACTTCAAGTATGACTTCATTTCTTAAGGTTTGCATATCAACTAAATAAAAGTATGCTGCACTAGCACATGGACAGCAATGCACTGGGAAATTGATATGCTGACTGCAAATCCGTAATACACATGTTAAAATTTTTCATTATTTATTGCTACCATCAATAGAGTTACATCAGGGCAACTTCTTCCACCTCTACCTTTTATATGTTATCTATCGTGATTAATGTTTTTCTCTATCGTTCTTGATGTTTAACGGCATTATAATTATTGATTTATTTCAAATTAAGGTCGAAATAAACCTGAGGAATTGACACAACTTCAGTATGTGTAAAGCACTGATGTCATCTCCGTTCTTCTTGTATAAGGGAGTTCTGTACATAGTCAAAAACAAAAAAACAATCAAAGATAGTGGAAGTAACATTCGAAACAAGGGGAAAGAAGAGCCATAAAACATTTATGATTTTAAAAGGCAAAGCAAAAATGCCTGGCAAGTGTCATTTACCAATTGATTCAAAGCCTTCTTTTCTTCTGACAGTGACCAGCGATAAGCGTTAACATCACTATACTCTGCAAAAGACATATTTAAAAAAAATTGGTATCATTTATTCTATCTGTAACAGAAACATATTAAGTGCATGGCACATGTGTTTGTACAATCAATTACCTAAATAAAGGTTATGAGCGGTAATGTAACCTAGTTGAATACTCTACACTCCATAGGAACTTCAAAAACAAATCAAAAAGTATAGGTAAAAATAACATTTTCAAGTAAAGATTAGTTAATACTACAATGTCAACGAAACAAAACATGTCATCATGGCGACTCATGCAGCACAGCAGAATGTCAGAATCGATAATCATATTTCCCTATTCTAATCAACCTTAAGGTTCACATTGAATCCGAACCAGGGACATCTGTTTTATTATTTCAAGAGTCTGATACCAACTCAATCGCAAATACATGAAAATGTTTCGAACTGCTTGGTATTTCAAATAGTCAAAACCCAAGTAACATAAATTTGTCAGTCAGCCAAATGGCCAATATCACAATTCATAATTCAATAAATGTAACCTAAATTTCACTAGTAAAATTTTTCCCAAATTTTTATTTTTAAGACAGAGAAACTATACCAACTGGGCTCTCGGTCGATCCTTTTTCAGTTGAAACCAAAACGGCAGGTCCTTGCACCTCCGGTTGCTCATCCTACATTATATTCAAAAATTCAATAAAAAATGTAATTCAACTAAAAAAAATTCAAGTGATTTTGAAAACTTAATTGAAGGTAATATTAAGCGACTTAAATGAACTAATAAACCTCTAGCGAGAATGTAGATAGAGCTGCAATTGCTTCTTCGACGGGAACTGCTGCCATAAAGTGTGGCAGATGGCGACTAAAATTTGAACTCAAATCTGCCAAAATTGAACCGTTACAAGCTTAAATGAAAGTATTGCGTTTGAAGTAGTTTTGTTAGTTGAACACAGAATGCGAGTGAGAGATCGAGAAATGGAATGGTTTGGAATGATAATTTATTTACTTATTTGTTGTTACCTTGTAAAGAAGTTTTGGGAATCGCGAGCGAGTCCGATTCGGAGACGGTGTCTGAAACTGAGTCACGAGTCATAACTCGTCCCCGCTTATAAGTCCGAAAATGGTTATTTTACCGTATTGGACATGTCGTTTTGATTAAATTACCTTACTACCATTATTCGTGTGTTATGGTTTTCATTTTTTTAAATATAAGTTTCGTTATTTAATAGTGGTGGGTCCCATCTTTCACTACATTGCTTTCTTTATTTTTATTTTTTTTAAAGATAAATCATTTTTTGCTTCCCCTTGCTTAAAGATCAATCAAGAATGAAATACATATATCATTAAAATGAAGAAACTTTGGTTAAAATTAGTAAGTGTTTAATCTTGGACTTCTTAGTAGTAGGATTGAAGCAAAACAGAAACAGAAAGTACAAAGTATACTTTTGTTTTCAAACTCGAACTCACAAACACAATTATGTAAATATAAAATTATAAGATACATTTAAACCCGATTCGAACCTATAAGCTCTAAGCAAAGAGGTGCATACAACTGAACTAACCCTTTCTTGTTATCTGTGGTCTGCATATGGATTATAATTTCTTTCTGATTTCACTGGCAAGTTTTCAACTTAAGTCCATTGACTTTTGTAGAGTTGAGATCACGATATCAAAGAGTAAAAAATGATGTTAGTTTATCAAAATGGGTTAGTATACTGTATAC